>JAHFWJ010000672.1:0-433436 GCA_028555115.1 Himalopsyche japonica
ATTAATCGTAGATAATAAAATAAACAAGATTATTTTTTCCTGTTCATAATTCATTCGTCACCTTGCCCTCAATCATCATTTACAATATTTTTTTGTTTAATTCACATAAATAAATTTTAAACATATATAAAATCTAGTTCGTATACATATTTGCAATATAATATATGATCACAGGCAATTGAGTGTCATTGTGATTAATTCAATATTATTGAAAGCTATTTCAGTAGTTCATATGGATCCTAGACTTAAGTTCTATTTTTTTATTAATTGTTTTAGTATATAACCGATGCTAACTGTTTAGTGTGCGTCAATTTTGTTGCATCCGTGTGATAGAATGCCAGAAGATTCCGAAAGGCATGCATTGTTAGTGACAGACATGCAGAATTGTACAATTTTTCAAAAATTCAAATTTGATATTGAAATTCCATCGAGCACTTTCAGTATATATCATAAATTAAATATGGTAGTGTTTTTGATGATCCTCAAAAGTAAAACCTACAAAATGGCGACGAAAAATATTGACTGTAGAAAGAGAGAATCTTCTCATAAGAATTGTGATAAAACAGTGCTTCGTTTTTTCTATTGAAATGTTTTCCGTTCTAGAGATTAAAAAAAACAGTGTACAGTGGGCGGACAGCCTAATTATTTTAAAAAATACTACTCTTTACCATTTTTTGAAATCGTATTTCATGTAATTAACTTTTCTTTCGCTGAACGTTGAATTCTTAAATTTTTTAACATAAATTATCTTAATTTTCTGTGTAAGATAATACTGAAAAAGATTGAAGGAAACAATTTGTTTTTTATTATTATTGTCCATTTTATTCCTACATCACATAAAAGCAATTTTTAAAAAAATAAACAATGTCAAATTTTTATGAAATTTCAAGAAATTACCTGGGAAAATATTTATACATCCTGCTTGATACAATTTTTTGAGCGAATTTTTCTAAGATAAACTACGTTCTTGTTTTCATCATGATACGTAATAAAAAGTCATTAGTATTTAACTTGCTATTTTATATTCAGATTTACAATATTGGCAGAAACATTTTTTGCAACAAAATTGATCGAATGAAATATGAGAGAACAATTAAAAATAAAAACATTCACTGATTCCGTGCTACAAAAAATTGTTCCTCGTTAGAACCTCAAGGAAGTCCAGGAATCGGTAAAACACTTTCGGTAGACTGATTGCAAGGGATGGCCCAGGGTTTATCGACAAAGTACATATGAATAGAGATAACCCCATATTTGTCTGCACTTTCCCATAAGCAAGTAGGTCCTAAAGGTGCTGTTGCCTTAACTCCACGCCCGTCGACTGCGTCATACCAATTTCTGTCGACGAATTTGGTCTTTCCGAAGAATTGCCAACCTAATCCGATTAGATTTCCATCTTTCACCAATAAGAAGAAGGGCTCGAACTCCTCGCACTTTGAAGTAGGTTTCATATTATTGTAGTAATGGATTCCTACGGAGAAATAATAAGACACAGTTGTTATTTGACGCTGAGGTACATAATTTATTTCTAAGAATATTATGATATTTTATCATGTAGCAACGAACGAGCTTTGTATACAACAACACGATTTTTTTTCTAACAAGAAAAAATAATTTGCTTTTTATAACACTGAAAAAATAACAATTTAATTTATTTCTATAAAATTTATAAGATATATTGTTGATAGCTATTTCCGCTTACGCCTTCATCAAAACTATGTTTATATGTTTATTTACCCATCTTTATATAGGTATGCAGAAAAGGTACACAATAACTCTTCTCTTCTGTTTTAACACCCTAGCTTCATATTATGCTAATAAAGTCTAAAATGCGGCACATTCATTTGATGCATTTCTCAAAGTGCGAGTTAATCTTGGGTTTTTTCCTGGTCTTTATATTTTTAATATGATTTTCTACCACGCAAAAAAATTTTACTGGCGAATAATCAGTTGATCAAAAATGTTACTATTGACAAAAATGATAATCAGGAATGAAATTTAGTGGATATTATCAAAAGCTACGTTTTTTCTGCACACTTCTTCTGGTTCTGATTAACTCTCTGTGAGATAAAGTATCAACTGACTGCAGTGTGTTGATACTTGTAAATTTAAATCATAAGAAAGCTAACTGTACGAAAGCTTTCGTGCAACAGCTAATTTTTGATTTAGATTGAGTTATCCTGATATATCCTCTACGATTTCGGCTAAATCCAAAACTACTGAATTATTTTTTTATATTGGAATATATTTTGTGTAGCTCACCAGGAAAGGGTTCAAATCTAATTAAATTGCACTTACCCATATTAGGAATGCAGTTTTGCCAGGTGTATGGTGTTTTGCTTTGAATGCTGGGCAAATCAGTTGGTACTTGGGTGTATGAGCTTCCACTCTTCAACCAGAGTCCTGTTCCGAGGGGGTTCGCGTTTGGTCTTCCACCAGATTGGATTACCTTTGGGTCAACGATGTAGTATGTAGAGGTCCAGTAGACGACTCCGTTAATTGACTTCTTTTCGTAGACAGCGAAATTTTTAAAGTCATAAGGAATTCCATGTCCTTCAACATCTGTAGGAGGGATCTAAAAACAACATATTTTTTTAATATATTATACGTCTATCATTACACTATTGAGGAGAATATTTCCCAGATCAAACATCAACGCAGCGCGTTTTCAAAATATTGCTTACGAGCAAATATTACAAAAGGTTACAAATAATTTTGTGACGTACGACAATGTAAATTTTTATTGCAAAATAATTTACAATATCAACTGAGAATGCTTGATATAATTTCAAAATCAAATTTAAATCAAAACAAAATACACTTCCATGCTTAGTCACTCACTGCCCTGGTTTCGCTTTTCGGCGTCATCAGTCAACTATCACACGGGTGCAGTAAAACTAACACACAGTTAACGACTTATTCAGCTATATGAAAGCAAAATTACACAAAAAAAATATATATTCTAAGGGTAGGATCAAAATCTGAAATAACTTTTTAGTTGATTTTAATGACATTCAATTTTGTACACGATAAGTTTTAAAAACAAAGGGTACATTTAATGAGTTTTGTTATTGAGTAATTTTACACTTGGAGATACCTGCTTTAAGTTTCAAAAATTCAAATTCGCAAAATAATCTTTACTTTATTGATTGAGTTGGCATTCATTTGGTAGAACACCATCATAACACGGCTTAAAAATAGCAATGTATTTTGGTTCTACAAAATTATTTTTTTAGATATAGATGATAGCTATTTCGGTTCAGCCATCGTCAGAACTATGCTTAAACGAACATTTGCTTATCAATATATAGCTGTGTAGAAAAGGTACACAATACATCTTCTCTCTTGTTTTAACTACCTAACTTGTTTCTTACTGACAATAAAACTAAAAATTGTAAATGAATCTAAAAAGGCGGCAATATCAGTTGATATTAACTATCATAAAGCATTCTTAACGAACAAACTAATATATGTCGATCGCCATTGCTTAACCCCCTGCGGGGTGCTTTTTTGTTTCAGTAATATACCATTTCCGTGCCATATGTAAACTTATTGATATTGCCGCCTATTTAATTTCATTTACAATTTTTAGTTTTATTGCGAGCAAGAAACAAGCTAGGTCGTTAAAACAGGAGAGAAGATGTATTGTGTATCATGAGCCGAAATAGCTATCAACTTTATCTAAAAAAAATATTTTGTAGAACTAAAATACATAGCTATCTTTAACACCGTGTTATAATCTTTACTTTTAACAATAATTTAAGTTTTATTAAATAATTATTGAAAAGAGAATAAGTAAATACGTATTGGAGGATTTCGGCATTAGATTCTGTTACTAAGGTATGAATTAATCGTCAACAATCGTATCCAATCGGAACCCGACACAATTGAAAAAGGTAATGGGGGAATTTGTAAAAATATATGATATATACGTACAGCCATTTGCATTCCTGCGATATAGCCTTTGCCATCGTAAATCGGGCAAACTCTGACGTCTTTTTGGGAGTAGCACACGGTGGTTGCTCCCAAAGAATTTTCGACGGTTACTTTAACCCATCCTGCTGCCAGAGCTTCCGCGAGCGTCTTCTGAACTGGCCAGAAGGCGTTTACTCCTGCATCAGGGCTTGGGGAGAACTTCACGCGGAAGTCGACCCATTTGGCTACAAAATCATAGAGAATATTTTTTCACAAATAACAGCATTTAAACGAAGTATTTTAATTTGAAATGGCGATGGAAAGAAACATTTCGTATTACCTTGATTTTAAACGTGATTTGTTTTCTAAATTAAGATATCTTTCAATCTCTGTAAATTTTCACATTTTAAAGCGATAGGAATTTTAAACCAATATTTACATAAGATTAAATAATAAATTGTATAATACAGAAATAAAAAAATCAAATTATATACAATAAGTTAGATTGAGTAACGTTTAATATATAGTATCTATGCTAAAATTCAACATACAATCTGCGTTTCAATAAGAAATCCAGAGTTATTTTTCTATAACACAGTTCCAAAAACGACAAGTAAAAAAAAGTTTATGTTGTCAAATTTCCCCCACTTTTACTATTTATTTCCATTAAATAAAAGGATAATCAACCAATCTGGTAAATCGTTCATTAAACTCTTCTTCAAAATCGTCTAATTGAAAAATAATCGGATATATAGCACAATGCAGTTTAATAGTGATGAATATAATAGAAGTGTCAGTTTTCACGGAAATAATCATGTTCAAAAAAAATTGTTATTATATTATCAATTCAACTCTGACTCTGACATTGATCAAAAACACATCTCCACAACGCTGGTTTTTTGCCTCTTAATTTCCGTGAAAATTATTGTATACAAAAATGGAAATACAGTTTTATTAAGTATGAGTCCAAAACATTTTTTTATTTACTCAAATCATTCAATACAATTAATTAATTTACTAATCTGACGATGATTGGGTATAAAAACACATAAAACACTTGACATACGCCAGGAATTATAAATTTTACATTTAAAATCAATGTTTACCAGATAGCCACCAAAGTAATAAATATATGTAATAATATACAAGAAAACTGTAACTTACATGTGCTGGCATTTGCAGTGCAAATTGCTGCTGCTAACAAAAACAGGAACTTCATTTTGGAGTACTTGTATTATTATAATTTTATTTTCAGAAATCATCCTGTTTTATATTATTTTTTTTTTAAATTTTAGTGTGCAAAAGTAAATAATAGATAAGCGTTTTAACGACACGATCAATAATGATAAAATTTATCTTAATATGAAAATGATAATGCCGTATTTGATTAATCTTGTAAACTAATCGTTACGATTGAAAAAATATTATCATTTGAATGAATTTCCAAAATCGGTCAAAATAAACTGATAGTCTAAGAACCGTGTTAGATATCTCATGTAACTTTCTAAAGAAAACATTTTTACAATTCTAAATAGCAAAACCACATTTATTAATATTATTTTCACGGTATATATAATATTATGATCTGAAACGGTTTTCAACAAATCGTGATGTTCTGGTTGCTCAGCTAGGCGGTAGCAACGTTATAATCTATTATCCTTATATTTGTTATCTTACAGCTTATTTTCTAAACTCAATAAATAATATTCTTTAAAACGATGTTTCATGACTTGCTTAATAATTCAATAAACTACCCATAGATTATTAGTTTTTCAGACCATAATTATTTACGATGACTTTGTACTTTTAGCTACATGTGTTAAATCAGATTAGTTTAAATCGATACTTGTTACAATATTTGCATTACCGACATACGCCTTTTGACTATCGAGGTTTTTTTGAATTGTTTTTTCTTCTTTTCGTTTTAAATTTAAATCGTTAAAACTATGTACACTTCCACATGTAAAGCATGTGGAGGTGCACATAAATGAAATTACACCAAGCTGCTTCAATCGATATTGTAAATTAAGTATGATTTTTTTTTAATATATATATATATCTATATATAATTATTTATTTTTCAATGATTAGATATATATATATGATTTTTTCTTAAATGCAAAAAGCAAATTTGTCTATGGTCAAGTATCAGTTGATAATGCTTGCGATGAGCGAATTCGATCCTGATAAAAAAATATATTGTGGCAATAAATACTAAAAAATGCGTTTTTATTATTTAAAATATCACGCCTTTCCATCAAGAAGTGACAGTTAACTCCTTAAAAGTGAGTATTAATTTTATAGTACAAAATATCATGCAAAATTTCGTTTCTCATTAAAAAAATATATTTATTCGTTGTATAACATTTGCCACAATCGTATTTCTTATAAATCAATTTTGCTCGTTAAGCGTTTTTGAGTTACTCAAAGATTTCAAATTTATTTTTTGATTCTTCTATCTTCATGAGTAACCTTCTGACTGCTTAATATTAACGTATTTACTGTTGAAATGGCTGATTACAGTGTACTGAAAATTGATACTAAAAATCTAACAGAAATAACAATATTACAACTGTCGGTTAACAGCTAATTTGTGTATTGAAATTTAAATATTCAGGGCTTAAATATCCTTAACGAGGCTCCACAGAGAACGCGTGAAAACAAATGGAAATCATCTAAACAGAAACACAGTTTTCAGTATTGTTATGTGTTTTTGAAATGTCTTTCAGGCATTAAATAAAATATAGTTTTGTTGTTTCAATATTAATATTACTAATGATAAAATTTTACAACTGTGCTGTCAAAATGTCATGTCAGATAAAACAATATTTTGTTTTATCTTCGTATTGAAAAATAAAACGTATTTAAGTATTTCAGGGTAAGGTTGTCTATGACTATGTTATTAAAAATATTACGAAGTCATTCTGATAGCAAATTACGTTAGAATTGATAACAAAATAAACATAAAATCTAACAATGATATTGTTAAATATGCATCGATTATCTTGAATTAGACGCTTATCTACCTGATAATTATTATTTTGAATGACTTAACATTTCGTTCGCTACCTTGCCCTGATTTCAGTAATGATATGTAACCAAAGATTATCAATGATAGCTAAGATATGCCTATTATTTAATATTGTATAATTGCATATGTTAGAGGTATTTATATATTATAGTTTTTCCAATAGATTTTGTACAAGTTTTTATTTTTCAATTACAAAGCAATCAATAAATCGAACGGTGACTCGAACACTTCACAAGTCTTTTAATTTTTAATGGAAAGCAATTTTTTCCCAATATTAACCAATCGGTACAATTTAATCTCATTTTTTGTATTATATTGGTTTTATGACGTCATCCTTCCACTCTTCTCTCCATTCTTTGTCACTAATCATTACATGTATTGTTTGACCACCTTATCTCTCTTGTCTTATCAGCTATGTCCACACGGGCGACGAAGTACTTATGTACCAACGCTTCGTAGAGACGCCTGTATTCGACACTGGTCAATTCATTCATTCACTACGCGCGTAAAGAACGCAACGTGTTTGGATCTAACCTGAGATTATATTGTGAAACAACAGAATATCTTTTGGCTTTATTTCGATACTCATTGGTAGATATAAATAAAGACGTTTTTAACTGAACTTAATAGAAAAATTAACATATTAATACTATCAACAAATCATATTTAAAATAATCGTAAAAATGCATTTACTTTCTCAAGATTTAATAGAAGAAGAATTAAAACAAATAAAGACTCAATCACTAAGTTTTTTATCATTGGAAAAGCATCTTTTAAAATAAGCATATTTTTACGGTATTTGTATAAAATTATAGATTAATATAACATAATTAACCAATTCTTCATTTTTGTCGTATGAGCTTTTATTCAGTTTAGCTCTACGATTCATTTAATGAAATAGACGATATTTCAATAGATTTATATTTTTTTTTTCTCTTATTATATGTATTACTTTTAAAGTGTTAACAGTCATTTCTTTGTGGAAAAGCATATTAAAAAAAATAATAACAGATTTTTCTGCTGATTCCATAATGTATTAAAAGATCAGGTTTTGCTCATCATCATCAATCAATGAACGCAATTTACAAACAAGCCTATTCAAACAAAATTTTGAGTAAATAATTAACAGATATGCGAAACAAAAGGTTAAACACTTAAGCCTTAAGATTAAAGGTTCAAGCAAAAATTACATGTACTAATAAAATGTCACGATTATTTCTGAACTCTTAATGGGTTATTCATTCTTTTGATTGATTCAATTGAGTCTTTATTTTATTTTTAAATCATTACTAAGAGATTTTTAACATTATATTGTTCATATTGTATGATTGCCTGTAAATTATTTTCTTTGTTCATAGACCTTTTTTTTTTAGTTTGTAATTTTGACACTATCGGTTAAAATTCCTCGCGATGATCGAAATCGGCCCTGATCCATTAAATATTGTGGAAGTATAATAGCAATAAAAAATGTACAATTTTTAAGTTCATAATACCGGAAAAATCTACTTCGTAAAATAAAAGACTTCCGTTCTCATACGTAATGATTTCGATTCAAAATAATCTTCTTTTAATTTATATCTTGAAGAAAAATTATTTCAAGTAATTGGATATACGATCACCACTGTTGGTTTTATTACTGATTTCACGATTTCTCGTAGCTCTTAGCGCCGCAAGCTTAATCAATTTAATTTGTTTTCTAGATTATATCAGTTAATTTTTTGAATTAATCGTAGATAATAAAATAAACAAGATTATTTTTTCCTGTTCATAATTCATTCGTCACCTTGCCCTCAATCATCATTTACAATATTTTTTTGTTTAATTCACATAAATAAATTTTAAACATATATAAAATCTAGTTCGTATACATATTTGCAATATAATATATGATCACAGGCAATTGAGTGTCATTGTGATTAATTCAATATTATTGAAAGCTATTTCAGTAGTTCATATGGATCCTAGACTTAAGTTCTATTTTTTTATTAATTGTTTTAGTATATAACCGATGCTAACTGTTTAGTGTGCGTCAATTTTGTTGCATCCGTGTGATAGAATGCCAGAAGATTCCGAAAGGCATGCATTGTTAGTGACAGACATGCAGAATTGTACAATTTTTCAAAAATTCAAATTTGATATTGAAATTCCATCGAGCACTTTCAGTATATATCATAAATTAAATATGGTAGTGTTTTTGATGATCCTCAAAAGTAAAACCTACAAAATGGCGACGAAAAATATTGACTGTAGAAAGAGAGAATCTTCTCATAAGAATTGTGATAAAACAGTGCTTCGTTTTTTCTATTGAAATGTTTTCCGTTCTAGAGATTAAAAAAAACAGTGTACAGTGGGCGGACAGACTAATTATTTTAAAAAATACTACTCTTTACCATTTTTTGAAATCGTATTTCATGTAATTAACTTTTCTTTCGCTGAACGTTGAATTCTTAAATTTTTTAACATAAATTATCTTAATTTTCTGTGTAAGATAATACTGAAAAAGATTGAAGGAAACAATTTGTTTTTTATTATTATTGTCCATTTTATTCCTACATCACATAAAAGCAATTTTTAAAAAAATAAACAATGTCAAATTTTTATGAAATTTCAAGAAATTACCTGGGAAAATATTTATACATCCTGCTTGATACAATTTTTTGAGCGAATTTTTCTAAGATAAACTACGTTCTTGTTTTCATCATGATACGTAATAAAAAGTCATTAGTATTTAACTTGCTATTTTATATTCAGATTTACAATATTGGCAGAAACATTTTTTGCAACAAAATTGATCGAATGAAATATGAGAGAACAATTAAAAATAAAAACATTCACTGATTCCGTGCTACAAAAAATTGTTCCTCGTTAGAACCTCAAGGAAGTCCAGGAATCGGTAAAACACTTTCGGTAGACTGATTGCAAGGGATGGCCCAGGGTTTATCGACAAAGTACATATGAATAGAGATAACCCCATATTTGTCTGCACTTTCCCATAAGCAAGTAGGTCCTAAAGGTGCTGTTGCCTTAACTCCACGCCCGTCGACTGCGTCATACCAATTTCTGTCGACGAATTTGGTCTTTCCGAAGAATTGCCAACCTAATCCGATTAGATTTCCATCTTTCACCAATAAGAAGAAGGGCTCGAACTCCTCGCACTTTGAAGTAGGTTTCATATTATTGTAGTAATGGATTCCTACGGAGAAATAATAAGACACAGTTGTTATTTGACGCTGAGGTACATAATTTATTTCTAAGAATATTATGATATTTTATCATGTAGCAACGAACGAGCTTTGTATACAACAACACGATTTTTTTTCTAACAAGAAAAAATAATTTGCTTTTTATAACACTGAAAAAATAACAATTTAATTTATTTCTATAAAATTTATAAGATATATTGTTGATAGCTATTTCCGCTTACGCCTTCATCAAAACTATGTTTATATGTTTATTTACCCATCTTTATATAGGTATGCAGAAAAGGTACACAATAACTCTTCTCTTCTGTTTTAACACCCTAGCTTCATATTATGCTAATAAAGTCTAAAATGCGGCACATTCATTTGATGCATTTCTCAAAGTGCGAGTTAATCTTGGGTTTTTTCCTGGTCTTTATATTTTTAATATGATTTTCTACCACGCAAAAAAATTTTACTGGCGAATAATCAGTTGATCAAAAATGTTACTATTGACAAAAATGATAATCAGGAATGAAATTTAGTGGATATTATCAAAAGCTACGTTTTTTCTGCACACTTCTTCTGGTTCTGATTAACTCTCTGTGAGATAAAGTATCAACTGACTGCAGTGTGTTGATACTTGTAAATTTAAATCATAAGAAAGCTAACTGTACGAAAGCTTTCGTGCAACAGCTAATTTTTGATTTAGATTGAGTTATCCTGATATATCCTCTACGATTTCGGCTAAATCCAAAACTACTGAATTATTTTTTTATATTGGAATATATTTTGTGTAGCTCACCAGGAAAGGGTTCAAATCTAATTAAATTGCACTTACCCATATTAGGAATGCAGTTTTGCCAGGTGTATGGTGTTTTGCTTTGAATGCTGGGCAAATCAGTTGGTACTTGGGTGTATGAGCTTCCACTCTTCAACCAGAGTCCTGTTCCGAGGGGGTTCGCGTTTGGTCTTCCACCAGATTGGATTACCTTTGGGTCAACGATGTAGTATGTAGAGGTCCAGTAGACGACTCCGTTAATTGACTTCTTTTCGTAGACAGCGAAATTTTTAAAGTCATAAGGAATTCCATGTCCTTCAACATCTGTAGGAGGGATCTAAAAACAACATATTTTTTTAATATATTATACGTCTATCATTACACTATTGAGGAGAATATTTCCCAGATCAAACATCAACGCAGCGCGTTTTCAAAATATTGCTTACGAGCAAATATTACAAAAGGTTACAAATAATTTTGTGACGTACGACAATGTAAATTTTTATTGCAAAATAATTTACAATATCAACTGAGAATGCTTGATATAATTTCAAAATCAAATTTAAATCAAAACAAAATACACTTCCATGCTTAGTCACTCACTGCCCTGGTTTCGCTTTTCGGCGTCATCAGTCAACTATCACACGGGTGCAGTAAAACTAACATACAGTTAACGACTTATTCAGCTATATGAAAGCAAAATTACACAAAAAAAATATATATTCTAAGGGTAGGATCAAAATCTGAAATAACTTTTTAGTTGATTTTAATGACATTCAATTTTGTACACGATAAGTTTTAAAAACAAAGGGTACATTTAATGAGTTTTGTTATTGAGTAATTTTACACTTGGAGATACCTGCTTTAAGTTTCAAAAATTCAAATTCGCAAAATAATCTTTACTTTATTGATTGAGTTGGCATTCATTTGGTAGAACACCATCATAACACGGCTTAAAAATAGCAATGTATTTTGGTTCTACAAAATTATTTTTTTAGATATAGATGATAGCTATTTCGGTTCAGCCATCGTCAGAACTATGCTTAAACGAACATTTGTTTATCAATATATAGCTGTGTAGAAAAGGTACACAATACATCTTCTCTCTTGTTTTAACTACCTAACTTGTTTCTTACTGACAATAAAACTAAAAATTGTAAATGAATCTAAAAAGGCGGCAATATCAGTTGATATTAACTATCATAAAGCATTCTTAACGAACAAACTAATATATGTCGATCGCCATTGCTTAACCCCCTGCGGGGTGCTTTTTTGTTTCAGTAATATACCATTTCCGTGCCATATGTAAACTTATTGATATTGCCGCCTATTTAATTTCATTTACAATTTTTAGTTTTATTGCGAGCAAGAAACAAGCTAGGTCGTTAAAACAGGAGAGAAGATGTATTGTGTATCATGAGCCGAAATAGCTATCAACTTTATCTAAAAAAAATATTTTGTAGAACTAAAATACATAGCTATCTTTAACACCGTGTTATAATCTTTACTTTTAACAATAATTTAAGTTTTATTAAATAATTATTGAAAAGAGAATAAGTAAATACGTATTGGAGGATTTCGGCATTAGATTCTGTTACTAAGGTATGAATTAATCGTCAACAATCGTATCCAATCGGAACCCGACACAATTGAAAAAGGTAATGGGGGAATTTGTAAAAATATATGATATATACGTACAGCCATTTGCATTCCTGCGATATAGCCTTTGCCATCGTAAATCGGGCAAACTCTGACGTCTTTTTGGGAGTAGCACACGGTGGTTGCTCCCAAAGAATTTTCGACGGTTACTTTAACCCATCCTGCTGCCAGAGCTTCCGCGAGCGTCTTCTGAACTGGCCAGAAGGCGTTTACTCCTGCATCAGGGCTTGGGGAGAACTTCACGCGGAAGTCGACCCATTTGGCTACAAAATCATAGAGAATATTTTTTCACAAATAACAGCATTTAAACGAAGTATTTTAATTTGAAATGGCGATGGAAAGAAACATTTCGTATTACCTTGATTTTAAACGTGATTTGTTTTCTAAATTAAGATATCTTTCAATCTCTGTAAATTTTCACATTTTAAAGCGATAGGAATTTTAAACCAATATTTACATAAGATTAAATAATAAATTGTATAATACAGAAATAAAAAAATCAAATTATATACAATAAGTTAGATTGAGTAACGTTTAATATATAGTATCTATGCTAAAATTCAACATACAATCTGCGTTTCAATAAGAAATCCAGAGTTATTTTTCTATTACACAGTTCCAAAAACGACAAGTAAAAAAAAGTTTATGTTGTCAAATTTCCCCCACTTTTACTATTTATTTCCATTAAATAAAAGGATAATCAACCAATCTGGTAAATCGTTCATTAAACTCTTCTTCAAAATCGTCTAATTGAAAAATAATCGGATATATAGCACAATGCAGTTTAATAGTGATGAATATAATAGAAGTGTCAGTTTTCACGGAAATAATCATGTTCAAAAAAAATTGTTATTATATTATCAATTCAACTCTGACTCTGACATTGATCAAAAACACATCTCCACAACGCTGGTTTTTTGCCTCTTAATTTCCGTGAAAATTATTGTATACAAAAATGGAAATACAGTTTTATTAAGTATGAGTCCAAAACATTTTTTTATTTACTCAAATCATTCAATACAATTAATTAATTTACTAATCTGACGATGATTGGGTATAAAAACACATAAAACACTTGACATACGCCAGGAATTATAAATTTTACATTTAAAATCAATGTTTACCAGATAGCCACCAAAGTAATAAATATATGTAATAATATACAAGAAAACTGGAACTTACATGTGCTGGCATTTGCAGTGCAAATTGCTGCTGCTAACAAAAACAGGAACTTCATTTTGGAGTACTTGTATTATTATAATTTTATTTTCAGAAATCATCCTGTTTTATATTATTTTTTTTTTAAATTTTAGTGTGCAAAAGTAAATAATAGATGAGCGTTTTAACGACACGATCAATAATGATAAAATTTATCTTAATATGAAAATGATAATGCCGTATTTGATTAATCTTGTAAACTAATCGTTACGATTGAAAAAATATTATCATTTGAATGAATTTCCAAAATCGGTCAAAATAAACTGATAGTCTAAGAACCGTGTTAGATATCTCATGTAACTTTCTAAAGAAAACATTTTTAAAATTCTAAATAACAAAACCACATTTATTAATATTATTTTCACGGTATATATAATATTATGATCTGAAACGGTTTTCAACAAATCGTGATGTTCTGGTTGCTCAGCTAGGCGGTAGCAACGTTATAATCTATTATCCTTATATTTGTTATCTTACAGCTTATTTTCTAAACTCAATAAGTAATATTCTTTCAAACGATGTTTCATGACTTGCTTAATAATTCAATAAACTACCCATAGATTATTAGATTCTCAGACAAGAATTATTTACGATGACTTTGTACTTTTAGCTACATGTGTTAAATCAGATTAGTTTAAATCGATACTTGTTACAATATTTGCATTACCGACATACGCCTTTTGACTATCGAGGTTTTTTTTAATTGTTTTTTCTTCTTTTCGTTTTAAATTTAAATCGTTAAAACTATGTACACTTCCACATGTAAAGCATGTGGAGGTGCACATAAATGAAATTACACCAAGCTGCTTCAATCGATATTGTAAATTAAGTATGATTTTTTTTTAATATATATATATATCTATATATAATTATTTATTTTTCAATGATTAGATATATATATATGATTTTTTCTTAAATGCAAAAAGCAAATTTGTCTATGGTCAAGTATCAGTTGATAATGCTTGCGATGAGCGAATTCGATCCTGATAAAAAAATATATTGTGGCAATAAATACTAAAAAATGCGTTTTTATTATTTAAAATATCACGCCTTTCCATCAAGAAGTGACAGTTAACTCCTTAAAAGTGAGTATTAATTTTATAGTACAAAATATCATGCAAAATTTCGTTTCTCATTAAAAAAATATATTTATTCGTTGTATAACATTTGCCACAATCGTATTTCTTATAAATCAATTTTGCTCGTTAAGCGTTTTTGAGTTACTCAAAGATTTCAAATTTATTTTTTGATTCTTCTATCTTCATGAGTAACCTTCTGACTGCTTAATATTAACGTATTTACTGTTGAAATGGCTGATTACAGTGTACTGAAAATTGATACTAAAAATCTAACAGAAATAACAATATTACAACTGTCGGTTAACAGCTAATTTGTGTATTGAAATTTAAATATTCAGAGCTTAAATATCCTTAACGAGGCTCCACAGAGAACGCGTGAAAACAAATGGAAATCATCTAAACAGAAACACAGTTTTCAGTATTGTTATGTGTTTTTGAAATGTCTTTCAGGCATTAAATAAAATATAGTTTTGTTGTTTCAATATTAAGATTACTAATGATAAAATTTTACAACTGTGCTGTCAAAATGTCAGCTTTATTCCATTTTCAAATATTATTTTGAAAAGTGTTGACAGCTATTATAATCATTTACGAAACTTGTTACTTGTCGTGTCGTCTTTTTTTATGGTAATTGCTGAGCGTCTCGTTAAATTACCTCAATTTACGTAGATTAAGAACATTTTATTTATTCGGTACTAACTAGTTGACCCGTCACGCGTTGTTGCGATCCCAGAGTACGAAAATTCAAGGAAACTCGTTATGATAACAAACAATTTAATTACTTTTAAGGTTATAACTGTCACTTCTTGATGGAAAGGCCTTATAATTTAAATAATTAAACTCCTTACTTCTCATAATGAGTCCGTTATGATTGTCCAGAGCTCTTAATGGATTATTAATTTACCTTAATGTTGTTTGAAAATTATCAATAAGTGAACCCATGGTTTTATATACCTGCTACCTTTAACTCAAATATTTTGTATAAATAGACTTGCTTGTACATTTTATTATATCTGTAGATAATGCTCACGATGAGCAAAACCCGTCCTGATCAAAAAGCTTATTGTGGAAACTAGTACTAAAAAATGTGTTATTATGATTTTTAAAAAAAACAGTTTAATTGTTAGAAGTGTCGTTTTAATTATATTTATTTATTTGGGTGCTTGTGGAAACATGATATTTTTTTGTTTTTCCATTTGGTGCGTATACGAATAAATCAGAAGGTTTTTTCAACGCGTGAGCTCTTCACGTACAATTATCCATGAGATAAGCATAGATTATCCAAAATTAGTCCACACATTGGCAACGATTGTCCTTGTGCTTCATTTAGGTCATAACAAAAGCGTCGTACTGGAAACTGTACACGTTTGAATTCAATTGACATATATGTTGGAATCATTGGAATACGTCGCAAAAGTTCATCTTCCCTTTGAATGGGAAATTCAAAATTATGGCTTCGATGACATTGCTCACCAGTTCATAATCCTTTTCATCGAAAGTCTTGTGCCATTGCAAAGTTGTGATGGATTGATGTTTCGGATAAGAATGATAGGCACGTCAATTTTCAATGTTGAAATGTTTGGCGCTATACCTGGCAAATCCATAGAATTAAAGAATTCCGTTGAATTGTGTATTACTGTATAAAAGACACACAGATATATGTTTTAGGCATATCATATATAAAATAAAGAAATCTTTCAGTAAAATTTCAATAAAATACAAAAGAAAATCATTTCGTCAATTCAAATAGAAGGGCAAGAAATCTGCAATAAATGTACAGAAAAAATATTTTCATAATTATAACATATAGTTTATGTTCTTTTTGATAAATGTCTTAATCTTAAAATAGTTCAAAAGCTCAAACCAAAATAGAATTATAAATGTTTTATAATCGAAGCCAACAGTGAACCGAAATCGAGCTTTTTTATAAACAGCTTAATACATGGATTTTCGCTTAGCGACCAATTTTCGGTATTGAAAAATTCTGAAAATCTTGGGATTATAAAAGGGTTCGGGATGAGATACTGTCAGCATGACTAGTGCTTCCAATTCGGGTTTAACCGAACTGGTTAAGCGGTTGTTTTAATAAATAAAAATCTTTAAATATATTGTACATTAATATTCTTTGACTCATTAATACATATGTCAAAAACTTATTGAAATGTTTTAAATCCACAACAATAAATTACTCATTCAAAAGACATGAGGATTTTTATATTACATGTTATTAATTAAACACGTGTTAGACAAAAGCTTTCGTTCTAAAAGCAACAAATTTTCTGTATTCTTCTTTAAGAAATCGTTGACAAGGCTATGATTTGTAATGTTACGATTGTAAACAATATTAAGATTTATAATCAAAATGTCATTTACTTGTATTTAAAAAATACCAAGACTAGGCGGTGCTCATTTTTATTAAATTTAACCCCTTTCACCCTTCATATATATAAATTATAAACTTCAAATAATATTTGAAAGCAATTATATGACTTTTATGCTTCCACAAAAGCATCACTTAATAAAAATCCGTTTTATTAATTCAGGTCCAATAAATAACAGATTTCAATTGTGATCTTTATTTTTGTATTATACAATTAACTGTACAGAAAATACAAAATCGTATACTTTGATCACTCTAACATTTTTTTCGATTCCAATTTATGTTCCATTATGAGTGCCCATCTATGGAAAACTGTTTAAGTCTACATAAATTTTCCTAATGGCATTTTTACTTGATACTTTTTCCAAAACCGTGCAATAAAAATAAATGTCTCAAAGCATCAACTGCGCTGTATGAAACGCGTGTTGTTTTAGTACAGCGCTTCATAAATTCCGATTTTATTATTATTTCACAAGTCTTAATGTTGTAGGATATATTAATAAATAAAATTTACCCACTAATGTTAAATTAAAAATTGATTTGGAACATTACATTAAGGATAATCCATAAATATTATGAAAGCTCCTCTTAATAACGCTTTTAAATTCCCAGCCTTGTAAAAGCTTCAAGCTTATTCGAGAATTAATTTTGGATTTAGAGAGGCATTTATTATCACAGTGCTAAGTAGAATATAAATCACTAAACTTTAAATTTAATAGTAACTTAGTGGTTAGATTATTATGTACGAACATTTAATCCGACCGTCTTGGCCTTATATTTAAGGTTAAATGTTGGGAATATATTTCTATGGGCTGACTTTAAATATGTTTTAAGTATGTGTTTATTATCGTACGAAAAATCTTTTTTTAATTATACAGAAAACGACTGAGATCCACTGTTTTGTATCTAATTAATCTTGTCCATTACGTTTTTCAGAATGTTTTGGTATTTAATGTGTCAGTGCAGATCAGACAGATAATACATGTCTTAAAATTAGGGTTGCCAACCATCCCGGATTGGCCGGGATTGTCGCGAAATTGAATTTGCTGTCTCGTATCCTGGATGGATACGAAATTGTCCCGAAAATTTTGAGAATACTATTCCATTTATTTTTAATTTTTATTGAAATTGACATAGTGTAAATACTACTATTTAGGCAAGTAAAAACTCATAAAAGCTTAACGCCAAATTAGCTATTAAAATATAAAAAATATATATATTGTATTATTATAACTATTATTATGTTTTATATGTATGGATGTGTAAAAGTGAGATAGAGATAAATAAAATAAGAAATATATACAAATTGGTTTTTGTCCCGGAATTATCCCAAAAATGTTGGCATCCCTACTCAAAATACATGTTTGATAAAAAATGCAAATTTTCAAATAACAATTTATTTTGATGAAATAATTCCTAAATTGAACTTCAGTAATAAAAGTATTTTATTCACAATATAAACTATTTGAATCGTTCAAATTCTGTACATTTTTACATGTATTGTTATTTACCACCCGAGTTTCCTCGTTTGACATCTTGATGCAATCTAGTGCGGTTGTGAGTAACAAAATATACAGAATTTTCGAACGATTCAAATTGATATTATTGTACAATTCTATGATGTTTTAGTAGATATTGAAAATGTTAAAAAAATGAACGTCACTTTCGACTATAAAGCGACATTATTTATATTAATTCATGGAAGTCCAGGAATCGGTGACACACTGTCTGTGGACTGCGTGCAAGGAATCGTCCAAGGCTTGTCGACGAAGTACATATGGATGGAAATTACTCCATATTTGTCAGCTCCCTCCGCCAAGCAAGCTGGACCATTAGGTACGGTCATTCTGACAGCTTGGCCGTTAATGGCGTCGTACCAATTTCTTCCGACCACATTAGTCTTTCCGTTGAACTGCCATCCAAGACCGACGATGTTTCCGTCCTTGACCAACAAGAAGTAAGGCTCGGTGTCTTCACATCTCAGCGATGGTTTCATATTGTTGTAGTAATGAATTCCTGAAACACATATGATACATTATTTATACGGTGACACTATGAGGAGAAGCGATCAGATGAAAAAATATGAAATATATAAGGAGTGATTATGATTTATGATATCGACTAAAGGTTCTTGAAGAAATTTCAATATCAAATTTGAATTGAAACTTTGTACGATTCCACATGATTTGTCACTGGGTCCTGAATCCTAGCCTTAGGGTCTGTGTTTTTCCTTTGTAATTAACTCACCTGGTATTTAACCTATGCAAGCTGTTTATTGTGTGTCACTTCTGTTGCAACCATGTGATAGAATTTTCAACAATTCTAATTTAGAGTGATTAGTATTAGACGATCACAGCTTAAGGTTTCTATATTTCAAATGGCCCGTCGAGTTTTATCGTTTCCATTAAATACTAATTGGTTTTACAGTTTTATTGGAGGGAAAAATTGTTGAAACTTTGCTCAATTTCATAAACTAACGACCCGGTTTCGCCTTTCAGCATCTTCGGGCATTCTATCACACGGATGCAACAGAACGGACACGCAATAAACAGCTAGCATCGGTTATATATCAAAGCAGTTAATTTAATTTTAAGCGAAGCTTATTAACTGGTGAAATACAAATTTCAGAGATGGCTACTTAGGATAATCGGTTAACCATAAAATTATTTTTGGAAATTGTATTTAAAAATGCGTTTATAGTATTTAAAATGAAATGCTTTTCTTCTTAGAAGTGAAAGGTAACACCATTAAAGTGATAAATATTAATTGTTCATAAAAATCCTTTAAAAATTATTGAACATATAAACATTGAAATAGAATTTACCCATGTTGGGAATGCAGTTCTGCCAAGTGTAAGGAGTTTTGCTCTGAATACTGGCTAGGTCGGTTGGTATCTGGGTGTATGAGTTTCCACTCTTCAACCAAAGTCCAGTTCCGATAAGATCGGCTGATGGTCGTCCACCAGATTGGATCACCTTAGGGTCTACGATGTAGTATGTAGAAGTCCAGTAGGTTACGCCATTGATTGCCTTCTTTTCAAAAACGGGATGACGGTTGAAGTCGTAGGGGATACCTTGTCCTTCTACGTTCGATGGTGGGATCTGAAAATGTTAATTAATATCAATAACAATAAAATGACAATCTTTTTTCTGATACAGCTAAGAAGAGGTCGTAGTTGGCAATTAAAGTAGTAAAATAGAATTGGTTTCAATAGAATCTAGAGTATTTTTTCTGCACACTTTAATGTACGCTACAGAGTCTTGTGAATTTATTCCTAAGATACTCGCAATTATGGAAAGAAAAATACATATATTCGTTATGTTTGTTATTGGATACTGTCGTATTAAATCAGTTAATGGAAGAGTAATAGAGAATAAGAAAAAATTGTCTGACAATTATAATTTCGAAACCGACATTTTTAAAGTATTTAAATTTGGTATAAATAGTTATTTTATAGACACAATAACCGTAATTTGATTTTCGAAACAATGGATGACAATTATTTATCATGTTTCGAGTTTATTTCCACCAGAAAAGATTTCAGTCTGAAAAACAGTTCTGTTTTTGTTTGCTTGCCTGAATCGGGGAAAGGTTTTTTTAAATGATATCATTCAATTAAATTAAATTCAAATTATTTTTTAGTGTTAAGGGTAGAGAAATTTTATATAAGTGCCTCTTACAGCCAGTTGCATTCCAGCAATGAAGCCTTTAGCGTCGTAAAGAGGGCATACTCTGACGTCAGCCTGTGAGAAGCAAACAGTTGTTGCCCCCAATGCATTTGTGGTGGTCACTCTCACCCATCCAGCTGAAAGCGCAGCGGAAAGCGTCTTCTGGACTTGCCAGAAGGCGTTGGTTCCAGCATCAGCGGGGTTCCCTGAATACTTTACGCGGAAATCTACCCATTTTGCTGAAGACAAAAAAATACAAATATATAAAATTCAATTACTCAATACTCAATTAGTCTTCAACCGTTGGATTCTATAATTAAAAACTGTTATTAAAAAGTGAATAAAACTTACACAAAGTTCAAACACTTAGGCGACCTGTATATTTTTAAATTAGTACCGGAAATTTAATTCGAGATTTTACACTCCATAGCACTTACTCATAAAAATTGTTTATTTCAATCGGATGCATATATATGTTACATAATTCTTTTATTGTAACCTTTTACTTGTTGAGACACATAAAAAATACTCCAAAACCAAATATTTCACAAATTAATTGATTAGTGTTAGTGTTAAACAACCTTATGAAGACCACCAGTAAAATTAGCTCTGACACAAATATTAACACTTTAATTTTTTATATTGTCAACTGACTTTAATTAATCGACTCAACATTTAAAATGTTAGCAGTTAGAGGGTTAAATAAAGTATTTGAACATATACTATACACAAAACATTACAGTTTCGACAAAACTAAGCTTTTAAAAAATATTCGTCAAATATTAGTTTAACTTTTGATCGCTGGTTATTCTTACAAAAATAACGTTCGGGATTTTTAATTGAAGTAATCCTGATTCGTTTTGTAGGATTTCAAAACAACACGGTCCAAAAAAAGCACAGATTATTATTTTATCTTTATGTGGCGTAAAAGAAGCAAAAATAACAACAATATATATGTGCGTAAATGTTTTCTTAGTTGAATTTTGTTACGTTGTCGCCAATATGGTAACAATTACGATACATCAAAAATAGTTAAACAATACAAATATAATATTTAAAACACTTAAACGTTTTAGAATCACAAGGCAGAAGTCTATCGTAAAGAAACGATATTGAATTAATACATTTATCTTATTGTTTTATTTTGAGTACGGGCATTTAAGAATCATTTTTGTATGGGCACCTTATCATTTTTGACACGATAGTCTTTGAAACGCATCCTCTATACAGAAACAGCAATACGTTACTATATTTTACACAACCGGTTTTATATTGTCAGTATAAACATATACATTTTAAGAAGAAAGTATTTTATTAGCTTTCATTCTTTATTACATTTACAATATGTTACAGTAAAAAGCGTTGAATCGTGATTCTGTACTATCGGCTAATTATTATTTATAATAAAAATAAAACTCACATGTACTGGCATTAGCAGTGCAAATTGCTGCCAAGAAAACAATTAAGTACTTCATGTTGATATTACTTGATAATTTTGATACATCAGCCGTTTTATATAAGAATAGATAATCATTTAACTTTATCCATGAAGTATTCGGGGACACAAATGTGAATGAAGACATTTATCTACTATTCTGAAATCACTAAATAAACAAATTTTTCTGGCTTAATTACAAACATAGCCTTTTTAAATGAGTTAACTATCACTTCTCGTAGTTTATGATATCGAATTAAGTTGCTTGATAGAATTTCAATATCAAATTTTAATTGTTGAAACTTGTACGATTCAACATGTTTTGTTACTAACGACATCATCATAAATGAGATTTGGCATGATAAAAAAGAGATAAATATATATTTTCACAATATATGTATATTATATGATCAGGACCGGTTTCGTTCAGCTCTCTATCAGTTGATAATGCTCGCGATGAACGAAACCGATCCTGATCATAAAAATGTATTGTGGAAACAAGTACTGAAACATATCAAATTTGAATTGTTACAACGTTTTACGATTCCACATGTTTTGTCACTAACGATCCGGGTTTCGCCCTTCGGCATCTTCAGGCATTCTATCACCCAGTTGGAACAGAACTGACTAATACTAACAGAACTAAAAAATTTATTTTTATTATTTAAAATAGCATGGCTTTCCATCAAGAAGTGACAGTTGACACCTTATAAATAAAAATAAAAACAAATGGATTGTGCTTTGTACGCGTGCTTTCCAAACCGGGGGGCCGCAAAAATATTTATTTTTTTACATGTTTTTCTTCGTTTCACTATTTTATCAGATTTAGAATGCTCTATCTTGAAAACATTTCCGAAGCACTGCTACAAACAACACTGGAGAGTGTTGACCAAAACGTCTTCATAAATTTTTAAAAAATCTAACTGTCATCTAAATTCTATAAATGATTTTTTTTCAATTGGAAACGTACATGATATTCCAAATGAAATCTTATTTTTGTACACACATATAGTCTTCGATCTTACATTTATCGTCGCAGTTGTCTCTATTCTATTTAACCAAAATCAATAACTTAATAATCTTATCGAAATGAAATCTACCCGGGGATTAGATTCGATAATATTTTATTACAAGGCAACTTTTATGTTTTTTTTTCACGTGTTTATGAACTATAGTTTAGTACATTCATTTATTGAGTTCATAAATATTTCATATTTTGATTAGTTCATTTACGCGTCTGATTAAATTATTACTGTAATTTGTATAATCTCTATTCCAATTATCGTTTATCTATTACTGCCTTAAAAATCTTTGATTTCTATAGAGCATTTTAATTATTATAAGGTTGTTGGTTCCAGTCAGCTCTTACGTTACGTATAGGCGCAAAAGGTGGTCACTTCAAGACATATCGTAACAAAAATGGTTTTTCTGTGTAACAGTCGACTCTTTGCTAAAAAATTATAGCTGATAAGATAATACGACACCAAGGAACTTAATAATACCTGTCAGAGACGATCACTGCAGCCAACAACATCCGATATATTAGCAATGATACAACAGTAGGTTCCGTTTTAGGTTGATAGAAAACTCCATTGTTTTCATTTAATTTTAATTTTATCCGACTGTTATACGTGTCACGGTGAAAAAATAACTATGTATTTTAGTTCTACAAAGCTTTTTTTTTAATATAGTTGATACTAGTTCTGACGATGGCGTGGACCGAAATAGCTATCAAGTATATTTTATAAAAAAAACTGTAGAATTTTTTCGTCATGTTATAATCGAGTTCTACCAAGTAAATGCTTATTCAATCAATGTTAAATGTATATTTGTTATGATAGTGATTTTCATCTGTCACAATATAAGATAAAAAAATCATTTTTACTTCAGTATTAATGGTTCGCGACAGTTTATTTTTCCTTTTTTTTACCGTTCCGCAGGTGTTAAAAGGTTGGGTAACACTGAATTAATGCAATATTATGTTTTTTCATCAAGCAATAGCGGTTCACACCTTAAAAGTTATTAAATTTCTAATCAAATAAACTTATCATTTAGATTGCTACATACTAAAAAAAATTAAGTTTTGGCATGCGTCAGATTACAATTTGATTACAAATGATTGTTCAAACAAATACTCCATACTAATTGTATACAATTAGTATATTTTATTTGGTAAATCAGCACCTGTGATAATGTTATCATTCGATATTAGCAAATCTAGTATTAATTATGAGAAACGTTCTTAAGATTTAGATTAGCTAAGCACACAATTTTATAATAATTAACTGTTTTTACAGATTATTTATTACGTGAATGACTTTCATTTTTTTTAACTACTGTTTATCACGCTTCATTTTAAATGATAATGCTATATTGGATAAAACATGTGGTATTATAGTGTTTTTGAGCAACAAGACAAATTAAATTGTCAAATTAAAAGCAATTGAATTAATATTTTTTCCATTTGTAATCGAAATACGTTTTGCTTGGATGGTTGTATCAATTAAAACACAAAATGAACTGTTCGAATCGGTCCGAATTTCACCATTCGCCAACTTCAAGCATTCTGTCACACGAATGCAATATAACCGACACGTTTTAAACGATTTGCATCGGTTATTTATTTAATTTATGATATCAACTGAAGGTGATTGATGGAATTTCAATATAAAATTTGAACTGTTACAACTTTATTATTTGTTGTAAAACCCTTTCAAGAATGACTCATTAACAAGATCGTTAGTGCAAATTATTTATATCAAGCAAATGAGTTAGTTATTATTAGATTGATATTATTAAATTTGTTTATGATATCGACTGAAGGTGCTTGATGGAATTTCAATATCAAATTTGAATTGTTAAAATTTTGTACGATTCCACACGTTCTGTCACTAACGACCCGGAATTCGCCGTTCGGCATCTTCAGACATTCTATCACACGGATGCAACAAAATTGAATAAGTTGTAACTGTCTAAGAAGCCAAAAGGAGATGTCCGGGTCGTTAGTGACGAAAAATATGGAATCGTGCAAAGTTAAGTTAAGATAAAACACTTTAAAAATTTAAGTCTTAAACGAGAGTGCGAGAGAGGGTTGTCAATGGAATACAGAACTAAAACTTATAAACAAATAGAAATGAAAAATTTGTTTTTATTTTTAAAATATATATTATACAGAATTATTGTTTATATCTTAATAACACATAACGCAAAATGATCATTTTATAATTATAATTTTTGCCTATTATCGTTAACCTTTTGACTGCTCAAATATCATGGAGTAAACAGTATACCAACTTTCAAGAATTGAAAATTTAAAATATTGCTATCCATCATAAAATTGTTTACTATAATATTGATCAATACATTTTGAAAGAACTCATTTGGAAGTGTTGGAAAATTCTTTACATTGTTTTAGACATGTCGTAAATTTATGCAAAGCGTAAAAAAGCTTCTGTAGTATTGAAAATTTTATAGTACAATGTATTATATAGGCTCTTAAATATGAAAGTGATAGGAAAATACTTTGAAGGATTTGTCAATGAATTTCACTTTTAGCCCAATAAAAGCTTCTTGGCGGCAGCTGCAACATTGGCAGCTTTGTAAAGACTACACAAAACGACCCCCATCACTCCAACAATGGGCTCCACGCTTTCTTTAAGTTGATCACACTTGATCGTCCATGGTGCATCGATGAAGTATGTATGAATAGAAATGATTCCATACTTAACGGTCCAATCTCCCATGCACTTTGGGCCTTTGGGGACAGTCAACTCAGCTGCTTGGCGGTTAACATCGTCGTACCAATTTCTGTCGACGTATTTTGTTTTTCCAAAGAACTGCCAACCGATACCGTTCATATTTCCAGCCGTAGTCAACAAGAAGAATGGCTCGAGGTCCTCATATTGAGTGAGTTTATTGACATTGTCATAGTAATGAGTTCCTGAAAAAAAATATGACGAAACTTGAATAAACACTAAATGTCTAAACGAAAACTAAATGAAAAAAAACAATCATCCGATAGCGCTAACCAGTAGGCTACAGACCCAGTTACATTCCCAACTTAATAAAATTGTTGAAATCAAACCAAAAAATTGACAAATCAGTTATTTTATATGGTGTGTTGGTAGATATAATTTGATCCACTTCTTTGATAGTGTATCTTTAGACTAATTGTATTGTACGGTTATTCATTACTAAGGTAAACAGTGAGTCAAATTGTTAACTCGAAAACAAAGAAGAAAAGAGGGACTATTTTTCGTTTACGGTATGTGGTTGAGATCAGAGTAAGACTATTTTTTTACCTTAATAATGAATAACTTCACTATGTACTTAGTTGGTCTGAAGAGTTTCATCAAAGAAGCGAAACACATATCACATCTCGTAAGACACCAAGAGGAATAGCAAAGTAATCAATATTTATTTTATTTCAAAATTGGATTTCGATAAGGATATAAGAGTTGTAGAAATAAATCATGTTTGAATTGTGAAAATATCAAATGGCAACATTCAGGGCCGGCCCTAAGCGTGTGCGGCGCACATAGGCGCCGGCTCTCAGTAGGGCGCAAATTGGTGGATAGCTCTAAAAAGAAGCAAGAGCTCATTGTTCTTATGATTTTACTTTAAAAAGCATCAAATACTTGGGTAAATTTTATCCCATTTTTGTCCTATATTCTAATTAAACCTATGACTTTCAAACTGGGAGGCGTGACTTTCTGGAGAAGCGCGGGTACTGCATATAAATTTACAAATATAGACCCGCAAAGACTCCAAAAATTTTCGATAAAATATATAGAAAATATTTTAAAAAATCGCACACAGGCGCAAAAATCCATGGGCCGGCCTTGGCAACATTATTTCAGACTGGCTTCCAAAAATAAATTTATAATAAAAGCGGTTTGTAAAAATTAGTCATACATATTTTCAAAAGATTATTTGTTCACAATAAACTTACAGGTATCTGACGAGACAAAAGAAACAAGGGCGGCCAAAAAAATAAATATCTTCATCTTGTACAGTCGATTGAACTGATATTGAATATGTCAAATTGTCTCTTTATATATTACCAAATCCGTAACATGTGGTCCATCACAATTACTTCCTATATTTGCTATTGAACAGTGTGCAAAACTACATATCAGGAGTATAACCTTTTGCGAACACCTTTTTATCTCGGTCAATATATGAATATTATAAATTCAAAATACAATTGATAATTACTTGCATTTTTGACGTGACAACGTCTTATAAATCGATGAACGCCCGCTGCACGCACGAAAAAACATGACTCATTGTCCCGTTTGTCGCGTTACGCCGAAGGCAAGCGTGCGAGCGAGAGCGCGGATAAGCGATAGAGAGGCACGATCGGCCTACCGTTCGGATTGTGCCGCATCTATCTCTCTTCCATTCGATTGGTCGATACGTCTGAGTAGAAAAGAGACAGCGGCAGCACACAACTTATTCACCTACAGTACCTACACGTGATCTGTTTACAACTGTTTATAAAGTGAAGTGAAATGTTAATGTGGTTTTCATTGTTTATATTACAACAACAATTGCGGCAATAAAGGTAATTAATTCTTGCATATTAAAAATCTGATTAACGTATAACAAATATACTTTTAACAATAAATTATCAACGATTTCTTTCAGAAAAAAAATTGTAGATCTCATTTCAGTCCTTCTTCGTATCCATACAAAATAATGATAATTCAATAAAAATGATTCCATTTTATTCATAAAAGTATGCAATCATTTCATCAATGTTTTCTTATGACGTTGTCACGTTAAACTATCGTCCGTAAACCGACTTTACAGACAACCAATTTTTTTCGTTAACATTTTCAATCACTACAATATTTTAAAGACGATTTTTTTTGTTTTGTTTTATAAAATAATTTTAAAAACCTTCACAAATAATCTTAATCTAGCATAGCATTTAGTTATTTTACATTGTAGAACTAGGGTTAACTAATCTTCCCAACTGTTAATGATAACAAGGATCTCACCTAATTTCAGAATATGTCCCAATGTATTTATCACTCTTATCGGTTATTAATGTAATTATTTTTAAATCAATCAATGTTTTGTTACGCATCGTATTAAAAATATTTTATTGAGAGTTTAGGGAAGCAATGGGTAGTTCGAAAAAGAATAAGTCATAGATCCTAGCTTCAGACTTATGTTAAGTTAAGTAACACTGCATTGCGTCCGGTTAATATTATACAAGCTCCATTATTAAATTCATATGATCCACATTGGAAAGAATTATTTTCCGTATATTGGTGAAATTTTTATTTTGTCTTAGTGCATAACTAAAATCTTACTGTTAATTTTAAAAGTTGAACTGCCGTACCATTATTTTAGTTACAAACTTTTTAAACAGATGGTGGGATATTGATTTTTGCGTTCAATGAGAAGTTGTAAAGTCCATGCAACATATTAAAGGTTGATACTAAATCGTGGCATATTGCTAAAATTATATTTTTATTGAATTAACAACAATGAAAACAATCTAGTCGAATAGATTTTCTTTATAATTGTAGATATCCTAATTATATTTCGATAATTAACATTTAAATATCAAAAATAATGGTCGTTATCTGGTTAACAGATGACGCTGTAAAATGTTATTGAGTAAATGTAAAAATGCAATTCATTTCATTACACAGCTGTTTTGAAAAACATAAAAATAGATAATAAAGAAATAAGGCGGAAATGACTTGCGAATAAGTCTATACGTATTTCAATAAACTTCATTCTAAAATTATATTTTATACTTTATTGTTTAAATTGATTCGAAAAAAATGCATTTAAAAATCATTGGATTATAGATATTAAATAACGGTCTTGAAATCATAATTAGAAATTGTGTTTTGATAAAACGTGTTTCCTTTTATTTCAGCACCGAACATCTTTTTCCCGAATGTGTTTGGGAGACAATGCTCTGTACGCCACAGGGCCAAATTACCCACCAGTCCGTCCTAGACAGGTATGTTTATGTATTGTTATTCAATTGTATTATTAATTTAATTTTTCTTTCAGTTTTGTGGATGTAATTGGTGTTTTCAAATTATTTTTCCTACTGGGCTATGAAGGAGCCTTTAGTTGACTGGACTATCAGAAAATCAAGTAAATGAATTGGAATGATGATGAAATGAAAGCCCATGATGTCATTTTTAGATTTAAAGATTTTGTAAAGTGCTTAAGTGTAAAGTAGTGTCTAAAAGAAATTTGTTGCTGGATATGATTACTCTCGCAAGTCTTTCATCTCATTGAAAGACAGACTCTAAAGCTCATGTCTATTTTCGTACTTCATCTTTTTGAACAAGAAAGTTTATACAAATTATTATATCATTGATTCTTCCCAGGTAGTTAATAGATTTATAGAAGCTTATCCAAAGGAATTGAAAACTTTTTTAATGTAGCATTATTATAAACACCCGAAATGGAAGAAATATTTTTGTTTATGTTGTCAAAACACGTTTTTTTTACCTCGACATTACTCATCTGGTTTGAAAAAAGGGAATATCGTTGATTATTTCAACAGTTCAAATGTTTAATAAAACTATTTGGAACAATCAATATTATTCATCATATAAAATCTTTAAAAATATCTGCATTCATATATTTATTATAAAATAAAAAGATTTCTATGAAAAATCTGTCACCTTTTGTTTTGGACAAATATCACAAATGTTTTTTCAATAATTTAATTTTTTGAGAACCATTCAGAATACAATTCCTATAACATAAGATATTTTTATATTATACAAAAGAATATGATGCTTGAATAAATGTGCTGTTTTTTTGTCTATCTTCTTTACAGAATAGTACTTATGGGTAATATAAATTAACCATAGCTTGGAGATGTATGCTTCTGTTGTTGTGGATTTAATTCATCAATTAAAGCAAATTTTTGAGAAGATGTTTTGAAAATGAAAATATTTATTGCTTATTTTATTTCACTTTTAAATTTGATCATTTGACACAGATCTTCAAATTATATGAATCTAGATCTATATAACACGGTGTAAAAAATAGCAATGTATTTTAGTTCTACAAAATTATTTTTTTAGATAAAGTTGATAGCTATTTCAGCTCACGCCATCGTCAGAACTATGCTTAAATGACCATTTGCTTATCTATATATATAGCTGTGTAGAAAAGGTAGACAATACATTTTCTCTCCTGTTTTAACGATCTAGCTTGTTTCTTGCTCGCAATAAAGCTAAGAATTGTAAATGAAACTAAAAAGGCGGCAATATCAATAAGTTTAACTGTGGCACAGAAATGGTCTATTACGGAAACAAAAAAGCACCCCGCAGAGGGTTAAGCAAAGGCGATCGACATATATTAGTTTGTTCGTTAAGAATCCTTTCCTTCAAAATAGCTATCAACTACATCTAAAAAAATAATTTTGTAGAACTAAAATACATTTGCTATTTTTTACACCGCGTTATAATGGAATTCTACCAAGTGAATGCCAATTCAATCAATAAATAGTTCTTTTTATCTATCTATTTTATTCTTACATTTACAGAATTCAGTATTTGTCGGGAGTACTACGACAATGGCATTCATTCCCGAAAACGCCCCTCGTAAGAGTAAATCAGCCATGGATATTCAGTCTCTAGTAATGGCCGAATCATCGTCAGAATCCAGAGACCCTAGATGTCCACGTATGATGGCCCGCTCCCATTCCCCGACTGTCGGCTTCGTTCCCGGTAACTCCCTCGGCGTTTCCTGTGTAGGGTATACTTCGCCGTATGGAAGCCACGCTTACTCGCCGAGTCTCGGAACTTTACGGGGAAACTCACCCAGCTTGTGCACTATGCGGGGAAACTCGCCCAGCTTGAACGCTATGAGGGGCAATTCGCCCAGCTTGAACGCCATGCGGGGGAACTCCCTCGGTGGATTTGGAACGCCAGGAAGATTGGGATTATTGACTGCTTCGTCTACTGGAAGAATTCACCGGAACTCAATATGCATGGAAAGGCCTAGCACGAGCAAGGGGAATTACCTCACTGTCACTAATGTATAAATCTTATATTAATTCTTGATGAAGTCAATTCACAATTCTCAATGTATAATTATTTTTTAATGTATTATTTCAAAGGCCAATGACATACCTTAACCCAAATCAGAATATATATCTACAGTCATGATTGTATTAGTGAGAGAATATGACAGCATTTTTTTATTTCAAGAAGAAACGGATTTAAAGAGAGACTAGACTTTGCGCTGTGAGGAAATGATTTCAAATACCATAAATATATAAACGGTTGCTTATAGCCAAATAAAAAATGTTCAAGTATCATGTTCCCACTGAGAAGAATGGCTATCTACCATAGCACAGAAAATTACATCACTGAGAAAGTCAAACTAACGAATGCACACCCATAATTCAAGCATATAATACTCATTTTTTAATTTTGCGTGCTATGTTTAAAAATATTTTTTTTTATTTTGTATTAAGTAAAAATGCATATTGTATGATATTGAATGAGTGTGCTTGATGAAATTTCATTCTCAAAATTGAATTGTTACAACTTTGTACGATTCCACATGTTTTGTCACTAACGAACCGGGTTTCGCCTTTCTGCATATTCAGGCATTCTATCACACGGATGCAACAGAACTGACTCAGTCAGTGAGTCGAGTGTCTGGTGTATGGTTTAACACCTGCCGCCCGATGATGAACCTTTAGAGTCCAAGACGTACATTTTATTTTCTTTCTCTAAATCTACTGAGCCCTGGGTCTTCATATTCTGTGTATTTCTCGACTAAGCCTTCATTGCTTAAATAAAAATATTTTAGTATAAATTCATTTATCGATTCCCGCAAAAAATCAACGTTTGCAATGAAACCGGGAAGCGCCTTGTATGTATGCATACTTCATCGTATCGGTGTGAGCATATGTAGAAGTGTGTGTGTCCTCCACCCATTCGCGAGTTCTACCGGACAGGGATAGTCAACTTTGAATTTAGGTTTGGAATATTTTTATTCAATTTTATTTATTATTTCTTTTGGTATCATAAAATTTCTTTATATTTACTATGTTTTTTACAAAAAAAAAGAATTTTATTAGGGAGTTAAGCTTATAATTAATAAAGCCCAATATTATAAAAACGAAAAATGCAAACGTCAAATACCATAAACAACTACAAAATGCCTTCAACACGGTGTCGTCGTACTGTGGCAAGGTGCTAACTGACACGGTGGAAAGTAACATCTCAGTTGTACCCCGTGAGGCTTAGAAGAGAAGAATCTGTAGTTTATGTTCTAAAGATTCCATAAAAAAAACAAAATTGTATTGCAATATCTACAATGGACCGTTGTATTTGATACACAGAGTAGAAGCAAAATATTTCCTGTCCTGGACGCAGTAGACATTTGACTTTACTGTAACCATTTACATACATAAAATTTTTATACGTTTTATTCTTTTTATTTTTCGTATATTTTTTATTATTTTTCGTATATTTCATGAATTTTAACTGTCCTCATTTGCAAGTTTTATAAATGGTAGTATGTTATAGGATAATTTATAATTGTACAAACTACATTTGTTTGCTTTCTTTTAATGAAATTTAATTCAAAATGCTTAAAATGTCTAAGCACACGCATTCTGCCCATACACAAAAATTCGTTGCATAGTCATCGACTCAACAATGCACAGGAAGGATGTCTCGCGGTTGTCTTCTCGAAATGCTTATGATTAATTCATTATTTTACAGATTTTTATGAATATTTGCACTATTGGGAATAATATACATTATACAATTATAATATTGTTAAAATACAGTTATCGAAAGAACCTAACTAAGCATTATTCCAATTTAAAGCATATTATTTCAATTGGTCACTGAGTGTCCATCACTGTGAAGGATATATTTTTTTAGCACAGTATGGGAAGTGTTAAACTGTCACTTTTTGATGGAACTGCATTATATTTAAATAATAAAACACAGTGCTTGATACTGTTTCCATAACTTTTTTTTGTGAGGATCAAGACAGGGTGATAGTTTATCAAACAAAATATATTTAAATGAAGAAAAAAATCATTCAGATAATTTTTCAATAATCTGTAAGTTATTTCTTAATTCATGAACCATTTTTTTAGTATAATTAGATTTACCAACTTTCTCAATTTTGGCTTGTTTTAATTTGTGTTGCATCAGTTGTTAATGCTCGCAATAAACGAAACACGTCCTGATATGAACATTATAAAATTATGGAAATCGTACTGAATACTGTGTTTTATTATTTACATAAATATCATTAGTGTGTTGGTAAATAGTTAGGAGTGTTATGGTGACTCTACGCATACATTTAGTTGTCAGTTCAATCTCATTTTCGGTTAAACTGAAATGTAGCATCTCAATTGAGATGGTGAGACTCAATTTAGTGAGCTAATTGGCATGTCTGAAACTTTATATCGAATGGAATCAATGTTGATACCTTTTAGACTGACTGGTTATTTTATTATAATATTTAACTAAAAGAAAAGTGTACATTCATAGGAAACACTGATATTTTTATTAATCCTCCAAATGATTCCAGGGTTTTGATAAATGATTTTCAAAAATATAAGAGTGTTAACAGTATATTTAAGTTAACAACAGTTAGCATATCCACAATAATGCTCAACAAGGAACAGATTTATTATTAATACTGCTATTATTTTACCACAAAAAATAAAAAGGCTTTTTTAAATCAATACATTTTTTAAACTAAAAAAAATCATGTACAAACATCTTTTCAAAAGCTGTTTTTATTGGTTTTTGAACAAAGTAAACTACTGTCATATTTAAAAAGGAAAAACACTATTCTCATTTAATAAATGCTGATTCATGCACTTGCCAGATACCAAAATATGTTGACTGTCAATTGTTTGCCAATTAAACAAGGGCATCTTTATCAATGGTGGAGTGCTAAAATTGAAAGTGACAGGTCAATTCTAATTTTTAGTGAGTTTATCTCTATTATGGAGGTATCTCAATAGTTTTTTGTTTTTCTTCAAGAACTACTAGGTGTTCAGTTATTCAGTTTATTTCTTTTATCAAAAAAAGAGATGATAGGAAGGTTACTACTAGCAAAAGACGAGTGCTTAGCTGAATTTTTGGATATCAGAAACACCTATACTTTTGAACAGAAATTCATACATAAATTGAAACAAACTGTTCACGCTGGGATTCTGGAATTCAGTGGAAGCCAACCATCTTGAACACTTCACCATAGACCTGCAAAATTGAAAATAATATTTAAAAATTACACTTAGGTCTCATACAATGTGATTTTATTGCCCCACAAGGCCTTTGTTAAATGAAAATTCATGTCGTAGATTTCTATAAAACGTAAGCATGTGCATACTGAAGACATATGGCAGTTCCATTTTACTCTATTTTTTAGCCCATTTCCTGCTGAGCCCATAATCGAACACCAAACAATTCGAAAATAAATTTATTAGTATCGCTGTTAAATAAACTTATGGCGATTATTAAATTGAATTTTGAAACAAAAATTGACATTTTACATGACAGTTCATTTGACACTGTTACATTTTTAAGTGTCATCTTTCAATACATTAGAATATTTCATCCTAAAAGTTGAGATGATTTTAGTCAGTGGGTTAATAAACAATACAGAAAATACACAACCACAAATGAAATAAAAAAATACATCAATCATTCTCCATTTCCCAATAGCAATCTTATTTTTTCAACACCTGGAGACTTTTCAAATATATACTAAAAGATTTATTTTCTAAAACAGTGTTTTGTGAGAGCTGTGTGTAAGACATCCAAGTGTTTTTTTTATTATTATTATTATTATTACTCACGTGTTACATGGCTATTGGATGTTTTAATTATTTTCGAAATCATATTTTTTGCCTTGTGTCAAGAAAAACTCTAACCTTACTACACCACTGATGTTTACAACGCAAATAAAATGTATTTAATGGCATTCATGACTGAATATATGCAAGTCATTGTAGAACAGATTGATAAATACACAAATTTGCTTATTCATCAACTATAAATAGTATTTGTATAATGTATTTAAAGGACACTTGTGCAAATAATAAATTTGATACATTTTCAATAGCCACCAAAAATATGCTTGATAATAAACATGTTATGAAAGCCTGCGCATCTCAATTCTTCAAATTTTTCATTGTTGAAATAAAGTAGATGTATATTTTATATCTGTGCATGAAAGGAAAAGGGTTTAAATTCAATATTCATACTTTTCAGTAGAATCAGAAAAAGATACGCAATTGTTGGATGAAAAATGTGACAATTCACTGGGAAAATTATTTATTCTCCAGCAAAATATTGACTGCTACCTTTTCTTCATTCATGCACTTTTTTGGCATATTAAAAGTGTTTTTTTAATTTTTAAGACCAGGCACCCTATTCCTTTCACACACAGACATTATCTATGATAAGATATTTATCACTAACACAAATATCTTGTGACTCACCTTAGAATCCCAACTGTTAAAAAAGCATATGAACATTATACACATATATTATAATATAATGAATTTGAATTGTTGAAAAATTGTATGACTCTGCCAGTTGTCATTAACAAAACGGGTTTCATCTTTTGACATATTTAGACATTCAATCATAGGGATGCAACAGAACTGATTCATAATAAACAGTTTAGATTGGCTATAAACAAGAGATATTAATCAAATGAAAACACAAACCACAAGGCAAGCAGTAAATGGTAAGAAGCTGATCAGCTCAATCTTCCCAACTCCCCCTTGTTGTATCCTTTACGTGAGATACGGTTCAATGAATCTACAATCTCATGAAGAAAATTCTTATATTTCATCATTAGATGTTTGATCATTACTCACCAGATTGAAATAAGTTGCTATTTCTAAAAAAAAAAAACAAAAGCCCAATTACATTTTAATGATAGCTGATTATTATTTGTAGTAAAACCCTTTCGAGAATGACTCATTAACAAGACTAATCGTTAATGAAAATTATCACTGGCAATTGTGTTAATTATAAATAGATTAATATTATTGAAGTTGTTTTAGCTGCCATTTACCGCTTGCCTTGGAGTTTGTGATTTCTTGTAATTAATACCTTTGGTATATAGACGATGCTAACCGTTTATTGTACGTCAGTCCTGTTGCATCCATGTGACAAAATGCCTGAAGATGTCAAAAGGCGAAACCCGGGTTGTTAGTGACAAAACATGTGGAATCGTACAAAGTTGTAACAATTCAAATTTGATATTAAAATTCCATCAAGCACCTTCAGTCAACATCAAAAATTATTTATATAAATATTCAATATAATTATTTGAATTGGGAATGTTTTGGCCATTGAAATTACAACATTCAATTTAGACTGATCATTTTTACTTGAAGACAACAACAGGATGAGAGGTTTGATTTGTTTCTATTTGACTTAATTATAACCAAGCAAGAGCTGACTTCAAATAGATTATTTTTAAAATCATTAAAACATCTATATTTAAATTGTTTGAATTTCAGTATAAAGTTCTTTAACTATTCTAAAAACTTAGACAATGTAAATACAGTGGATCCCCGATCTACCGTTATCGCATAATACGTTTTACCGGATGGATCGTTCATTTGTTATAGTCCCGTCAAACACCCATAAGAACAATGTTAAATAATGTCCTTTTAACCGTTACCCGTTTTATTGATTTCCTCGATCTATCATCTAAATATTATTGTACCATTTCAAATATTATCCTGATCAACCAGTTTTGATAGATAAATCTTTTTACCTGATACAATTTGTGAGTTTTAGCATATTACATCTTATATATTAACCAAAGAAATGAAATATATAGTTCTCTCAAATGTCTTGAGATTTTCTGTAATATTTTACAAAACCCTCTCATATTTAGCAATTTTTGTAAAACTCCATTTTTGGGAATTGAAGGGACTTTTTTATTATTATTTTAAGCTTTCCTCGCATTCCTCCTTTCCTGTATTTCATTGCTTTTTTTAAGATCTCTTGAAAATCATGGAATCGAGGTTTCACTGTAAAAGATTTTGTTGTATTTAAATATAATAACTATAAGCATATTGAATAATTTACTGTGGAAATTAGTTTTAAAATATGTTTTTTTACTATTTAAAATATTATATCATCTCTTTCCATCAAGGTGTGACAGTTAACACCTTAAAAGTGACTGCCACTTCTTCGTGGAAAGGCAATATTTTTTAACAAACAAAATATAATTTTAACTAAGTACTATTTCCATAATTTCATAATTAAAAGATCAGATCCAGTTTCTCTCTTGAGAGTACCCAGGAAAAGGTACATGAATAAAATCATGTGTTTTATTTATCTTACAAAAAAGTGTCAATTCAAAAGTCGCCTTTTTTTAAACATCAAAATTTTTATTCTGCAATTTTTCAACTCACCATTGAATAGTTAAACTATAACTATTTAGCAAGTTTAGATCAGAGTAAGCATACATATGTTCATATTTTGTACTGTGCTAGTGAAACTATTACTTAATTTATTGTAATATTCTTTCATACTATAACACACTAAAGATGATTTTAAATAGTAATTCACATCTCAGAACTGTGAATTTGGAGTTGTAACACTTTTGTTGTTTGGATGCAATATTTTACCAGAGTTTTTTTGTTGTTATTTATTTGATGGCTCTAGTTATGATGCTCTGAATTATATAAGTGATTAATATCTTTTTAGACATTTTAACAGCGGTAGTAATGTCAAAACAACAGAAAGTGGTAGATACAACTGACAAATGAGCCTAATAAAATTATATCATATCTGCTACATATTGGGGGTGCCCAGGAAAAGGTACATAATTTAATACATATTATTAAAATTCTAATACGAATAATAAAATAAATATATATGCTTAATCTATAAGATGTCCAATTATATTACTCATTAAAAGTTTTACAGACCAATTATTTATTACTAGGCATGTATAAACCAAAATTTTATATGAACTAATTCATCTTTATATGTGTGGTTATATTACCAATCTTATATAATATATTCAAATCATCTACTGCAGTGCTTCGCAACGGATAATACCATGGAACATCGGTATGTTAAGAAACGATGCAAGGTGTGCTGTGATGCATTTTTGTAACAAGAGAAGAATGTTCAAATAATTCATCTACAATATAAAATATGTTGTGAAGACCCAATCACATAGAAGCAGAAATATTTTTTTCTTTGTTTGAATACTGTCATGTGTTCATAAATGATATGTACATAACCTATAATTTTAAATTATACAACATAAATAGTACAGAAAGAATGAGTTTCTTTTGACAAATATGTTGATTGTGAATCATCTCATTTTCATAATGTTGACTTATGGCGTGCCGCAAAATTTTCGAAAATACATCGGTGTGCTGTGAAAGACAAAAGGTTGCGGAGCACTGATCTACTGATATAAATTTTATTCAATGTTGTAGGTGTATAATTTGTAGATAATAAAAAACTTAGACGACAATACAAATTCTAAGCATAGACATTAGACTGTTAATATAATTTCCAAATGTATCCACAAAATTTATTATAAACACAATGTTGATAATAACTCAACATGTTGAATATCTATTTCATAATTTCACAAGTAATTTAAAATAACAAAAAAAATATTCTTAAATTTTATAATCCAGTGGTCACAAAACGTTGGTGTCAAGTTACTGCAATAACATAATTGATTTTTTTTTTGTTCAAAAATTTATTTCAAATACATATATGTATAGATATCGTTTCTACTAATTCCTTATTGTTAAAATAATGCCAATCCATAAAAAAGATGTTGCAGTTTTGACGATCATTATTTTAACACACTGACTGCAAACTTCTCAACTGTTGAGATAGCGAGTTATAATGTGTTGATAGTCGGCACTCAATAATATAAAAGAGTTAACAATATTAAAACTTCTGTTTAAGAGCTCATTTGTCAATTGAAATATAGTTGATTTGTCTTGGTCATCTACATACGATTGTTTAACACAGTACTGAATTAATTTTTGATAACTTTTTGGTTGGGATCACTTACCTTTGCAGAAATATTATGTTTGTAATACTTATTGCCAGTGAGATGGAAAACTGTAAGTTTAGTTGTTCATTAGGCCCAAAATGTTGGTGACAGCTGGTATATAATATGGATATTAATTTTAAAAACATAACTTGTTTTACTTAGATTCAGATATTTGGTGATAGAATGTATACAAGTTCACTTTGGAATGTTGCTATAAAATAGTTTTATGTTTTTTTCAACATTGTGTAGTAATTCATAAATATACTGCAATTTATTTTAAGAGTCATTTTCATTTTCGTAGAGAGACTATGATTTAGCGGTCAATATTGTCTACATTACTTTGTTAACCCAGCTCTTTGGACACTGAAAGCTCAAAAACATTTGTATGCATACCACTTACTTTTCCTTCAAAGCTACAAGTTCCACCTTCCTTTTATTACATCTCTCCGAAATATGGTAGAACAAGTTTTGAATTGCATTATTTTTGTTTTGTCTTGTCTCTCATACAATACAAAAAGTCTCTTTTGAAAGCTATGGCATATTGAGATATAAATATCATAATACTTGAGAACCGAAAACAAACTGTATATTTTCTTTGTTGACACTTTTATTAATTAAGAAAATAAATGACATTATATATTGACAGAAGACGCCACATTTGTTTAAGCCATCAGATCTTTGTGATCACATATTTATTAGACACTGAACATTGTTTATGGACTGCCGCTCTTGGATTGAAGAATTCAATTGAAGTATCATATAATTCAGCAGTTTTCCAATTTGTCCATCATTTCTAAAGTCTTTTTAATAAATTCTGTTAAATTCTTGTTTTACTTTTATGGTATGTTCCATTGGAAGTTTGAAGAGATTATATTAAAATTTTAATGAAGTCACCAAATGCATTTTTAAAGTTTTTGTTTAACTAAAACACAACTAAAAAAATCATAAATACAACAATTCAAAGAAATATAAAATTGATTTTAATATTTTAATTGACACTGTGTTAGAAAAAAGGTATATAAAAGACTCCATTTTAGATCTTTGCAGTAATTCTCACTGTAATATAATAGTTTCTAAGTAAAATACTTGTTTATCATTTTAATATTGTAAAATTGATTTTTGATTGAATCTTTGCCGTATTTTGCATGTGAATATAAATCATAAAAATTCTTTAGAATCTTTCTCACTCTATTTTGTATAGATATTTTGTGTGCTGTAATTTCTTCTGTAAGTAAAATGTCTATTATCAATAGTCAATTGCTCAATTCTTGTAAATATAAACTTTTTTGATAATCATATTATACTTTTTAATCAAAACTATCTGCTGTTATTAAACCTATCATTAAACACAAAAATGGTCGGGCAATAAGTTTAAGTAAGTAAGGAAGAATATAAATTTATTATCATTGTGTTTCTTTATTAAAGTCTCAAATTATTTATAAAATGTAAATAGGATGAATTGAATTATTATTTTAATTACTACTATAGTAATCGGTCATTTCAACTTCTAGCTGATAAAATAAGTTGTCAACCGTCCTTATCACATATTTGTCACAATTTATAGTTCCACAACTTCTTTTAAGCTTGTCATAATACAGAAGTTACCATCAAAGGATCCTAGTCTTCTTGGCTTTCAAAGCTAAAAGTCTGCTAATTTTCGTGTCATTTCTTCAGAAATCCTTAAGTAATCCTGCCTATAATAATTTTTCTTTAAAATTTATAGCAATATAAAATGGCCAATAATAGTTTCTTTGCTCTTCATTTAGGTAAATGCTAATAACCAAGAAATAGTCTTATATCAAAGAAAATCATAACAAACCATCTATGCACACTGTTCTATTTTGAGACTTCAAAAATCTTATATATCAGGAAAGTTATAACCAGCCAAAGTAAAAAAATACGTAACTGGTCAATAATTATCCATTTCACTCTATCTTACGATAGGTAAAAGCTACAAGGACAAATAACCTACATAACACTCTTAGCAATGTTTAAATCTTCTTTTTTGAAATGTTAGAAAGTTACACTAGACATTTCTATCTATATGTCTATCCTATCCAAATAATTATAAAAAAAATTAACTTTGCAGTGATGGTGGTTTAGTTATAAATTTGTTAGCAAGTTTGTCTGTAAATGATGATCACACAATTTCAACCATGGGTGCAGTACATGAGTTTGCAAGAAAATTATGAACCCTCTTAACCTTTTGATTCCTAGCTTTATTTGGCAAAAAGCAATTTTTATCTTAGTTTTTACTCAGCTCCGAAACCCATTTTTTGTAGTCTCAGCTTCATGGTGCAAAGAATAATAAGTAAATAAATGTGTTTACACATAATAAATTTTTAAAAAATTTGCAAAAAAAAAAAACTACAAAATTTCTCAATTATGAAAAACCTCTTAGCAACAAAGGAGTATATTTTATTTACCTGTATAATGTACATTTTTTTATATTTATAAATTGCAATTTTTGTCTGCACTTTCATTTTTTCGGTGTTTGTCTTATTTCATACATTTTTGCTTTTATCATATCTTTATTTAACTCCAGCTATTTTTATGACCAGTCGCCACTAGTCTTAACAAAAAATAATTTTTACAATAATCATGTCTCTGTCCTTATAGTTTTCATAACTAGAATTTATCACCGTTGAAAAAAAAAATATTTTTAGCTGTAATATTTATTTTTCTCATGACTGAAAGAGTAATTTTAAAATAATTTGATGGAACCTTGCTAATACTAGATGAAATATTTTTTGACCATGTCTGTAAAAAATTAATTCAAAACCATAAACAATATTTTATAGTACTTACTTGATGGTCATTCAATCATTTATTTAAAAAGGGATTTGTTACTATGTAATGTGGTATTCAATTTTAAATACTAATTTTAAATTAAATACCAAAAGTGAGAATTACACAATTCATCATTAAAAATATGTTATTAAAATAAGTTGGCTCATATCTGATGATTCTGAAATCTGTGAATGCAAGAAAATAAAAGGACCATTTCATAATATCCTTTTTATAGTTTATTATATTAGCAAATATATAAATATAATATAATTATTATCAAAGTAACAATTTATATGTGTGTAGTTGTATATCGTAGAAAATAAATGGCTAATTACTATCAATTATATTTAAATTTTAAAACTTTGTAATACAAACATCTGATAAATTATAATTATTAATAATAAATGCTGTCTTTAAGATTAAAGCTGTATTTTTTTACAATGCCATTTTCAACAAATTGTTAATTTATTTGCCATAACCTCATTCTAATGAAAGGAATATTGTTTATTTCAAAATAAATGCTTTGTAAGTGTGCTCATATTGTAAAAACATCAGCTATTTTAAAGCATTAAACCTTAATGTAATTAAGTTCATCATTATGGCATTTCTAAATTGTTTTTTTTATGATTTTATGTGTTTTCATGTAACAATTAACACAAGATAAACACAAAATTTATAATGCTCGACTCATGAATCAGGCATTACTGCCCAGGCTCACTTATTGTCGAGCCACTAATTAACATGAGAAGAGAACCGCTAAGGCTGAATGAAAATTTCGGATATGAGGCAGTGAAATCATCTGTTGATGAGAAAAATTAATCAATGACTTTTTACAAACATTGATAAAAGTTAGTTAAATAGAATTTTTGAAATGTCTCGGGTGATTCAGGTATACCTAAATTATACTAAGCCAGACTCCTTTTATAGGGTAGATAAATCTCCAGTAACATGGCTAACTAAAAAGCATGATTGGTAGTCGCTACTTCATAGAGAACTATACAATTTGGCGGAGCCAATGCCATCAAGTGTTAGGTTCTATTTTAAGGGTACAGTACTTAAAATTATTGAACACAAGGTGAAAAAACAGCAATGTATTTAAGTTCTACAAAAATTTTATAAGATTATAGTTGATAGCTATTTCGACTCACACCATCGTCAGAACTATGTTTAAACGAACATTTGCTTATCTATATATAGCTGTGTAGAAAAGGTACACAATACATTTTCTCTCCTGTTTTAACAACCTAGCTTATTTTCTGCTAGCAATAAAACTAAAAATTTTCAAATTGTAAATAAAACTAGACAGGCGGCAATATCAATGAACTTACATATTGGACGGAGATGGTTTATTGGATGGGGATGGTTTATTACGGAAAAGAATTAGCTCCTTGCAGTGGTCTGAGGAGCGGCGACAGACTTATATTAGTTTGTTCGCTAAGAATTTCGTGTGATAATTGATATCTATTGATTTTCAGCTGTTCCAAAGCTGTCATCTTGCGACCTTTATTACAATGATGTAAACACTTAGGCGATGAGTTAAAATTTATATAATGCGATTCATTTATATAAGAGCTATCAACTATATCTTATAAAAATTTTGTAGAAGAATACATTGCTATTTTTTCACCGCGTTATAGTTCTACCAAGTAAATGCCAATTCAATCAATTATTGAACATATTTTACATGTTAATTAACAAAACCCATAGATGACACTAATATTTAATTATTTTTTCCAAAATCATTTTTTTTTTTAATTATTAATTGATCCGATCACACAAACCTGCTTTTTATACCAACTATTTTAGTATACATATATATGTATCAGATAGCTTATTATTAATTATCATATCCATATTTCTATAATGTATCATAAACCCTACAAATTATGAATCCAATATAAGTACACTATAAAACTTTTCAAAATTGTTTTATTTTAAATTAACTGTAAAAACTTGAATCACAAAACCTAACAAATGGTCCCATCAGCAAACCCATAATACAATTCGGATAGAGTGGAAGCACCGTGACATTCAATAATCTTCTGGATTTCTCATATTCTTTTATGAAAATGCAATTAGTCAACTCTTTTAAGAAGGTTTTGCGTAACATTTTTGGTGTGATCTATAGATTGACACGTAAAGATTTCAAAATCACAAATAAATATATAAATTTTTAATATATATATATATTGGTACAACTCTGTGACAGCTGTTCCACTTTCATAACATTGTATAGATGTCTCTGATTTAAATTTATTTAGGAAAAATGTCATTGGCATCTAAGCGGTCAGTGGATTTTAAAATACAAATTTTCGTATGTAACATAAATTAAAAAATACTATTTTACTGAGCATACCATGGTGTACTCAATGAAAACTACAGAACAAAATATTAAAAATTATTTTCTTTCTTTTCAGTAGACATTTAAAATGCCCATTATGATAACTGTCAAAAGACGCTAGTTAACAGGCCACCAAAAGAAATAAACTGATAAAAAGTTCTTATAATTTCCGATAAAAAATTGGTTCTCCATGGAGTTGGAGGACCCATGAGGTATTTAGGTTTGAGATGGATTTTTGCAACAAGCAGTTTATGATCTCTGTATATTTCGGCAAACCCTTTAGGTTTGAACATCAATGAAAACCTTCAGATAGTTCTGCTTTAAAGAGAGTGGTTTGTATAACTGTCAGAAGAAATCCACATGTACTTGAAAATGTCTTAGTGGGAGAAGATTATACCACAATGGCTTAATCTTATCATCAAATGTTATTGATGGTCGCAAACTCGAAGAGTTTTTCTTTACCATTCCCATTGGATTCATATTCTGAAAACAAGTAGATAGTAATTCTGAAAACAAAGATTACTAGAAAATAATAAAAGTCAAAATGTCTTCTCAGCAATTTATTAAAAATCAGCAAGACACTTTGAACACATTTATGACAAAAAAAAAGATTTTGATTACAGTAACAATTTATTTTAAAAAATCTATAGAAGGAAAACCTTTTATTATGTTTTATATCGTATGGTTGAAGGAAACATTTCAGAATGAACCATTCGAGCTAATTCTGGGCTAAGAAATGGAACTATCTGTGCATATAGTCCAGCTTTGGAAAGCCTTCTTGGTCTTAATGGTTTTTGTACAGGGTTTCTTCTAATATTAGAATACTTCTTTCCAGTCTGCTGCTTGAGCAAAATCTCTTTTAATTCTGAAATCTCTTTTGAATTTTTCTGTATTAATGTTAAATAATCATTATTCAGAGTATTTTCTTCATCTGGTCTCGTATGCGGAACTCTTTGTACAGGCTCTAATTCATTTTTAGCTAATGGTGATTTATCTCGAACGATTCTTTTTATTGAAGCCATACTATTCATTTGAAAACTATTCTGTTTTGAATATTTCATCAACTGCTGATGAATAACTCTAACGGGATCCAAAATAGCTCCTGTGTCTTTTACGGACGGCTTAGGACTCTTTTCTTGAACAATTGGCACTGAAACATCAGGATCTACGAATAATATAGATTCATTTTCAATTGTTATATTACCTTTTCTAATATGTGTATCAGACAAAATGTCAATTTTTCGTGAAGTATTCGTAACAATATTTGGCTCTAATTCTGCAATCTGACACTCCTTTGATGTAAGCGTGTCATTCAAAGTGTGTTCTTCTAAATTTAATTTCTTTCTAGGAATCTCCACAATCTTTAATTTGTCATCGTTTTGGTAAGTGTTCGGTACTGACTTCGGCGGAGTTTTAAATAGATCTGTTATTAAAACATTATTTGAAACGGAAGAAGTAGCTTCTGTTATTTCTTTCGATTCAATATTATAATGACTCGTCGGCTGTGGAGATGTTGTCTTATTTTCACTGCTTGGCATGACTCGCTCGGCCATACCCAATCTATAGCTTTTATTTAAGAATGCTTTAGAGTTAACAGTTAATCTAGGCTTGAGTAAATGGTGATTGTTATGTTGTCTTGTCAGCAATTCAATGTACGGTGCAGTGTTCTTCGATCTTTTTTCATGAGGAGGTATAAATGAAAAACCTGTAATGGGAGACACATTCACCGTCATTGTAGAGGCCTCTTTGTCTGTTGGTGCCACATCTGTCAACAATGACGTATCCGTCGTAATAATTTCCATGTCAATTTGTTTCGATAGAGACGCGTTAAGAGGAAGTTCAGTTTTGACTTCAGCACTATTATCTACCGTAGGTATGGCTGTATGGATGAGGCGATCATGCTGCAAAACAAAACATTTACTACTTGAAAACATAGAATTCTTTAATAAAATAATGTAAATATGTCACCCTTTTCCTACCTGAAAATTTACCGAATGCGGCTAATAACATCAAAAACTCAAAAAAGAAATTCAACTACAAATAGGAAAATGCAAATACATGGGAATTGGTGAGACAGATATTTTTTTTTAAATAATAGAAGCACGATGATTAGTAACAAGATGAAAAAATACAATGTATTTTAGTTCTACAAAATTTTACTATCAAGTAAATGCCAATTCAATCAACACAATCATTACTAATATTTTCACAGTTTTATATCAATAAAATCAGGACCGATTTTCATAATTGAGAGTATTATCAACTGATCAAATTTCATCATGAGAACATCGTCAGTTGATAATGCTCACAATCAACGAAACCAGTACTAAAAACACTGATTTTATTATTTAAATAATGCCTTTCCACTGAAAAATGACACTTGACACCTTTAAATTAAAACAGATAACACAAATATAACATCTATATGAAAAAATGATCAATATATTTTCAATTCATCTTCTTATTATGAAGAATATAAAATATTGTATATATTTGCAACACAGAAAAGATTTATAAAATGTAACATTGGAAAATATGAGAGAAAAAAAAAAAATATGACAATGAAGTCAACAAACAAGCATTGTAATATACACCCAGACTGGCAGAACTCACATTTTAATCAAGTGAAAGCAATTAAAAAAATATGTCAATACATTTTCTTTTCTGGCACAAAAACCACAAATATATTGGGTTGTGACATGGAGTGGTAATAGTAAGAATTAAGAAAATTGAGTATCAATCTGATCCCAGTTTTAAACTTCACTGATAAAATCAAAAGTACGGGTTCCTTCTAAAGTGCAGAATGATTGAAAATTGTATGATTTTTACAGTTTATAAAATTTCATGTACAAAAATGATTAAAAAAAGATTTTTAGAAAGAAGGCAAAGCATGTGGTTTTTCCAGTTAATGGAACGCATCATGCATTCATCATACAACATACCCTTCAGCGCAGAGGCTGGGAACGAAGTGAGCTTGAGTATAAACTTGAATGTGTTGAAAAAAAAGAACAATGTGTCTTTCTGTAAACTTTGGGTGCGACTGTCACAGTGATTACGCATGCGGCCATTGCATGCTTCTTGGGCTAAGCTGTAACTGAACTGTATTTTCCCCCCTCGCCAGCAGGGCACGGATTTTATTATGAATTTAGCTAGTAGACAGAAGGTCAATGCTACATGAAAATGTACAATTCTATTGATATTAATAACCTACAATGAAGTCTTTGCTTTGCTATTTATTCCACCACTATTCCTCGTGATAGAAGTGACTTGAGGAGTTTAAGAGCATTGGAAAAAAACGAAGCCACACCAATTTGCATGTTAACTCATTCAAATTTACCTTATAATTCATAAACATTGAGCTGAGAAAATGATATTCACAAACGACTTTATTTTTGAGCTGCGAATTAGTCAAGTTATGGAAGTCTGGTCGATTGGCATTTGTAATCCACTTCAAACACCTGGCTTCATCTCTCACAGGATAATGAAAGAAGTGTGTTTTCCCATTTGTTGCGAATGTGCATGATCGATATGAACATCTACATCCTCCCATCTTCTACTCAGATTACTTTTGTTATTTCACCAGTATCACTGATTGTAATTAAAATCGGGAGAGAATTGTTCAAGTAGTATGGCTAAAATAATCTGCAGCTTTTTGAGTAGAAATACTGTGTGATAATCCTAACACAGCAGCATAAATCAAATATTTTGAGAAATATTCAGTGTATAGTGCATTATGTCAAACAAGCCCTGGCTTACGAAAGTATGCTAGTCTATGGTTTATGACTTTTTATATAACAAATTAAGTTTATTATATTTACAAAAAAATATATATGATGTACATAAATAAATTGTTCCCATGGAAGACAGTACGTTGAGAAAAGTGCTTTAGTAGCATTTTAAAAGATTGTGAAACTGACACCATATCCAATTAATAATAAATCCACAGGCATAAAATTGTATTATTTTCATTAATTAAAAATCTTGGTGAATTTATCAAACAATTGCCATTAATGCGGTTGTTATAATCTAAGTCAGTGGGTGGTTGTTGAAAATTGAACGTCACAAGTCAGTAAAAAAAAAAGAACGCTTTTTTGTTTCGAATTTCTCCACAAATGTTATTTTCAGAACAAACTGTCATAAAAATACCAAAGTAACTTTATCAAAATCAAATTAAAAGTGATTTATTTTTTTAAGATAGTTTATCTCAACTTGATATTTTAGCATTTACTTTATATTACATGTAAAACATAAGTAAGAAAATAAGTCATGTAACATGTTTGACTTGAAATATTAAATGAAAATAAGTGAGTGATAAAAATTATATTGCTAATACTATACATATTTTGGTTTTTTAAATCTTTTATTACAATTCATTTGATAAAAATAGGCAGTTATATAAACAGTTTTGCTCAATTATTTCACAAATTAAAGAAAAAGTTTTCCATGTCTTCGAAATTAAAATCAACACCCACTTAGCTGAGGATAAAAAATTTAATTCAAACAAATTTCAGCTGCTATTATTTAATAATTTTGTTTTATGAAATTTTAATATTTTGGCGTGTAATTTTCTATAATATAGTATTCACTGCCTATACTTTTTGCAAACATTGGCGCAAAAGTAAACAAAATAAATCAACCCTTGAAATAAATGCTCAAATTTTGTGTTTGTTATTTTAAGTGTGAGTGAAATTTAGCTAGAAGTATGAGAGAACAAACAACACGTGTGAGAGGAGAGGTAGCAAATTACTGAAGATCTCGCATCGTGCGGCAATTGCACTGCTTCAACACATTATTGAGCGCGCCTCCTGCGACGAATGTATTAGATTAGCTAGGTGTAAAGTGAGTGAAAAAGATTAATATTTATTGATATTGAAGCATTCTAATCCAGTATTGAACTGCCTTTGGCCAATGAGCCACCACAGTTACAGTGGCATCACGAAAAAATAAAGAAAATTATTTCAATACATAATAAACAGTGTTAAAAATAGATCCATAAATTTGCTATAATAATTATAATTAATAAAATACATATACACATTTATCTTTCTATTGGTCAGTCACAAAAACTTTTCCGAAGCAATGTCACTCTGGTAACTGCTTTTAAATAAACTGTGTTATTTTTACTTAAATATTTTTTGTACTTTTTTAAAATTCTTTGATTGATAGTATACATTTTGTGGGTATCATTAAAAATGGCATGCGATATTTTCCAAGTGCATTATTTTATCATGCTCTAAATGTTAATGCATTTTATTATTGGTAAAGCAATGTAAAATGTGTTATTATTTTTTTAATCAAATTATTAGGATTATTTAAATAATAACTATACAATGACTCAGACGAAGACGTGATTATTCGTATTAGCTTCGTATTGTCCATTCAATCGCTGTGATTATTTTATTTCCAATGTGATTGCATGAGTCCACTTTATTTTTAATAGTAATATTTACTTCCGTGCAGAATGTATTGCTTTAATTATCACCTTTAAAACAAAATTGTGGAGTTAATCATCCGTTAAGTTATTGACAGCATTCTCTATAAGTGGAATCACAAAGCCTTTTTTTAAATTGTCAAAATAGTATAATAGTAGGTATAATGTATGAACACTAACATATTTGAAAAAACTCTGGCTGATAGATTTATTTTATTGTTGCCACATTCATTTTTGATAGTGAAAGTAGTTGTCAAGTCCAACACCAGGCCGCGTTAGTGGTTCGCTGTTTTCATTCAAGATGTCAACGTAGGGTTTATTTACTTATTTTAAAATTATTTTTGAAACCTGTTTTTTTCACATTACTTTATAAATGAAATTCGCAAACTTTGACGATTATGGATTACCAGTTCCCCGAATTTCGCCTCCCACCCGAAGATATCGCAAATAGTATGTCTTTATTTTACATATGTTTTACACTTTTCTATTATGTTATACGTAAACAAAGCTCCATTGTGATATCACTCATTATATATTTTTTCGAATCATTTGCAGGTCAATATGCACCGGAATTTGGTGATGTATTTGGAGTTAATGAGGTCAACCAAGAATACCATGAACTTGGAACAGTTCTGTCAGATGGTGGTGACATGTATGGAATTTCTTCTGTTGTCTTTGATAAAAAAGAAGAGCTCTTCTGGATGGGAAATCAAGGGGTATTACAATACTTTTCTCGAAATATTGCGCAACTATCAATATAATAATTCGTTTAACATTTCATGCATGAGATGTTTTCAACCTAACCTATACAGTATCTGACACCAGTTTTACACAAATACCAAGTACTAATAATAGTTACCTCAGGCCAGTCAGCAAACAGTCAGTATTTATTCTGGAATAATTAAAAAGTTTTTGACTCCATTGTTGATAGTGCAAATGCAATTAAGATACATCTGGCATTTGTTTACTTTTGTAAATATAATAATAATATATATTTTGTTGTGAATATTCCTAATATGTACATTTGTGAATGTTAATTTGAGATGTGCAAGAAGTATTTAGTTAACAGTACATTGTTTAACTTTTGGTTAAAAGTGGGTCACGTGGGTGGCATCGTTTCTAAAGTGAAAGCTAAAAAATATTCTTACTTATTATATCCAGACAATAATAGTGCCACGTTTATTAGTTTGAAATGGCATTATTCATGACAGTAGTTATCATCACAAAATGTCATATCTAGTTATAAAAAATGTTGATGTTCCAATACCTAGATGGCATGGTACAATGTTCTCTCTGCTTGCTAATTTACATTTAAGGCAAATATGCCTTACAAAATGCTACGATTCTTTCTGGATTTAAATGGATTTACACTCTTGAGATTTTTGCTCCATAGTTTTGTCATATCATTTTCAATTGCTGCGGCTTTCGTGTTTGTCCTATAATCGATCAGCGCCAGTGCTATTCAAACTTTTTCAGTGTGCGTAGCAATGTATATTTTTCGTTTTTATCTGCAAATTGGCTTAAAGCTTCATAAGGTTACTAAAATAAACTTTTTCTTTAACTTTCTTTAAAAATTGTGGAATAATACTGTGGAAAATCTTTATATCCCAAATTTACTTAATTTAAATACTACTCCAGCTTGAATATTTTCCTCCCTTTTTGAAGGATTAGGTCAGTCAAGTTGGGTCTAAAACCATTTTTTCTTTTATAATGTCTTTGTTGTATACTCTACTTGTTTCAACTGGAATTGAATAGCAAGTGTTCTTGAATCTTCAATAATGCTACAATATATTGTAGGGTCACGTGACATCATACTATGGCCCCTCAATGCAGAAGTACACCTCATTTCAAGTTCATGCGTCGGAAGAGGTTAGATCTCTCCTCACAATTGACGAGGGAATCTTGGCGCTCACCAAAACCACACTAAGGCATCAGATTAGACGAGGGATTCCCAAATTTACTCATAAGTAAGATATGTCATATTATTGTAACAATTTAATAAATTTAAAGAGGAATAGTTTGAGTAATTTTACATGATAAAAGAAATGCGATTAGTGTTTCAAGATATACATGTAATTTTTTTGGAGCAAACCAGTTAAGTCACCATAATATTAAATTCATCACCGCTACTACACTACTCACATAGACTAAAACTTGTGCTGCAAATTGAATTATATTATTTCAGATTGTGCTTACTGTAAGTGTTTCCCTAATCATCAATGTATGCATTATATAATATGTGAATATTACATATACAATAGCTTTCGATATGTTTTTAAAATGAATCCAAGAAAATAAATCATTATCCACCTTGATGGCGGGGCGAGGAAGAACTTATTTAAACAATTTACAATGTGCTGAATATTTTTTTTAATGTTATATCTATATAACGATTGTTTGAATATTTTTAGATCTTGTAATATGGTTGACATGCAGTGCTTAATAGCTTTGGAATCAAATAGGATTGTTTTGGGAGGACATCAGAATAAACTAATTGAATTTGATATTTCTCGCCTTGAAGAAACGAAACAGGTAATATTCTCCCCAAAAAATGGAAAACATTAAGAACTTCCTCATTGATTCCTGCTCGTATATTTCTGAATACATTAATTATGAATATTCTACATTTTCCCTAACATCATGTACACTTTGATGCATTGGTTCTTACGATTTAGCAAATATATTAATATATAACTTTTTTCAGCATTCATTGGGATCATTAGACGCGAGGTGTGCTATCCTAAGGCGGCACAGTTACCTGTTGGTGGCTGGGGATCCGAGCGGTAGAATTACTCTTCGCGATCCCGTGTCCTTAAGGTCGCAGCACATCCTCGACACACACTCTGCCAGTCTCAGCGATTTTGATGTTCAGGGTAACCTCATTGTAACTTGTGGATTCAGCAATACGTAAGCATTATCCTTTTATAAATGTAATGAAAGTGTTCAACAAATAGTATTTTGTTTTCATAGAAAATATCAATGAAACTATTGATTTATAATTTCAGTCAAGGTGCCTTGGCATGTGATTGCTTCTTACTGGTATATGATGTGCGAGCGTTGAGGCCTCTTCCGCCCTTACCTGTATGCTGTGAACCTCTTTTGTTGCGATTTATGCCAGCGGTGTCATCTCGGCTAGCCGCAGTCACTGCCCATGGTCAAGTACAGCTTGTAGACACTATCAATACTCCACAGCCGAGGCTTACCATGTTTCAGGTAATTTATTGACTGTTGAAATATGCATCTTTGTGCACACTTACCATAATGATTTGTAAATATGTAAATTTCAGCTATCGTATTGTATATTTGGTAATTTTGTTTTGGGAATGTGCATTGTTTTTTGAAATTAATTATATGAAATAGTAAAACTACACCGTGAAACAGTGACATAGTATTTTTGCATAAAATGTGTTTTTTATTTACCGTAAATTAAAACTACACACATAAAATGTTCTTTTTGATATTGAGTTACATATTGTATTTCAATAATGCTTAAAATGTTTATTTCCACTACAGAGCTATATTGATAGATTGTAAGTTAATGTTTAAACTGACAAATATTTTAAAATGGTGGCGTGATATGTGGTGGTGAATATACTGTTGTTCTCTTGTTGAGTTAATTAATTAACACATTCACAACCATTACTTTGAGCTTTATTTTATCGCCATATATTTTATAATTTCAGTTTATTAAATCAATCACTTTAAAATGTTAATATTCTTATAAAACCAACTTATGTACATGTAAGCAGACACGGCAGCTTGATTATTTGATTGCTTGAAACTTTTAATGACTTGGATTTCAGGTGAACACACAAAATGCTGAATGTCTTGCCTTCGATATTTCGTCTACGAGTCAAGCATTTGGGTTTGGTGATCAAAGTGGCCATCTACATTTGTTTTCTCCGGAGCTCAACACTGAGCCAGCGTATAATAATTTCTCCAGGTAATGCTTCCTACTAATAAACCATTAATTTTTCCACATCTTTAAGGATATCACATTGATATCTTGGTGTTTTAACCTTGCAGTTGATAGTTGTTGCTCTTAAAAATAAGAGAGTTAACTGTATTAAACTTATCTGCATTATTATTGTATTTAAATATAGACTGATCTGTTTTGGTTAGCGCATATAATATTGAATATTTTTTTGAAACATTCAGGGCTTGAACATTCTATATGTTTTTCAGCAGGCAACAGGTGAAAAGAATTTGTGATATATATTTGATGCTTCTCAGGTCCATGGTGCAGTGGTCAATGTCACTGACTCTTCCATTAATTTACCGTCGAAGTAATATGTTGAAATGTTTTCATTTTCATCCAGCAACATGTTAACCATTAATCACGTTTGTAACTGATAGGTTTTGCCTTATGGGTTAAGAAATTTATCAGCTTTCAAGACAGAGTTATGCATACAGTAAGTTCTTGAATTATGATAAAATAGCTTGCATATTTCTTTTTGCTGATTTTTAATTTCATTCATGTAAATTATTCCATACGTGGTATGATATTTGTAAGAATTATACTGGAATTATAATTATTATTGACTCCTGAAACTTTAGTTGAGAATTTTAGGGTATTGTTTAGGCCAAAGTTTTATGTATAATATGCTTTGAAGTGAGCGATACTCCTTGATTTTTTGGCATTATAATGTAGAGTAAATGAATAAAATAAATAATTTTTTCGTTTAGATGCATGGCACACAAGGGCGGAGTGTGACCTCATGTATTGTTCGGAATCTATCTTTTTTGTCATAATTGTTATCTTTGTACTTTTAATATACTTTTTAGATTCTGCCCTTCGTTGTAAACACAAATGGCTGTTAGTCAAGATGGTGTCAAGTTGAAAACTGACTGTATTATCTACAACTGGTAAAGGATTAAAATCATTGTGTAATGTACCCCCACCCCCGAACACTCTGAATTAGTTCAAGATTATTGATAAGTATTTTGGCAACATATATCAACACATTGTTTGCACAAACAATCAATAAGTAAATGCAAATATACTAATTATTAAATTAGTGTAAAAATAATATTGTGTTCTCCACAAAAGATATTTTTTTTTCTAGTATGCATTAAATTTTATGTAACTATTTTGCAGGACGACTGAGTTTGCAGATACCCCAGAAGAAATCCCGTTTGTGAGTTATACGGATGAAACATTCCTCCCGTCTACCATTCCCCTGCCTCCTCTCGCATCCGGAGCCAGGTGGCTATCCGATTGGCCGGAGCAGTTCACTCAGCAGGCCTATCGGATGCCCCGGCCCATCGACCCAGAAGTCATGAGGACCATCAAGATGCAGGGACCTATCGGTTACGCTCCTAACCCGCATATCTTCCGCAGAAATCAGGTACCTATCATATACACTTTAACTCTTTCCTACTCTTCTAACTCTTTAAAATCTCAAAGCTTACACACGGAACATTTTAGTGGAGCTGGTTGCTTAATTCACTCACGTTTCTGTCTTACTTGGAGCAGGGTCACCTATCTAACCTAACCTTAGAATATAGAGGTGGAACTGCTGTTGCATAAGTCACCGTCAGAACAATTTTGAAATGCCCAATTGCGGTTGAATATATTAACGACATTACACATACAACAAAGTTGAAAAATATATACCACAAAATAGACACCAGATACTCAATGATTGAATGACCTTCAGTATGGCTCAGTAGATAGCGGATATCGATGCAGGAGGGCCATACAGTTTCCAGCACACTACAACGTGCTCGATAAGTTAAACTCCTCACTTGTAAAGTAGTAACTGTTTTCAACCTGCTTAAATCATGTGCCAACATTTAGTATGTAACTTGGACAGAGTGTTTAATTGTTTAGTAATTAAATTTTTTTTTTTTTCAACATAAGTCTTTAACGATAAAAATTTTCAGATGCCTTATATTTTGGAGCAACCGTCAAGTCCCAGTCACGGAAAGTGTGCAGATAATAGTTACAATTCTAGCTCAGGAGAAGGCGATGGAAGTACTTTTGTCGCTATACCCAAACGATATAGAAAGGTAAACCACTTAATTATGATATATTAATCGGTTTCCTACTGAGACTAGTAAATGTTATTCCAACTTTAAATATTTCAAAAATAAATTCAGCAGTTTTACTTGAAATTGACTTATAAAAAATAGCAAAGTATTTAGTTATGCAAAATTGTTTATACATTGTTTAAATATTCAATATGTAATTATTTTATGAGTTGTTCTAAGAAATTAAATTTAGAAATTTTGAAAACAATTAGCAATAGTAATAAGCCATTTAAATAATTGCATTACAATTTAGTCATACTTAATCATATGAATTCCTTGCAATGGATTAAGCAAAGAATATGAGGTGATAATAGTTTGGTCACTTAAAAGATTTCTTTTCTTGTTCCTTCTAATTGCTGAAAAGTATTCAATCCAAGGCCTTTATTACAAGAATATATGCATAGGATGTATGCAATGTACTGAATATAGTTCTGACAATGGCAATCGCTTTTAATACTGTGATATTTTTATCTTTGATTCAACAGCATTGGTGTTAATTAAATCTATGAATTTTATAAGAACAAATAACCCTATATTTTAATACAAAAATTAACACATGCGGTAACTCTTTGGAGTTTCAAATATCAGCACGGTCATAAAAGATATTACATTCAATATGTCTATGTTTTTGTCTACAGGTTGAAGTGCGATATTCGAAATCCGGCACAAACGAATTCGAATTTGATCACTATAATAAAACAGGATTTCCTGGCCTTGAAGCTACCCTGCCTAATTCTTACTGTAATGCTATGCTGCAGGTTAGTTTGTCTTTGATATTTTTTGTTAATGTGTCACACTGAATCCTTAAAATGCTATCATATTCAATTTTTATCCAAATGCAATAATAAAGACATGGGGCTTATTTTATTTTTTATTAGTTTTTATCCAGGAGTCAAAAAAAAATACCACAATTGCTTTTTTGAAGTAAATTTTTTCAGGCATAAGAATAATAAAATGTATGTCTGAATTTTTTGTTTCTTTTGGAGGTATTGCAGAAATTTTTCAGTATATTATATAGATTTCATATTTAAATTTAAATTCTAGGGTTATTTAAAAAAAAAAGTATATTTATTTGAAAAAATAATATATTGGCACATCCTTGTGACAGCAGAGCTCCACTGGAATGTAAATAACATGATAATGGTTCAACATTTAAAAATTCCGGAAACCATATCTTATTTTCTAAATGTCAGCTTTAAATTTAATGAAAAATAAATCCATTCACAGTAGTGAATTACACATATTTGGATATCAAACTAAATCGATCTTTCTAATCCAATTATTCAATGGTAAATTGATGTTTGGTTTATGAACAATTTGGATACTGAACATAATCTCGCCGAATACCCTACGTATTCACAATGTTCTTGTGGTTTCGTTTGCTTACCTGCATATCATTGGCACCTTAAATGGTTAATTCCGAAAAAACTGAATATTTGTTATCGAGAATATACTCCTATTTATTATTATAGCTATGCAAACATGTCAATAAAATTCTGTTTGTTTTATTTACAGGTGTTGTATTATATTTTCCCAGTCAAAAAAGCCTTGTATAGGCATACGTGTACGAAAGAATTTTGTTTGACTTGTGAACTAGGTAAGTTTATTATGTTGATTATGTTATTTTTAACACCATAATGTATTGTATATGCTTAATCATTTGGTTCTTTTTGTATGATAAATGTACGTATACTTACTTATCGAGTCTTATGAATCAAAAACACATTATTTACTACATATAGGTTAATGTTCAAGGGTCTATTTCTCATACGGCTATAAACAACATCAATGTAAATTTAAATGAAGGTTTCAATGTATTTAATTTGTTTGTATGTGTTATGAGGTATTAACAGGAGACTAATAATTTTCCAGGGTTTTTATTCAGAATGTTAGATACAACATCCGGAGCACCGTGCCAGGCGTCTAACTTTTTACGAGCATTCCGAACTGTCCCTGAAGCCTCCGCTCTTGGACTCATATTGAGTGATAGAAATCCAGAGGCAAAAATGAAAACTAATCTAGCTTCTCTTATACAGGTAATTTAATATTCTGTCTTTTTTATTCTAAAAGTGTTCTTTTAATTTACTTCATTAAATGACTTTTATTGATTTCAGAGTTGGAACCGTTTCATTTTACATCAAATGCATTATGAGATACTCGAAACTCGAAAAAGAGAAATGGAAGCCGACCACAGCGTGCTGGCTGATCGGCTGTCGACCGTAAATTTATCAACGCCCTACGAGAATGACAGCGGCGATGATCCTTACAGAAACGAAGACTTCGTCTATCAGTCAGACGACCCGCCGAAAGATTTTTTCAATAGCACACCGATCGACTTCATCAGCGACGGCAACAACTCGGAAAGTTTTCAGCTCAAAACGCCCGCATGGAGGAAGCGGCGGGAAGCCGAAGAGAGAGACAGGATCAGTCTTCTGATGGTGCAGGATGAGGGTAAATATTTGTGGCTGTCTCCGACTGCGTTGGACGACTCCGGGGATGTCAGTTTTTACGACCGAGAGCCGAAACTATCGCTCGATAGTCGGTTGGGCAGTGTCGGGTTTGCGTCACTCGATTATCGAGGTAAAATCATATCTTCCTTTGCGCTAGATATGTGTCGGCTGCATAGTCCCCGTTTCCTGAACGTATTGCTTTTTTAATATGCTGTTGTTTTCTTATATCATTAGTTTGTATAATTATTTGGGTTTTCTTTTTTCATTTTTTAAATTGTAAAATTCAACATTCAAATTAATATATATCAATATGCAATGCAATTGGTGTGTAGAATTAAATATGGTTTTATTTTTGATTGAACTGTCATTCTTTTGAAATTGCTCGACAAATCCAATTGTCTACCAAACTGGTTGATTTATCTACATAAAATGACATTACACGTTTTTAGACTATTACAAAGTAAGTATTTAGCATATAATCAAATTAATTCAAAACCCCTGCCCTCAAGGTGTGATTTCATGAATGCGGATGTTCAAAAAAGATTGTTAAATTGAAAATGAATAACTTAACATAAATTGACAGAAAATAATAAAAACCCTAACACGAACAAATAAATGCTTGTAGTCTTAGTGGCCAATTTATTAATGATCCTACACAGTGCAGATAAGTCTCAAAGACCTTTTGTTTTGTCTCACAACACAATTATTCTATTGTTTTTTATAAATTTACATTTTAATATAAGTCAAAAACTGTAGATTTTTAGTCAAAAGAAGGATTGTTGACAGTTCGATTGTAGGATATAGGATATTCCATTTAATTTAATCTTATTTGCCTTTCATTTAGTTCATTGATTGCTTTTAAAAACATCCTGCTTTAGATGATGAGCGTATCTTGTAGACGGAAATGCAAAAAGTTATATGCTATTTATTTTATAAATATCCAATAATAATACAATGTTTCAACTGTAGATATCATAGAAATATTTACTTCAGACAGATATATTTGTTTTACTTCTGTATTACAATTGTATAAAATTTTTTATTTTTATGGCATGGCAACATTTATAATTTGGCGCACAATTAATCCTTTAGTTTAGCTATTTGCCTCAATTGTGTTTAAAATTTATTTCAATTGAATATTACAGTAATGATTTAAAGACAATATGTCTAAAAATAGGAAAACTTTTATTATTTATCAAATACATTTTGGAATGATTATATATAATAAATTTGTATTTCAAATAATAATTTTTATCATAGAAAAATACTATAAAAACTTGTCATAGTTTGAATAAAATTTGTGTTTGTGTTTTGTCACTGGGTTTTACCTTTCGGCACCTTCAGGCATTTTATCATATGAATGCAATAGAACTGTCAGTCAGTAAAAAGTTTTAATTGCTTATATACAAGAAGAATAACAAAGAATATAGACCTTACGTCTGGGAGTTAAATGTGTATCTGAAACATATGGAAATGTCCAAAGCTTGAATGATTAAAATTCGATAATGAAATTCCATCAAGCACACCCCAGTCAACACCGTAAATTATCGAATACGCTGACAGCTTAGTATTACTATGTCGTGAAATTATTTTCTATATATTTTGTACGTTCAAGAGAATCTTGTAATCTGGGAACGCCTTTTAAACATTTGCTACTAATGAAATCAAGGAAATGTTTATTTTGCACTTAACATGTTAACACCGGAGAATGCGGATTCCACTTCATTCCATATAGTTGAAATTAATTGCCCATAACTCTTTGAATTTTTTTAAAATTTCATTTTGAGGCACTTATTGCTTGCATGACATGCAATAATGATGCACTCTTTTATTTATGGCTGGCAATCCTAGCAATTAAGTCATTTAATTAATGTGATATTTTGTGGCTTATCCCAAACACTGAATGATTACAAAACAAAACACAGTGGTATGGAAAACAATTGAACACTGAAGCTGTAGTGTGTGCCGATACGTAAATACCTTGGTTTTATAAGAATGTTGTTATATATGACATTTTAAAGTTATTGCTTTAATAATAAACAGATATACACATGGTGATAAAACTAAAAGAAATGGTAAAAAAATATTTTGTAATTTTTTTATCATGATAGATAAATAGTTTTACCAATGTTCTACAAATATTTCCCAATAGAGTAAAAATGATGATTTTTGTAAAACCTTGTAATTTTATCAATTTACAATTTATACAAACTTTGGGTACATTCATCCTGTTGCAAATGTGTTAAATGCTCTATGAAACTGATCGAACTAAGAAAAATTTCCGTGCTAAAGACTTAACTCTCCGACTGCTGATGGCTCAGTTGTTGATGTGCCTGAAAGTTGACACTTAAAATATAAGAGAGTTAACGGTGTCAAAACTCTCACGGAAGAGATAATTTTTGTATTGAAATTTAGCCTGATTTGCTATGATAATATACTTAGGTTTGGATAGCACCAATATTGATGAATTATTTCTTAATATTCGGAATTGGCATGTTTTTAAAGTGTCTGTGTATAGCACATATTAATACAATTGATAGCGAGGACCCTTGTGATACATAAAAATGTTTTACATTTGGTGCGTGAAATGATTTTTTATTTCATTTTGCAGGAGCTAGTGATTCAAACATCACGGATATGAACGACAGTCATTCATTTGACGGCTTTTCTGACAGCTACTCAAACAATGGTGAAAATGTGAAAAAGCATAATCATGATGAAACCGAAATATCAAAGCTTTTCGGTACAAAGCAATTGCAAGTTCATAAATGTTTAAAGTGCAATAGAGAGGTGAGATAGTTAATATTTTGCATTCTGTAGTGTTTACTAGTTGATTTAAATTTTTTTTTTTAAATATTGTGTTCTAGAGATTGCGATACCTGTATTTTGATATAATGAAGGTATTTCTTAGAAAAAGTCTTTGAAATGGTTATTACAATCACAGAAAAAAATAGTATAAATAACTTTAAACTCAATTCATTTCAGAATTTATTATGTTAAATATTTTTTTTATTGTTCTAGGAACACAAAGAATCAATAGTTCTACTGTGCAATCTCCAATACCCTAATAAGACACCTGTTGAACCTGTCAATTTTACTGATGTCCTCAAGAGCTCTTTATGTCCCAGGAAAACTACCCCTGCTTGGTAAGACAGCAGTAGCATTAAAAACTATCTAATGATTGCCAGGAGTACCTTAGGTCCAGTTACTCATAATGTGTGAGTAACTGGATACACGTGACTGTGATGAAATAACAATAGTTTGTGATTGGAAAGCTACTATGAATTGAGATCTCCTTGCTCTATTAACATTTTATGGTCGGCAAACGAAATGTTTCGTTTTTTGCGGACTGTCGTTTGTTTGCGGAACCCGATAAAATTCGTTTTTGTATCCTGACGGTCGTTTGCGGGACCCGTTTTCAGTTGGGGCTGTATTTCGGCGTGAAACAAAACGCCGCAACTATTTATCATTAGTTACACATCTTTGCTGGATTAGAAGGGTGGAAGTTTGAGGTAATAAACAAAAAGAGTGTTTGTAATTTATTTTTAAAGATCAAATGTCACATATCATTTCTTTGAAAATTTCAATCAAAAATATTGTTTGGCTTAGAAGTTGTGTCGATTTTAAGAAAGTAATATTTTTTTGCGCTAATCGCAAAAAACACCCGTTACAGGCTTGAGTATATTGCTCGAGGGGCCCGACCACATAGTGTTAACATCTTAATTGTTCAGCTAATAAATTTCAGTGTGTTAATAGCTGATACTTTAAAGTAATAATGTTTAATAGTGTTGAAACTTTTGTTCAAAAGTAAATTTTTGGATAAAACTAAAACTTAAATCGTTATGCTATAATCATTTTTCTTCCTTCCAACTAAAAAGGTTTTGAGGCAGGCAGGTTCAACTATCTTTTGACTTTTCTCCGCTAAGCTCATCCCTTGTTTTTCCATAATTATTATTTGTTTGTTTGACAGGTGTGAAAGATGCAGTAAATTCAATCCAACATTACAATGTTGTTCTGTCACTCAGCTTCCACATTTGTTGGCAGTCAACTGTGGATTAACGCTGCCCGCTGATAAAGACTTTTGGCAGAAGCAAATGGATTTTGTGAGTATCAACAGACAGTGTTGTTACACAGTGTAACTTAAAAACAAAATTCTATGTTGCCAGCTGTATGTGGGCAATGAAACCAATTTTTAATTTAAAGATTTACGAAAAGATTTATTACCCAACTTATAATGTTGGTAAAACCCAGTATATGGCAGAGTTTGACTGACAAAAAAGGCAGTTTATTGCCTGTTTTTTTTTTATATTATAATCTAAAAAAATCTGATAAAAAGTAGTATATACTCATTTCGAAATCTCTTTTTGTTGTTGGTTACAGTGTAATTCGTAATGAAAAATGGAGGTTCATGTCCCCTCATGGACCCTTCAAACTCGGATGAAGTCCATGTGTGCTGATAATATATCTCTCCCAGGAATGATTGTGTGTAGGGCGTGCAAAAACATCTTATGTTTTTATATCAATTTATTATAGTTCATTGATTTCATTCAAATATTTTTTTTTTCTGTGAAAATTGATGTTGAAGTTTTATTGAACAATTTTTATGGTATTATTTATAATAGAATGTGTTTGAACATTCTAATCACATTAAGAATATTGTTTGTGAAGGATATATTATTTATAAAAGTACATTCAATACATTTTCTAATGTGCTTGGAGTATCCTACTATATAGTGGTGGTATGAGAGGAGAGTATTAATTTTAAATAAAGATTTTTTGATCAGTAAATCAAAAAATATATTGTGGAAATAAGTACTAAAAAAATGTGTTTTTATTATTTAAAATATCATGCCTTTCCATCAAGAAGTGACAGTTAACACCTTAAAAGTGGTTAAATAAAGATGTTTGCCAACAATTATTTTACCAGAATCTTAGCAAAAATGGTTTTCTGCACCAAAAAAATATCAACAAGAAATTAATTTGGTTATTAATGCAAACCGATGAAAAATATTGCTGCGACTCACATCTACTTAACAGAAATTTTATCCGTTGGACTGAAAATCTACTTCAGGTATAAATAATTGAAGGGTTCATAATAGTATTATTTGAGGGACTGTATACATGTTTATTATGAAATAAAAATTTCAGAATCAATTATAACTGTGTATTTGCATCATTGCATTATGTAAAAATCTCTCATTTTCAAACAAACGTGGTAGCTGGTAGATTTCAGTCGAGATGTTTTTCCTTCCCACTTGCTTGGAATTATATTCATTGTTTTTTGAGTCCGGTTTCCAGACTGTCTCTGCTGCCTTGGGTCATCCGGTTTCTTACGAAAACAACTCTAATGTTTCATCGTCAGCGCCTCCGAGTAATAGACCCTGCAGATATGGAACGAATTGCTCTAGGCCTGGGTGTAGATTTAAACATCCTGATGAGTGAGTAAATATTTCATTACATTGCCAGTCAACCCACTGCCCAGTGAAGATTCATACAGTCTGAACTCGGTGCCTAAAGGTGGTGGGACACCTTCATGAAGGGCGGCCAAACCTGATGAGTTTATTCATTACTGAACACTGTGATTTCGCTGCCGAGCTCCATTAGTGTGGCCGGTTAGCTCATATACCAACATGCAAATGCGGTGCTGTAGAATAAAGTGAAAAGCTACACAAGTCGGTCCAACCTTCCTTATTATCGATCAGCTACACTGATTTGGTGTCAAATTATGCAATTTTACCACTTGTTTATTTATTTATTTATTTATAACAACACGGTACAAAACTTACAAATTATCAATTCATTGCTTTTGCACCGTAACATATTTAAATATAAAGTATTGGAAATTCAACAAATACACAGTAAAACAATCAATAAGGATTGCAAAAAAAGGTCAACCAAGTAAGCTCATGAAATGTCTGCTTTCTAATAGCATTCGTCTGAACTCACTTTCGTCCACATGAAATACGTCAACATCCGAAGCAATACTGTTGAACATTGTTAATGCTCTTACCATTGGCATCCCCATTGGCAGACTGGTTCTACACTTTGGAAGAACAAACAAATTATGTACAGGGTTTTTTAAAAAACTATCCGGAATATACAAATTGATATTATTAAGGATGGCAGAATTCTCATTTTGGCCTCGAATTAGTCGAAAGAAATACGTGGCCAGAGGTCTTGATTTTCCATACACTTAAATGCCCACTAGTAGGTCTTGAGTAGTAGCTCCAAAGACACGACACAGTTATGGAAAAAACAACTGTTGATATTTTACATCACTGAATACTGTTGTGTAAAATAAACAGATAAGAAAATAGAGGTGGCCTTTCTACAGTTATTTTATCAAACTAGCAGCTTCTGGTGGCGTTTGTTTGTGCTGTATAAAAATTTCCTTTCACCTTTGGGGTTGATCTTGTATAATAACTAAAAATTACTTATGCCCTGTATTTCACTTTTTGCTTAGATCAATATTTTATAAATTATGATTCCAAGCATTGAATTTGTTAATGGACACAGGTAATAACTATGTTTTATTCAGTGCAGATTTCATATTAAATTGAAAATGTTTCCAGTCAATTGGTTTTTGTGAATTTTCAGTGTGTTGAGAAATAGGGGGCAAGCATCACCATCGCCGACATCAGTTCCCATTTCGAATTCGAATTCCCCAGCGCCTTCGACTAGCACCCCGACGGTTCTTCATCACTTGTACGGCCAGTACCCTTGGCTACCTCATGATATTATCGCACGACTTTCATCCAGTGGACAACTCACTATCGATAAGGCTGATGCTAATGGACTTAACTCTAAGGTAATTTCATCACCATAGAAGTTTTGATGATTTCTATGTAACAATCTTAAGCTTAATACTCTGTAATTATGTCTTTTATTCTCGATGATTTGATTTATTCTGAGAGGTAAGCCATTGTCCCTGAAGCTGTAATTATAGTGACAAATGATTGAAAAAAAAAAATATTTCCGTTCCCGCTTGGAGCATATCCCCACCTCGGGTGCCTCCATTCTGTCCCTGCCAGTTTCCTTTCATCATCCCAGGCCATTCCGGTGTCCTGTTGCTTTGATGAGTACAGTATGATTGATAGAATGAACAAGCTAAGTTTTTTTTTTAATAATTTTACAATTAATTTTGACAAAAGATTATTTGAAATACTTTTATGTTAAATTTAGGGAGACATATCAAACCAATACAGCAAAAGTAAGAGTTCAAGTCCGCCTTCTGAGAACGGCTCCATGAGCAGTGAATACTCTGAGAATAATCATAACTCGCATGAATGGAAGGTGCAAGAGACGAGACGGCAATATTCCCTCAGCGCTGTCGTGTGTTACGTTGATGATGCTCAAAAGAATATAGTTTCGCTTATCAAAATGAATGGAGATGAAATACCGAGCAGAGTTCCGCAAAATGGACAGCCGCAATGGTATCTCTTCAATGATTTTTGGTATGTATACGTTGTTTCAATTTCTTGGTTATAATATTGTTTCATTTAATATGACATACAGAGTATGTATAATTATTTGGTAGAAAAATCAAATGCCTTAATAATTAAACTACTTCTGACTTGTTTTTTATTACGTTGGTGACGTGTCTTAACCTAAACGTGACTGCAATGCTTTTGTGTATTGGACTAGTATTGGAAGATGTACACATAGTGGAAAACAGTTTACATTGGCGCCTGTTTGTACGGCTTAGGATTATATCTATTGTTTTTTGCAGAGTTACTTTTACATTCTACCTAAACGAAACAATTTCTTGTAGTGATTATCTTGAATGGATATTCATAAGGAATCCACACTCATTCTGCACTGAATTTTCCTTCAGGCGTAAGAAATTTTTCTATCATTCTATATTTATTTACAGCTTTTAACTCCCAAGTGTGTCTACGATATTGCTTGTTAAATTGATTAACCAATTTGCTTCTGCTAAATAGAATATACAGGCATACACGAAAATTAAGTAAGATGTATGTATAAAATGTACAAATAATTAATTCCAAAGTGATGGAGTAAAATCAGTTAACCTGGCGTTTTTCAGTGTGTCACCGATATCAGCCGCCGAAGTGTGCTGGTTCAATCTCGAGTGGAAATCTCCATGTGTTTTATTCTACCGGAGTGTAATGGCCGCGTCCCATTGGTCCAGTACACCGTCGGCGCAGTCGTTCCTCGGCCGGAGACTGTCGGCGGGTAGAGTGTTTGGTGATGATAACCTTTCGATAGCACCCTCAGCCAACTTCACGCCGCTGACCCGGCACGAATTTCTCAAGAGAGGTAAACAGGTTTCGAAGAATGTCCAATCACTAAAAAATTAATATAATTAATCCATTGACTGTTAATGTGTCAACTGTCAGGACCGTGTTGATAGATGATATTCCAAAATGTCAATTCCTGTATCAAATCTCTCGCTTCTTCTGCGGTGAACCTGAAAGAGCATAAATTTGTTTACTATCATAATTGATTGAACTGTTTTACTGACACCATACTGACAATTTGCACATGAATTCTTTGGACACCTCTAGGCAGTAGCAAATGACATTAAAATATAAGATACTCGTCAACTAAGGTGATTAAGCAGTAAATTTCAAGGAGTAAAAAGTATTACCTTAGTTTAACCTTTAGGGGAGTATGGTCGTATATATACGACAGCGCGATTTTTCTTTAAAGGAGTATGGTTGTATATATACGACAGTGGATTTGTATGGGTGACTGGTGTGTTTATGCTTCAAGTATGAATTAAAATGCCATCTGTGGACAATATAGAGTATTATTTTACCATTCCAAAACAGATTCCAAATTTAAAAACCGCGAAAATCTACTTTATCGAATGTCACATGATGTTTGTATGACGTCACACGAGCAAGCTTCAACTAGTCATATATTGCAAACTAAAAAATTTTGTGCGCGCGCTTTTTCATACTTTTTTCGCGATATTGTGAAGTTTTACTGTTTTTTAGCGTGTTCTAGTGTGATTTTGTTGTTTTATATTATGTGTTTCTACAAAATTCTCATAAGGTTCGGAGGTTTATTAGTGTTTTACGTAGTTTAATGTGAATTACAGTTTTATACAGTGTTTTATCATACTTTTCTTGCAATTTTTATAAGTTTTACAGTACCATACTATATTTTAACGTGATTTGAAGTTTTTTTATTATATCACCTTCTGTATTTACTTTTGAATTTTTACTGCCGTGATTTATTTTTACCGATCTATATTGCTAAAATGGAAAGAGACTTAGGAATTGAGAACATATTTATGAATAGTGACAATGAGGAAGAAAACATCGAAGATATTGATGATATATCAATGGAGTTTTATGATTCTTCTGATGATGATGAGGAACCAGATATTCAACCTAGTGCAAAACGCAGGCGGTATAATAATTCTTCAATAAGACCACCGAAGAGAAAGGAAACAGGATACATGTGTATTGAATGTGATGTTGGGCTGTGTGTTCATCCATGTTTTAAGGATTATCATACAAAAAAAACACTTCTAAGTTAATATTGTTTTTATAACTGCTTTTTTATTTATTTTGTATACCTACTATGATAGTGAAAAGTGGAGTGTTTTTAGTGTGTATCGATGGTTTGCGATCCCTGAAATCCGCAATCGATTTTTTAATGATAAAACTTTAAAAACGTGAGTAATATTTTTTTTACTATTTTTTACTATCTTCATATTCTTGTATCATGATTTGATAAAAAAAAATGTTTGTATTTTCCATGTCAAAAAAACTCACTCCCCATAGCTTTCACCATATAAATTATCCTACTCCCGGAAAGGTTAATAGAATGAAATCTATTGTGTACAAGCTAATTTTTGTGCTCAAATATAGCCTGATTTATTTTGATAACCTCGGTAAATTTGTTTAACACTAACATTATTAAATTTTGTTAAAATATACTTTGTGCGGTTCCTGATAGAACAGGTTAATGTGAACTGAAATAATATTGCCCAGTGGATCAGGATTCTTAATCTCTTCCATGCTAATGCCCCAACGAATGGGACGGCAATGTGCAAGGCCTGTACGCGAGCGCCCCAAACGTCAGTAACGCAGACAATCTTTTAGCATATAAGACAGATTTTGGTTTTAAAATATCGCCCAATTTGTCCTGATACTGCCACCTCCATAAAATTATCAAAAGTATTATGTTTAAATGCTTGAAACATTGATTTTTAGAACCCTTAAAATTTATTCCGATCCCGCCATTTTTAACATATCAGTTTGAAACTGCGTGCTAAACTCCCGTCTAACTTCGCACTGAATTTTGCACCAATCACCCGGAATTGTTATGTGACTCTTCATGACACGTGACAGTAATGGAGCTTGTTCATTTGAGTTTGATTGGTTGCCTCGTTACATCACACTAATGGCAATTTACGAGTTAGTTATTTATTGATTGAATTGGCATTCACTTGGTAGAACTCCATTATAACACAGTGAAAAAATAGCAATGTATTTTAGTTCTACAAAATTATTTTAACAAATATAGTTGATAGCTATTTCGGCTCACGCCATCTTATATATATATATTTCTGACGATGGCGTGAGCCGAAATAGCTATCAACTATATTTGTTAAAATAATTTTGTAGAACTAAAATACATTGCTATTTTTTCACCGTGTTAGTTAGTTATTTGTTATTTGTCATAGGACATTTCTTTGTGTTTTTTAATGTTGTGAAACATTCCTAATGCATCTAGCTTCCATAAAAGCCAACCCAATTATTTTATAGTGCTGTATTTATAGCTCTATGTGGAAAGAAAACATTTTGGAAAATAGCAACGCGGACAGATTTTGTTTGTATGAAAAACTGTCGCGCCGATCGGGTTAAAAGAAATCGCTTGTTAAAAAGGCATTAATCAAATAAAGTTGTGAATTTTATTAGGTGAACTTGTTGGCATGGATGCTGAGTTTGTGACGCTGAATCAGGAAGAAGCCGAGCTGAGGAGTGATGGCAGACTTTCCACCATTAGACCGAGTCATCTTGCGGTTGCTCGTATAACTTGTGTTAGAGGGTATGTATTTTCCAGCTCTGTGGTTCTCATGTAAAATTTTACTATGCCTAATTATAAACTTGAGCACCAAATTTTCTTTATGAGATTTGATAACAATAGAAGCTGCAAATTATATGTCTATATGCAATTGAAGACATTGGTTATTGAATCAATTCAAATATTGATTGAATTGACATTCACTTTTTTCACCGTGTTCAATTCAAATATGTTTATGACACATGAAATATTCAAAATTAACTCTTTTCATGATGGTTGATGAAATTTACTATTGCGCATGTGAATGGTAATTCTGTTGTAAAGATCATAGTTGGGGTTAGAGTGTAAGTTAAACTTACGGTTGGTAGGTGTTTGGACAAATCCATAGCACACTGGGAGTCAATATGATTTGAAAGACTTTAAAATTTGTTTAAGCTCTTAATAATTATAATTTTCATTTGTTTGTTTTTATTTTTTCAGCCAAGGTCCGTTGGAAGGAACCCCATTCATAGATGATTATATTTCTACTCAAGAACAGGTATGTCAATTTATGAAAAAAAAAACACATCAATGAAATACAAATAAATTAAGATTGCTAAAGTTTTTGCAGAGATTGACATAATTTTCCATTCCAAGTAAGCCTGTCAAATATGTTAGCTGTAAATGAAAGATAAAACAGTTCTGGTTGATGGCCAATTTTGTACTGTCGTTTCAGTATCAACAGTTTGTATTGTTAAAAAATTGATTTACGTAACAGCCTTACTTGTAAAAAGCCATATCTACATTTTATATGACACATGGTCCTTCTAGAATTTTCTACTACTCATTTACAGTTACATAAACTACTGTCTTGCTCCACCATCCTTTTTTTCCCAAAAAGGCGTATATGTTGAGATTGTCATACTGCAGTTTCTCTGTAAGCATTTCAAATTACAAACACTGCTTGATTGCTCTCAAACAGTGTTGCTACACCATATGCATTTAATATGTATAAATAATATTTTTTTGTTACTATTTCTATCTACAGGTTGTGGATTATCTAACAAAGTTTTCGGGCATCAACCCGGGAGATTTAGATGCAAATTTTAGTTCGAAACATTTGACGACGTTAAAGAGTACCTATCAAAAGCTGAGATGCCTCGTAGATACGGGAGTCGTGTTTGTTGGCCACGGGCTCAACAATGATTTTAGGTAATTCTTGTTTCTAATTTTATTGGTTATCAATTCCAGATATCTGTTGTATTCTGTAAAATTTATTTTTTCCTGAGTTTTTTTGACTAGTATATACCATACATACCATAGAAGGATTTAATCGATTTTGTGCATTTTAGGGTAATAAATTTGGTTGTGCCACCGGATCAGATCATCGACACAGTCCAACTGTTCCACTTGCCTCATCACAGAATGGTGTCCTTAAAATTTTTGGCATGGCATCTATTGGGTGAGAAATTTATATCACTTTTAAGGTGTTAACTGTCACTTCTTGATGGAAAGGCATGATATTTTAAATAATAAAAACACATTTTTTAGTACTTATTTCCACAATATATTTTTTGATCAGGACCGGTTTCGCTCATCGCAAAAAAAAAAAAAAAGAAATTTATATACTCGATTTTTTTATTTAGTGGTACATGCTCAGAATCTACCCAAATCACAAAATTTCCACGTGGTAAAAATAATTTTTTAGTCAATTATGTATCAAATACTGCTCATTTCTCAGTTGGTTCATTGTCTTTATCATGTTAATAGCGAATCATTAAATTTAAATATAAAAAAACGGTCCTTTTAAAAATCAGATATCCGCCATTATAGATGTAGTTTGGGTCGTTAGTAATTTTGGCTAATAATAGGATCACACCTTGTTTTTGAATCTTTACCTTATAGTGCTTTTATGTCTGTTTGGCTAATTTGATGAAACATCTTTCTGCAAAAATATCACTAGTTCACTTTTAAGGTGTTAATTGTCTTGTCGGTGGAAAATTATTGTATTTAAATAATGAAAATGCAATGTTTAATATATTTGTAAGATTCATTAATATTGTGATTTTATTAAGAAAAATCATTCAAATTCTGATCAAAAGTCATTGGTGCATTATAAATAGTAAGCGTAGTAAAAAGTTCTGACGCTTTTTTCAAACGCGTGTTTTAACCTTTAGAGGAGTATGGTCGTATATATACGACAGCGCGATTTTTCTTTAAAGGAGTATGGTCGTATATATACGACAGTGCATTTGTATGGGTGACTGGTGTGTTTATGCTTCAAGTATGAATTAAAATGCCATCTGTGGACAATATAGAGTATTATTTCACCATTCCAAAACAGATTCCAAATTTAAAAACCGCGAAAATCTACTTTATCGAATGTCACGTGATGTTTGTATGACGTCACACGAGCAAACTTCAACAAGTCATATATTGCAAACTAAAGATTTTTGTGCGCGCGCTTTCATACTTTTTCGCGATATTGTGAAGTTTCACTGTTTTTTAGCGTGTTCTAGTGTGATTTTGTTGTTTTATATTGTGTTTCTACAAAATCCTCGTAAGGTTCGGAGGTTTATTAGTGTTTTACGTAGTTTAATGTGAATTACAGTTTTATACAGTGTTTTATCATACTTTTCTTGCAATTTTTATAAGTTTTACAGTACCATACTATATTTTAACGTGATTTGATTTACTTTTGAATTTTTACTGCCGTGATTTATTTTTACCGATCTATATTGCTAAAATGGAAAGAGACTTAGGAATTGAGAACATATTTATGAATAGTGACAATGAGGAAGAAAACATCGAAGATATTGATGATATATCAATGGAGTTTTATGATTCTTCTTCTGATGATGATGAGGAACCAGATATTCAACCTAGTGCAAAACGCAGGCGGGAAGAATCAAGAATATGGAACAACTCCACATTTACTCCAACTCTTCACGATTTCGATGGGTTTCAGTCCGGGGTAAAAACACATATAAATGTACAAGGGGATAACGTCGAGTTGGAACTTTTTCAGCTCTTTTTTACTGATGATGTTGTAGACGTAATAGTTAGAGAAACAAATATTTATGCCGTGGCTGTATCCCAGAAAACACCTGAATCGTCCAAAATGAAAAAATGGGTAAACACGACAGCGCAAGAAATCTTTGTTTTTCTGGCTTGGATTATCATACAAAAAAACACTTCTAAGTTAATATTGTTTTTATAACTGCATTTTTATTCATTTTGTATACCTACTATAATAGTGAAAAGTGGAGTGTTTTTAGTGTGTATCGATGGTTTGCGATCCCTAATATCCGCAATCGATTTTTTAACGATAAAACTTTAAAAACGTGAGTAAAATTTTTTTTACTATTTTTTACTATTTTCATATTCTTGTATCATGACTTGATAAAAAAAAAAGTTTGTATTTTCCATGTCAAAAAAACTCACTCCCCATAGCTTGTACCATATAAATTATCCTACTCCCGGAAAGGTTAAAATCTGTCGGCTTCGGGCCTTTGGTTAACTAAGATGTCATAATATTTTTTTTCGTGTTGTGTGACATCTCAAGTTACGTTCTGTATAGAAAAAAAAATGTTCATTTGCCCCAAACAGAATGACCGACCTTTGTTCTTCATAAGAACATCTGCGCAGGTGCATGCTTTTTCAATATAACGCCAAGAAACAGTGCATTCGTCGCCACAAAAAAAATTGGCGACGTTTATGGAGACATGTTAAAGGTTCGAAAATGTCAGAGATGGTTTGCAAAATTTTAATCTGGCAATTTAAGCATTGAAAATTACCCTCGAAGTGGACGACCTCAAACAGTGGATGAAGTCGCCCTGAAAGCTGAAATCGAAAAAAATCCTATGCTAACAAAAAAGGGATTGTCCAATATAGTCGGTACTAATGGTCCATAACACAGAAGTACCTGAAAAGGCTGGGAAAAATTCGAAAAGTAGGAATTTGGGTCACGTTGAGTGATCGGAATAAGGCGGCAGCAACTAAGCATGTGCCAATTGCTGCAAAAAAAAAACACACTTCACAACCATCTTTTCTAAACCTGATTATCGGAGATTAAAAGTGGGTGTTATATACGAATACATCGAAGAAAAAACAATATCTAAATCTTCGACAACAATTCCGACCCCTCGAACTGGTTTACACCCAAAAAAACTCTTACTTTGTGTTTGGAGGGATTTCAAAGGAATAATTCATTATGAAGTGTTAAAATATGGTGAAACTATGACGGAACAAGTATACTGTGACCAATTAAACAGATTAAGTGCAGCTTTGACAAGAAAGAGGCTGGGCAGGATGAATAGACGCAACATTATCCCTGCAACACGATAACACGCAACCGCATGTGGCGAATATGACCTGGGAAAAAATCCAGGAGTTGGGTTGGACAACTTTATTGCATCCACCTTATTTACCAGATCTAGCACAATCGGATTACCATTTATTCCGTTTAATATAAAACAAAATTAGGGATAAAATTTTCAAACAAAAAATGAAGTGAAAAACGCTATCTCCCACTATTTTAATTCCAAGACTTGTTTAACACTCAAGCAACCGCACATTTCGCGCAGAAAAAACGCTTATCACCGCACATTTTTCGATACTTTGCTTTTTTTCGCGACATTTGGAATTATGCTTATAACTTTTTACTCAGTTGAGTGAATTTAATAAAATAAGAAGTATTGTGTAGAGTATAGTATAATATAATATATGTAATTTAAGAACAATTGGCTTAAAGATAAAATTATCAAGCTACAAATCCATGATTCAATTATATTTTTTTCATAAAAATCAAAATCTTTTAACACTCATATAAACCCACAAAGGAATGTTAAATTCTTTAGAAATCCTACACCATGTTACACATTGTTGTGTGTTTATTATACGTGGAGATTCTCAAACTGTGGATATGTTTATTTGCTTCTATTATATTCTCATATCACACGGTTGTCGGGAGTCTCGAAAAATAGACTAGCCGAAAGTGGGCGTTTTTCGGCACAACTTGAGAGCCAAACAATATAATTTTTCAAATTTTCAAAGAAATTATGTGTAATATTTGGTCATCATCGACTAAATAAAAAAAAACCATCTGACTATGTCATAATTTCAGCATATTTTTAAGCCGAATATAAACATCTGTTTTTCAATTTTGTCAATCAGGTAAATGGCACTAAACATATTTTTAATTTGAAATATTTAAGATATTGCGGGTTCATGATATAGTTTAGTTTTAATTATATAATTAATAACAATATATACTCGATATTCCTACAGTTTCACCACCACTGGATCTCAAGTTGTAAATATTCGAGAAACATGTTTCACATCTTTTTTTACTAACTGTCTAATAACTCAAGAGTTTTATTGCTTTTGGTCAAAAATGGTCTCTGTCGGGTTGCCTAACTAAACCATTCAACATAAGTCACTCAAAACCGAATGGTTATTGGCTATCGATATGTTGATAATCAATCATATACTATAGGTCCCTGTACCTTTACTATCATGATTTTGTGAAGATATTTTTAAGGATTACGTCTTATGCAATGATAATATATTCAAATAATAAAATACGAAACAGTCATCGACAAAAAATATTTATCGAGAGTTTTTACACTTCCGAGAATTAGGGTCTGTACCCTGTGGTAGGCGTTTACCATTCATCCGTCAGTGGTTTACGACAGGAACAGTAGGCACAATGAGATATGAAATATTTCATTTACTAAAAAAACATGTTGAAACATTTATTATTATTCGTTATTATGAACTTTTAAATATTATTTATCACTACAGACTGCCTAATAATAATAATAAGTCAGTAGTAATAGAATATTATTGCTAATGCCTAATCATGAGTAATAATATTCTATTACTAATTATAATCACTTAAATTTTATCAATAATGCTTTTTTGTATGATTAGTAAGCAATGAAAGTTTATTGCTGAGGTGTGATAAACAAAAAAACTTAATTTGTTACAGTCCAAGAGTAATTATAGGCAACTTTTGGAACTGGCAAATATTGTTTACTTAAAGGACAATTTGGAGTTATAAATTTCGGAGAAATAGAATGAAATACACGTAAAACAATAAACAAAACAGTTCTAAGCTGTAAATTTAAAAAAAATATCCTCATGTATCATGCATTTGAGCAGCAGACGTAAAGATGCAGCGCGAGACAAAATCCGCGCGAATGCGGGACCGGTCGTTAACCGATTGTGACAATTTCCGTGGAACGCGGGACCGGTTGCTTGAATGTTAATAGGTAGCAGAAGATTATAGATAGACAGGGAGATTACTTTTTATAAATAAAAATAAAAAAAACACTTTGAGTTTCATTTAAAAAAAATGTGAGGACTTTATTACACCTAATAATATTCTTGTTTTCTTGATAAAATCCACTAGGTAAAAATTTTTGAATTGTCTTTTGGAGATATAATTTATTATGACATTTTCAGACACTAAGATCCAATCGGAAACCCATGACTCTACAGAGGATGCGAGGACTGCTCTCCAGTTGTACAGGCGGTACATTGAACTGGAGGCGGAAGGTTCCGTTAATCAAGTACTTGCCACTCTTTATGAGACTGGTAAGATTATGCAATGGAAGGTACCTGAGGATTGATTATTTTTTCATTCTCCGACTCGAGAATGATATATTCATTTTGTACAGCAGTGAGTATTTAGATTTTGTTCTTTACTCCAATATGTTAGTAAATTATTGTTGTTTGTCTCTATTTTTGGATTTAACATCACAGTAAATCCCCGATTAACTCGATATATAAAAATAATAATCTTATGTATAAAAATGAATGTTTGTTTGTGCGTTCTGTATGTGTTCTCAAACGTTAATCTGATTGCAATAAAAATTTGGTGGGTTATCGCGCACACGTCCACAAAGGTTACTGAATTAGTACAACCATTAGATCTGTACTGATTTTTTTTATCGCGAGCACTGCCAACTGATACACTGGACTATGTGTTTCTCACATGAACAGCTGTGTGACCTGCTCGCTCATTTTATTACCTTTTGATTTATTTCTGTACGCAACAGACAGATAAACATGAAATATTATGTATCCAAAAGCACTTTGATGAACAGAATTGTAATATGATTACTTTTTTGAAAAACTTTTGTAAGAAACAAAATACTTAATTTTCTATGAGATTCACTCCCCCAATTACACTACTCCAAATTACACGGTCTCGAATTCAGTGTGGATGGAGGTTTTACTGTAGTCAACGATTTATTATTGATACCAAAGAATCCCTTTGTAAACTTAGTCAACTTTGGTATTGGCAAACAAAGAGATAAAATATTTAATTCTTTTTATTTCAGGACTGCCTATTGAAGCCCCAAAAATCTATTTTTGAAGAGTTTATAATAAGAATGACAAATCCAACGACTCTATAGAATTGTTTTGTACATTTACTGCCAGCGCACTTGGATAACAGCAATGTTCTATACATTGCAAACGATTCAAAATTTTGATAATAATATAGTATTGTATACCTACAGTTTTAATAATAATTTATTTCATAAAGCTCAATTCAAGGATTCAAATATTTTCTTACTGTGAATTTTTGTCAAATTGATATTTTTTTTTGCTTTCTGTGTAACTGTTATATGTTCATGGGTTGTAGTAACTTAACATTTCGATCATTTATTGAAAGAGCTGTTAGTTGTTTAACTTGATGTGAAATGCGTTATGTTAAAAGCAATTCATATCTGTTGAACATAACATATTCTCAGTTTTGAGATATGCCGGTTGATCTTGTTAATCAGTGAATATTTCAGTATGTTTACATTCAATTTTTATGTGTTTTTAATTACAAATTATTAGTTTATGCTTTTGAAAAATAAACACAATTAAAACACCAGGAAGTCAACCAACCATGCATAGACAAAATCTACTTAAATATATTTAAGAATAGTATTAATCTGAACGAATTTTTGTATACATGGGATTTCTCGACATCTGAAGCGATAATGTTGAAAATGGTAAAAACTCTTATCTATTATCTATAACATGCTAATTCTATACTTTAGAAAAACAAAAAAAATATCAGAACCATAACATTTTACATTTTCAAGAATGTCATGCTTGTCATTTTGGCTTTGTAAAAGTCGAAATAAATGTATGTCCAAGTATTAATTATCATGCCTAAAAAAATATAAGCTTATGGGTAACATTATGTACTTGCTAAGAACAAATAAAAAGCAGCACTCACTATTTTTCGAATTAAATATTTTCAGTTATGTTTATATATAATTTTAAGATTATTAACAAAATTAATTACTATTAAATTAATCTTACAATGTGCATTATCATGCTCATTGATAGAAGACATCGATAGTCAATTGCTCCTTAAATTTATAAATATTTTCCTGTATACTCTAACCCAAACGAATGATACAGCTTCAACCAACCGAGGTTTTGTTTTACTCCTCTCGCAAGGTTATGTTAGTTTTAATGACTCGTGCACTGAATTTACGTTATTGATTGAAGATGATGAAATAGAACTTATGATATTTGAATCGTTCAAACACAGTGCACACTACCACATGTTTTTTTCAGCTAAATTAGTCTATAATGCAAGTAATCTAATTCTTGCAATAATATTTCATTTGATGTGTAATATTATTATAGCCCACCCATTTCAAACGATTGTGTATTTCTAAGAATTAAATTTTAATGGTAGTTGGTTATTGTATTAACTTGTAGTAACTTTTCATCAAAGAATCATAAGGCGATTTTGTTTATCAGATTATCTTTTCTAAAGTTCCAGTGGTTTTGAAAATTATTTCATATGAACATTTAGCTCTTTGATTTGGGATCTATTTTTGGTATCTTTTTTCTTGTATTGTAAGTGAATGCCAAAATGTAAAACTCTGGTCATGAGTGACTAAAAATGTGGAAGTGTAGAGCTCGAATGATTCAAATTCACTCATTAATGAACGTAATGTGTAATGAACAAATCAAGTATCAGCCTGAATTGATTTTGTGACGATTCAAAAAATGTTTGGTTACTACAATCTATAGACAGCCAATAAACAGATAATTAAGAATGGTGTCAACTAAAACTAGATCCTCATAGTAATAAAATATATTTTAATTATACGAAAATAACGTAAAAGCATAGTGAAAACATAATTATAACATACATATTACATTATCAGATAAATGTGACATTTTGTCCATGGCCATATTTAATATTGTGATAACTTTTATACGTTTGTCACTGACAGTGCATTTTACGGTGATGAATGAAGTGTTTTCTTGTCACTAACATTTTTAATAGCAAAGTAAAATGCAATTTTAGCAATAATGTAATGTCAGAAAATATATATTAACCCGTTGACATGTTACGATGAATTTTTCAAAAGTTAATTCAACAATATTTCAAATTGGTTTTAAACAAATTTATGGAGACCAAGACAAATCAAGCTATATTTTTAGACGTATATTAGCTTCTACACAAAAGTTTTGATACTGTTAACATAAATATTTTTGATTATCACTTTTCAACACAATCAGCTGTCTCAACAGTTGAGTCAGTGGGTTAATTAATCACTTCATATTATTTGAATTAATCTTTTTTCTTACCATTGTTGTTCAAAGGACTTTTTAACTAAAAATGAACTACTCTAATATAAATAAAGTAAAAGTATAAATATTTAATTCTGCAAAATTTTAGATATGGTTGATAATAGCTATTTCAGTTTTACGCCCTCGTCAGAACTATGATTTAACTAAACCATTGGCATGCCAGCAACTTGTTGATGTGTCACGTGTGTATTGCAAATTTGAAAAGTTTCTTGAAATTAATAAAATATTGATTTCTGTACTTTATGGCGATTCTCCAGGTAAAATAGAAAAGATCTATCCTTTCAAAATCTAAACTACTGGCGAGGAACGCTAGATTAAATATTCACTTTTGGTAGTTGATACAATAACGTAAATAATATTCAAGCTGTACATACAAACGCCAATGCTATAATAGAAGATAAATATCGTTGATCTCTTTACAAACAGCAAGTATAGCTAAGTATAAATTCAGTTGGATTAGCGTTCTGATAAAGTCGAAAGCCAAAATAGCTATTAAAACGATATCTCAAATTTTGTTTAGTTAATTTTATGTTTTTACCTGATTGTAATGGAGAGCCAATTTAATAAATTAAATGGCATCTATCTTTTCAATACTTAATTTAAATAGCTTCAGTGTTTCTTTGCGTTGTTTGTCATTATTCTTTCATTTTTTCAAATAACTTCAACAACACTGTATCAATTTTATCTATTATATTTATGATGGATGCTTCGACTTAATGTAATATGTTTCTAAGAAATATTTTAGGCAAGAACATATAATATATGTCTTACATTTAAATTTGATGATGAACAACTTTGATTATGTAATATGATTGTAATGTATGTTTTCATTATATCTTGGAGTGTAACTACACTAAGTGTTTGACAAAAACGATGTTATTACTTTTTGAACTCTTCACAGACAAATATGAACAATTTTTTAATGTCATAAATGTATTTCTCTGTGACAAAGTCTTGACTCATAATTATACTAACATGAATGTGTTTGTGTGTAGATTTGTTTGAGGGATTTGCGAAAATCTCTCATACTATGACGAAATTGTCTTTCCTTGATTCACATTCCAATAAATGAATTTTCTTAAATGTATGCAAGGTAATTAGCAAGATTATCGAAGAGAAGTGTTTATTAATTGAAATTTTTTTACACAGATGTCCACTGTGATATGTTGTTTGTATATGAACAATCTTCATGTTATCATTGAAACTGAATTTGCTCCATATATTTTATAGAAAAATATGTTTATACTATATTGCAAAACAATTTTAAAACTTCCATTATTATTTCTTTATTTAATCTTATTATTTGATGAATTAATCAAGCACTTGTTATGACCCTTCAATTGCTGGATATTATCGAAATATTATGGACAAATGAAATTATGTTTCCTTAATGAAAATATAAAGTAAACATAATATTGTATTTTTAATTAATATACTATTTTTTAAATAATCATTATTAAATTTTTACTTTTAAATGTATATATAATATACATTATTGGTCCGTGGATATAAAAAAGTTTACTACACCTGGTATACGTCACTGACTACCATGACAATCTCACATTTCAAACAGCATTTCTTTCAATTGAATTATCGATTTCGGTCGAAGTTGCAGATGTTTGTTCTTATTATTGTCTTATCCCTTCTATCCATACTCTCTTTGAAAGATTGAGAAACTAAGTATCTAGTATTATTCGTAGAAAATCTTCTGTGAAGATAACTCCACTGGTTAGCCATATGCTCGACATTGGGAGCAGGCATGGATAATAAAATCTTGAATATGCAAATTTTTTACCACTATGTCCATTATTTTTCTTATTTCAACGTATGCATTTGATTTCAAATCACCTAGAAATAACTATGCCAGTTTTGAAGTTGTTCTGTGGTTTTATTAATTCTAAAACAATTCACAATCTGTATGAAAAGTTGATTTCAGGGTGTACCTATATTTTGTGATACCGAGTGAAAAATCTGTCCTTCGATATATCCTCTACTCTGTCCGAGATTAATTATTTTCCAACACTTGAAAATATATTAAGTATTTTTAAGAAAATCATTCCAATTTTCGTGAAACAATAATAGCAAGATTTGACCTGAGGAATTGTTCGTTTGGCTTACGATAAATTTCTTCTAAAGCCTGTTTCGTCATAAGTTTTACTCAGTAATATATATATTTATGTTTTCTATTTGAAAAATTAACTTTTTATTAAAGACTGTGTTCTTTTTTGCTTAAAAAAACTAGTTGCAAGGGGATATTTTTAATAAATTGTATTGTTCAGTTCGCATTAATTTCTGCAAGCAAATAGAAATTTTTATACAACTGCCGTATTTACGCTGACTCGAGTGTACATTTTTTTTTAATTGATTGGCCATGTATATTTCCTGTCAAAGTCGATAGTTCAATTTAAAATATTATAGCTGTAACTAAATGAGAACATTTTAGCAATAAAAAGAAATCTTTTCATAATATTATTAAGTAGTGCAATAAGAGAGTAGTGATATCTTTTCTGCATAATATTTTTATATCTGAATAAAATTATTTGTAGAATAACTATCTTGTTTCAAATATATAAAAAAAAACATATACAATTTTCTGGCTGGCTGTAAAGTGAATAATTAAATGGTCAGGTTTGGCTGTGAAACAGATTCAACCATAGACAAAGATTGTCAATAGATAATTTTGTCAAATTAATGTTGTTATTCTACAAACATTTTTATGCCACACTGTCATGACTTGAATCTCACGCCTTTTAGACTAAAAGTTATCATTTGCGTTGTGTAAATTAGTGTGAATTAGTTCTGAATGTTAAAAAAATAAAAATGTACACCTAAGCAAATTTTTAAAATCAATATACAAAATCAAAGAAATAGTTTATACATTTGACGAGCAAGATGAATATAATAAATGTAAATTATCTTCCATTGATTCAAGAGTATCGATGAATATTTTTATAATTATGATTTTTATTACATAGAGCCTCAGAATTCCGATGGGTTTGAGGTTTGGTACAATCTGTAATTGTTACGATGATTACACTATAAAATGTACTTACCGACATTAAATGTTCTTCTTCTTTCTCTCCTTGAATATAAAATGAGAGACTAGTTGAAGTTGATGAGTTGTGAAGACGATTTGGATTGAATATGTCTAAACGATTTCTATTGGTTTAAATATTTTTGAAAGCATCAAATGTGTTATAAAATAATGTATATCAAACATCCTTCCTTTAATTTTTTTCAATTCTTTTAACTTCTACTTTTACCATGTGAAATTAATACTGCTTAATTAATCATGTATTTGTGAACCGAAATATACATATAGAAATTGGTGATGTTATTTGGAGAATATGGTATGGTCGATGTGACGATGGATCTTGTTAGGATTTGTGTCAGTCCACAGAATACTTAATATTCACAGCAGGTATCGCAGTATACATTTACTTTGAACTTTTGAGAATAAGCACCGATATAGTTCAATCCTGAGTTACAGATTTCCAAATCGCTTCAGCTGTCAAGTTGGATTTTGGACTCGACACAAATCACTATCTCTGATAATATTTATATGGCACCCAAAAGCTATCGACTTTTGATGTTAATAAAATAGTAGTAAAATTTTAAATATGGATGATCCAACTGCCTTCTCAGTTATTTAACAGATAATATCAAATCAAAATTGAATTTATTGTCTTTGTTAGTGATCTAGTATCTACCTCAATTGAAAAATCTTATATTAACAAAATGCAATGCCAGCAATAAAAATCATATTGTATTTACAAATTTCAATATTTAACTGTTAAAAAAAAAAAAAATGGGAAGCTGGTGTAATGTTGCGAGTAAATTTAAGATTTAGTTCTTGAATCAAATTTCACACTGATGCAATTCTTGATTCGCACAATATTTCACCTAACAAAATGTAAAATCAGATGGAAATTGATTTTACACAATTTATTTTCATCGTCATTAACATTCTGTCAGTGTATTAAACAATTATTAATTTTAGATGTCCGTCTGACAGAATTGTTTTTTTTTGTCTGGGTTATTTGGTTAAGAAACCACTATATATATATAAAATATTATTAAAAATTCTCGCAATATTTTTATTTGCAAAAAAAACACCAAATTGACTTCTCTATTGTAAGCCTTAGTATCTCTATATTTTTGTTCAATATTTTATTACAGGCATATAGACAAAACACACATGCTGTAATGAGATATTTTAATCTATGGTACATATTTACCATTTATTATTTTTTTTTTTGATGATCAGTTGGGTATATTAAACCTTTTAAAATAATTTTAAATAATATAAAAAATTATTTTTAAAAGAGTTATGTATGGATCGGATATCTGTTGTTACAAAATTCTTTTTGATGCTCATTTTAATAATTAAAAATATCCAATTACAATAGAGGCAGCTGTGTTATGGAAATATTGTCTATTGAGAAGTAGACGTCATTGAAGATCTCTTAATTATTAAAGAAATATATATGAATACGATACAATAATATGAATCAGTGACTTGTCAGTATAAAATGATAACAGAGCAGATGTCGCCTGTGGTAATGTTGCATTTTCTCCATACTATGAGATTAATATTATATTCTATTTTGAAATAAATAAAACAAACGGAAAAAATCTAGCAAATCAGAATCACTATATTATCATGTTATTGGGAATAGGTTTTATTGTGAAATGAGATACTTAAGGATGATTTTATTGACAGTATTTTTTATGAACATATTTCCGTTTATATTTATTGATCTTTGTATATATTTGTGAACATATATATTTTTTTTACACAATGGACCATTTGATGTCAAACTATTTTTCCAATAAAACATATTGATTCAAACAGTATTTTATTTAAATTATTTCTTCTACTTTGATCGCCTTATCCTACCTCATCTCATTAGTAACAGACTTCAAAGTTAACCCATTCAATGCTGGGCTGCAAAAGGCAAAACTCGATTACGATAGGAAAAAAAATAAAAAAAGTATTTAGCACAGGTTTATATATTTGGTTGTGGACAGTAACAAACGACTTTTGCTATCTTCAGAACTGAAATGACATTCTTAAATATTAAAGTATCAAATATCAACACTGAATCAACAGCAGTCTCAAGAGACAAGGCGTTAGTAGTCACAAAGGTTAGTTCATAAAAGAAATAAAACTCAAATTCTTCACACAAATATTTTTATTTTGTTCACATCTATATTTCATCATTAATCTTGTGATCCATATACATATGGAACCAAAATCATGGGAATTGAGAAGTTAAAAATCATTTACCTTCAAAATTCTTAATATAAATTTCATATTACAATAGACACCACATAGATTTTACAATTGCATTAAATTGAAATATTCGTTAACTGTTTATCAAATGACATTAAAAAGCAGACATTTATTAGTAAGTATTATAAAAAATTGAAACAGCTACAAATTGACATAATGTTAGGCAAAAGGAGTTACTGTCATTTGTTTGAAAAGTGATTTATTTGATAATCTATATATAGGATATGTTGGATTATATTATGGTGATAATATTTGGTATTAACCGACACTTTTTAAATTGATATATGTCACTGCCTACATACTATTCTCAAATTTTTAAGTATTGTTGTATTAGGAAAATAAATTACTTTAATTTGTCTATGATTTTTATTGAGATTTTAGCTCAAATAATATATTGTGTTCCTTGTTAAATTATTTCCGTGAGGTTTAATCTCCTTTTACCTAAGATCCACCAAAAATTATGTTGAGAATATAATACTGATCAAGTAAAATTTGTATACATAGAAAGAGCTTCCCTACAGAGGAGACAATTACATACCTGCTGGGTCAGTAATTCGTTATCAAATTCTTAAAATAGCTTTGTAAGCTCGAAAAAATTCATAACATTGATGCCAACCTAAGGATCAAGCCATAGATCACTTCAGCATCAACAGACATGTTTAATAAAACTTAATATTAGTCATCTGTCCTTTAAATGTTGCCATAGCTCACCAATACGACACTAGACGATGCTTGGTCTGCTGCAAACCCATTTTTCTAACCAAAAAATCACAGGGAAACAGAAATAATTATTTCTCTGTTGGAATAATATGTCATATATTATTACATAAATTTTATGCACACAATCTAACGTATAATGTGAATTTATAAGAAAAAAAAATAATTAGGTACGCAATACAAAAAGTAAGAGTCATTATTGACAAATGCGTTGATGGTGATTTTATAGATTTTGATTTGAAGTGTGCCATGAAATTTAAAAAAGTATTGGTGTGCCATAGAAGGCAAAACGTTGTAGAGAACTGCTTTACACAGCCCACTATGCACACAGTTTAATGATTTTTTAATCATATGACAAAAACATTCACTTTGTGAGCTGTGATTATTGTACAGTAACTATAATTTATTTCGATAACAGAACTGTTTGACATCACTTAATATATACCCATTAAGTAGATAATTTATCTATACAAATATATGTAGGTAGGCTCTTATAAATAAAATCTGTGTATCATATTATTTAAATACAATGTAAAAACACAACATCTATTCCAGACATGCAATATTTCAATGATTTTCCTTTTATTAAGGGTTATGATCATTATCTTTATACTATATTTTTATCGCAGAACTGTTTGACGTCACTGATTATTCAATTATCAAGTAAATAGACACTTATTAAGTACTTAATATATATTTATATTCATAAAGTATGCTTGTAAAAATAAAATGTGTAGGGTTATCATAAATGTTAGTTTATATATAAATGCAACATAATAAAACAGCAAAGGTAATTATCTTGTCCAGACATGTTAAGTTTTTTATAGGCTATTAAATTATCAGAAAAGTGATCTGTTGTTGAAAATATAGAATTTAGTTAAGTTTACATAATCATTTGACAGAAAAGGTACAATTTTTATGAATATTATATTTTGAGCGAGAATTTGTTGTGATTGATTGAAATCACCTATTTCTAGGTTTTCTCAAGATATTTTTCATAAAGATAATAATTGTGACTGTTGAACAATTGAAACTTTGAAATCAACATTTGTCTTTCATATATTAACAGTGAAAGTCGTTGCTTTGAATTGTAACACAACAAAACAAGTATTTGCAAAAGCATGTTTCATTACGGATTTTTTTAAAAAAATGACACAAATTCGCAGACTTTTAGATTTGAAAGCCAAGGAGACACTAACATTCCTTGATGGTAACTTCTGTTTTATGATATACGATAGAGGATGGTGTAGCTATGAATGTTTAAAAGTGTGACAAAAGGATGGCTGACACATTATGTTATCAGCTATAAGTTGAAATTGACAATTAGTATAGCATGGTCAATAACTATAAGATTCACCCTACTTCAGACAAGAATATAAAAAACTTTTATTTAATAAATCTAAGAAGAATGTTAATTATAATCATGTACAGAAAAAAAATTTCAAGTTAAAAATGCATTGTCAAGAATGTAAATGAACTCATTCATTTTTTACTATTACATCATATTATGACTTAAAAAATGAGAACTGTTTTTTTCGATGGTCTTTTAAGTATTTTCAAATATCTAATAAATAACATATAATTATTATATAAGCTGCCTTGTTGAGGTTCGATGATATACAAAAATTAATAGAAAAGTCTAAACATAGGGTTAGTAATATAATATAAATACAAACATTTACAAAAGCATCTGATACAATAGCTATACTATAGTTATTAATAATACTAGCATCCATTTTGGTTTCAATGACTGAATATTTTATAATGGTGTGTACATTTGAAATGTTATCTTGATAACAGTTAGCATAAATAAACAGAGGACACTAGGTATGTAGGTCTACACCACTTCATGAGACCTGGCCTCGTGTTTGACAAAAAAGATTCAGAACAATAGTTTTTTTGACTCAAAAAAAATAAATTGATGCATTCTGCTTAAGAGGAAATTCTACGTCACCAGGTTTGATATCGTAAGTAAGCAACTTGCAGCTTTAATGACTTCCTGTTTCTTTGATCGATAATGAATAAAAAAATGTTTTTTACGTGATTATTCAGATAAGAATAATTAAAAAAATTTCATGTGATTCTTAAAACGTTCTGCTAAAAAGATTGTTGTAAAAAGCATTAAAATTTGTCTAAGAAAGGTTGTGACCCTTTAATTTTATTTGAATAAGATATAATTGCTTATCAAGAAATATTATTAATTTTCTTTTTAACAGACCCTGTATGATTTTAAAACCAGCTTTGCAAAAGTTCACACTGACTTTGATGAATATAATTTAGAATAGTTAAACACACATAGCCCTATTCTCAGATTTGTTAGTGTTAATAAGGCTCAACTCCAATACACTGAATACAATAACTTTATTTGAGTAATTTCAAGTGCTTAAAATAAATTATATTTCGTAAAGAATATACTCATTTAGTTTACGTCATGTAAAATTACGTCAACACTGACCTTTTTCTTGTATTGAAATATTGGCTATACTTAGTTTCAACATAATAGACATGAACAAAACTTATACATAATTCATTATATTGAATGTAAATGTGTCCTACTGACCAGGCACAGTTTGTGTCCAGACACTAAGTTAATCTGAGAGTACAACTACTGGTGGTTTTTTATAGTCCCAATCATTAGACAGCCATTATTTCAGTACACAAAATGAAAATTCACTTCAAACCTTACATCATAGTGTTCCAATCACATTAAAATCAGTGCATATTGGGTTTGACCCAGAAGTCTATATAATTGTTGATTTTTATCACAATTCAATTCCATCATTAGGTTTTTAAAAAACATTCTTATTTATACCAACTACAATTGTCAGCCAAATTATGGTAAGTCTCAGTTTAGTCACTCAGTTATGAGAGTTAGTCATTTCCAGTTCTTTTTTGGCCATTATAACATCTTTTCACAATACATAATAAGTTTAAGCATGACGAAAGAAAATTGGCCAGTGGCTACTTTACTTGTTCATTAACTAATATAATGTACAATATTTATTTTTGTTTTACGTTAAAAATGAACAAAAACTTTAAAAGATGTTGACAATTTAATATTTTGTGATTAAAAGTATAACCAATAAAGTAAAAGTGAAAGTAAGTGATGTACAAAAGTATTATTATTTGATTAAGATAAATGACACAAGAAAACATACTTCATTCTCTGTTCTGAAATGTCAATATGTTGTATAGTACAATAAAATGAATCAAAATTTTTGTACACTTAGTGTAGCTTAATCACAATTAATTATAACATGACACGTTTTTGGCTGATGAATTCTAAATGGAAAGAAATCTTTTAAGAACCGTAGATAAGAAAATCTTTTACACCGATTCTTTTTGAAAATTTTATTTTGACATGATATAAAATTTATGGTTGATGGATTATAATTAGGCATTTTAAATATTACTTTGATAAAACTTACTGTTTATTGAAAGTATAACAAAAAGCTACAAAAAAATTATTAATTCAATAATTGATAATTTCTGTTCATCTTTGGCCCACATTTTTGGTAAATTTAAGTATTTATTATCGTTGTTAGACATTATTGACCGTTTCTGTATTTAAAATGGTCTTCAGATTTTCCATTCCATTTCTTATTTCTAGATATTTCATGATATTTGTACAATTTTCAAATATGTTTTATATATGTATTTTATATGTGTGAAAAAAACGTACATTTTTTTTTTAAATTTTATTGATCTGGGCTTTGCCACGTTCGATCTGCCTTATAACCCTTTTAAATAAAATTACATTAATCTAATTTTATTTAAATAATAATAAAAAAACGGCCATGCAAGAGTTTTGATGTACGCGCGCGTTCGAGACCAACTTCACTTGTGTTCTGCCCGCCGACTGGTCGACTTGGGGCTGTACATCTGCGAACGATTTTGTTGGTTCACAGTTCGCCCTGAGGTCTGCGCGCCAGTATGCAGTTGTCATGTCTAGCCGCTCGCGCGCATGCATTCCAGGCGAGCTGCATACGATATATTATACAAGCGCTTGCAAAAACTACACTGTAGGCAAAACAATATACGTATCGCTTTATGCTCTATATTTTGTAAATTTATAATTTTTTTTTTATGAATTGGCGGGTGTGCACTGCACACCTAGCACACTCTGAATATTTGCCTCTGGTATGTACATTTTATTGTAAAAATGGATTTTGAGTCCATATCGATGGTCAAACTACGAAAAACTTTTAATTAAAAATTACTTAAAAATAAAGCATTGTTAAATAATAAATTTAGTGTTAATCTATAATCTCATATTTATTTGCAATGTTACAATTTTGCATCAATATTTGTTCCTATTGTCAAAAGTGTTACAAGCATTTTTTAGACTACTTTTTTTACTTTCAATGACGATTATTCAATATAAGAAAGTAGCATATTAGTAGTTTTATATATTTAAAGAATATAATATATTCATTTTGATATCTGAATATTACGATAGGGAGACATTAATCACTATTTTTAACCTAAATACTCCATCTAGATAATACAATCATGAATACTAAAGATAATGAATGCCGCATGATTCATATTGTATATTCAATACACTGTTATACGGTTATTATAATAAAACATTCAGATTATATGAGTCCCTTTTCTAGAATAAATGAATTTAACTGCAACCTTACCGATTTAGATTTTAGAATCTTGCGCTTTTATATAAATATTTTCGTAAAAATATGTTACTACAACAAAATATTCATGGCTTGGTTATTTGTTTGACTAAGATTATAATGTTTTTTCAGTTATCATATCCATCAGTTTTATTAACATGTCTATTAGTGGTTAGATTTGAACTACCCGACTTCTGATGTCTTAATTGTCGAGACAGCTGTAAGCTAAGCATTGAAAATCGAAGCTTAATTTATTTTTATAAATTTAACAGTTTCAAAACAGTATTATATGACTCTTGTAATTGGATGTATCCAGATTTGTCCTGGAAATCATGACAAGTTTTCTCAGTAGGTAATGAGTTGATAGAACCCACTCAGTAAATTCTCAATACTTTGAGGCTGAGCAGTATGATTGATGTGTTTACTCTACATTTTTTTATTATATAGGTAGTGCTTTATTAAAATTGCAGTAATTATATTGGCTACATTCACTGCTGTTAGACAACTATTGACGTTATGAAAAAGTTACATTTAATAATAACTTCTTTGATACATAAGACGAGTAGACAGGATTAATCACACTGTTGAATTTTGACAGATTTTCTAAAAGCAGAGAACACAGTCAACATAAATATTGTGATTTAAATAGCAAAAAAGTTGACAAAACATACAGCTTTGCCCTTAGGAAACAAAATGCTTACTGTCTGGGTTCTGTGAGAGTCTAACCATTAACAAACATGGAAATGCGACTGCAAATTTTATAATATATAAGTAGGTATCTTAAATTTAAGGAAGTCAGAGCTGGTCAAAAATATGATACAAAATCAATGAAGCAGTCAAAAAAGAGTTCCACAATTCGAGATAATGTATACTATTACTGCTTATTCACAAATGATAACAGATCTGGTTATAATAATAAATATAAGCAAAATAATACACAGGCATTCTAACAGATAGATAGATATGGGTAACAGTGATCGAGATTGACATGTCCATAAAATGAGGCTATAATGATTAATGAATCTGTAATATATAATACAATACATGTAAAGAAGAATGATTATAGTAATGGCTTATTCTATTTTAAGGAATCTTAGTTTAGTTAGCATATGAATGATTATGTAATTAGTTTACTACAATTGTGTTCACATTGTGTTCTTGGTATTATGTTTTATATAAACATCAAAATAAAATTGAATTCACAATAATACAACAGCGTTCATGATTCTTTTTATTAAATATCTATTTCAACAAAGTTTAGTCACTGCATTTTGACAGGTGATGTAACTGATGATAATTCTATTAACGTCAAAAATTAAAAGTTGAAATAATTGTATCTGATAACAAAATGTACCAAATAAAACACTTTGTTCATATTTTAAGGATATAAAAGAGTTTATAAATGGATAATCTTTTGTATAATAATACTCATAAGAAATAATTTTCAAGTATGATATAAAACTTGAAACTTTTTTAACGAGATTGTTGACATTGTTTACATAAGTACTTACTTACTTGACAAAATTTTTTAAATACCCACATAATTGTTTTACAATAAATTTTCGCCTTACAGTTTATTATTATGTCAAATACAATATATTGTTTAATTGGCATTTACTTGCTAGAACTCCATTATAATACGGTGAAAAAATACCAATGTATTTTAGGTATACAACTTTTTTTTATAAGATATAGTTGATAGCTATTTCGGCTTAAGCATTCCGTAGTTGCAACGATGGCATGAGCCGAAATAGCTATCATCTATATGTTATAAAAATAATTTTTTTGAGCTAAAATACGTTGCTATTTTTTCACCGTATGAAATACAATAGTTCACTGCGTTATAAATGTTATAATTTTGTTAGTTTTATTAGAGAAATATTTTTCTATGGAATATATAATGAGATAACAAAAAGCTTTGATGTGACATTTAAAGTAAACAAACTTATGCTTTGGCATTCTAAATGTCGCCTTTGCTGAATTAAACATTTAAGTGTCATAAAAGTAATTCTAATGCAGAGCCCTCAATAACCAGATGTTATTGAATATAATTTAAATTCATATCTTTTGTATACAGCAGATGACTAAAAATCCTCTTTAGAATGACACAATTCATTTTACACATTAAGAAAAGAGCAATGCTGTAGCTTTGCACTAGTTACATCTTTTAATGAGAAAAATAGATATAAAAATTGAGACAAGGAATTTTTATGTGATTGAAAAAACTTAGTTACTTCTGAAAGTATCTCGTTGTATTTGGGAATAAGTTTTTGAATAAATATTAAAAATAATTTTAGCATATCAATACAGAATTTGTCATGCTTAAATACACTTCAATTACTTAAATAAATCATTTTCAATTCACAAGCAAGTTTAACTTTGTCATATAATTGTAAATTGAAAATATTTACTCTCTTTGTTTGTTCATAGATGGCACTAATGTTCTAAAGTTCTATATTGTGACACAGAAAAATATGATATATACATATTAGTATACACATTAGTACAGTAGTGGCATCTATGAACAAGATGTAAACATAAATAATTACAATTATTTAAGAAAATTAAGCTTGATTGTCAAACAATTCATAGAAGCTTATTTTCAAAAGAATTGCTCATTCTTAAAAGCCACACTAAAATGGTAATATATTATATATGTATAAATGAATCTATTTTACAATGCGTTTTTTTCAGCCATAATACATAGCGCAATATAAATAAAATTCAACATTTGTTTTCCTGTAGAAGCCTGAAATTTGTTTCATTTTTATTTGATATATTTGAAAGCATTTTAATTTAAATAACTTATCCCAGGGTGCTTGATTGTTTGCGTCCATCTTCAAGATTGTAGAGAAAATTAATAAGGAAAAATGCATTAAAGTGCGTTACAAATAGGGAAATGGCTACACAAACTCTTTGTGTTAGATGTGCAAAAAAAAAAATCCTCAATGTTAAAATTTTGAGACATCAACATCAAATATAACACATATTTTGCTGTCAATGTTGGTGTAATATTATAAATGATTTATCATATACTTATTTTAATTAAGTAACCTCAAAAAAATAGAATTTTGATTAAATGTATTGATGTAAGATATCATGCACTTGTCTTTTGAGTTGACATTCTTATAAGTTTGATATATTGGGGAGAAAAATCTGTGATATTTTTATGGTGGCTTAAGAATTATTGTTTAATCTGTTTAGCAGATGCATTTACTATTGAAATATATATATATATGTTGAAATGCTTGCATAGATATTTTTATTGTTAGATAACAGATTTAACACCATGTTGTCAATTATTTCTGTACAAAATTAGAAACATACTGTTTACTGTATTTTGCATACTTATATATTTGAACATAGCAGTAAGTTGTGACTAAGTCATGGAAATGAATATTTTGTAATAGCGGAGTAAAATAAATCAACGCTTTCATAAAAATTTAAGAGTATTTTGATATCAACACAAAAACTCATTAAATTATCTGTTTTGGGAGATAGTTACAAAAAATTATAAATTAAGAGTTCACATTGTAATCAATAACAATAACAAAATAGAAATTATAGAAAATAATCAATATTAATAAGGCAATAACATGGGGCACAGAAAAAAATGAAAAAGTTACAATTAAAATACTGCAAATGCATAGAAATCTGTACATAATGTTCTTGTAATACAAGTAAAATATACTTATATGTATATTAAATATCGTGCAGGAAATATAGACATGTATTTTATATAGGAAATTACTTCTTATCAAAATTTGATATAGCTTTAAGGTTATGTATTTGTCATGAAAATTGATTTATCTCAAACTTGTTAATTATTCTCTAAAGACAAATAACTTAAAAGCTATGTTAAGATAAATGTTAAACATCAATTAGTTATAGATGGTTAATTGGATGATACAACACGTTGACGACAATACTTTTGAAACTATGTTGATTCAAACATTATTCTACATGTAGTAAAAATTTTCTACAATTAATTGATATATGAATTAAAGATCAAATTCTGAAGAGATATTTGATGTTACCAAATTATAGCATATTTATATGCTTAATAAGAAATTTGGCTGTTGACAATATAGGTTACAATTCATTTGACCATAGACATCTTTCTCCATATTTAATCTCAAATGAAAAAGTTTGGCCAAATGTGGTTAACTATCAATTACACTCTTTTGACGTTCTACAAACTTATTTGTTCAACGTTCAGAGTGGCCATTATCAAAAATTAATACTGTATTATGTCATAGTGCAACATCATGACAGTGTGATTTCGAAATACAGTATTTTATTTGTTCATTTATATCTTTGCTGTCAGTTCAGTGAGCGCTATTTGTCTTGTTTATTTAATGCCTGCGAATGATTCTAACTCGTCGTTTTCCGACATCAGGAGAAGAGTCGTCCTCGCTATCAACGGATCCTCGACGGTCGGCTCCATCCACCAGAGCTGATGCAGGAAATGAAGAACGGCGTAGAAGAGGGGCGGGACGACCACCTGAAATATGCATTATATTTAGCAATCACAAATCATATAATTTCTCTTTTCATATTAGTAAATACAAATGTATTTAATAAATAAAATAAAAAAAATATAAAATTAATATTAAGTTACAAAACATGACACAAATAATTGTTTCGGTAATATAGTTAAGCGGTTCTCAACCGGTGGTGCTGGAAGGTATTTCTGGGGGTGTTGGAGAAGTCTCTATCAATATAAATTATTTTTACGATATTTGAAAGCTATTTGAATTTTCGATGTCATCAGCCAATTGTTTCTTTGTTTGAGAATCGCTTCACAAATATTATAATGAATAAGCAACAACAGTCAAGCTATAAATAAAAATATAATATTGATTTGTAATTGTTAACTATTATATTATATAACTACTATATAATTAAATAAACAATATATTTTTCTAAATTAAAAAATCGAATTAATTTTTTTAATGGAGTGTGGAAACCTATTTTCAGTTTAAAAGGGTGTGGCTCACTCAAAAGGTTAAGAAACACTGATTTAGTGGGTCACAATCCATTATGTGCATTTTGTTCCACCTTAAATATTGATGGCCTCTGAGGTGTTAATTGTCTTGGTGGATGGGCATACATAAATAAACATCCCTGATAATTGTACAATAAAATGAGTGGAAAGTGCTTAGCAAATTATGTTTTTTTATGGTGTTGATTATCACGTCTTGGTGGAAAGAAATTATATATTTAAATATTAAAACACAACGTTTAGTATATATAAATAAGATTAGGACTAGTTTTGTTCATCGTGAGTTGATTGATCATTGACATGTTTTTCAAGATCGTCTAATCGAATAAGTAGTCGCAGTCGCTCGTTCTTCACGACTCTGACTCCGTAGCCGTGACTGGAATATCACGACTAGTTTTGAGATTAAGCAAGTCCATTATTGACGTCTTATAGCGTAGAGCTGGGTGTGAAATATTCTTACCCTCTTAATTAAGATCACTATATTACACTTTAGAATTCATTGAATATTATTGATTTCAGAAACCGTATTTGAGCTTAATGCAAGCTTAAACTTATTTACAGTAAGCCACTCGGAGTAATCCATAATTCCAAGAAAACAAACCTGTTAAGTATAATATGTTGTCTGACTTCTTCGATCAATAGTTATTAAGATGTTGTGTAAAGAAAGTTACCGCAAAACACCAAAATTATATTTTTGAAAGTCATTACTTTAAACTGAAAAAAGAAAGTAAAAATTCAACTCATTTCATGCGTCATTACGCAATAGTACAACATATTTTTGTGGAAAATATATTATGAGTTGAATCTTTACTTTCTTTTTTCATCTCCTGAAGAGCTTTTTTTTATATTCGAATAATTCGTTATTAATTTCGAATTGGCATAATTAATCTACGTCTTAGTTTGACCAGAACTGTCCCGTTTGTAAAACTTTTTGACCGGCGTTATATTTTGTACCAATTGCTGCCAAAAAGAAAATAATTTACCGATTTTACAGGACATAAAGTGAATCATTGGAAGGTTGTAAAGTATGGAATTAAAAAAAATCGACTTTCAAACTTGTGTACGCGTTGTTTTTGATTCTACAGATTTTTTAAAAACCATAAATATTCGCTATAGAATATAAATTTTGAAACGAAAAGTCTCGAATCACGGGCAAATATTTTTCAAATTCCCGGGAAACGAGACAGCGAAAAATCATCGATTACTACCACCTACTTTACTTTATCCTAAGAAACGGGCCAGGTAACAGCGTTAAGCTCGTTACCAATACAACCATTCTTCTAACCTTGATGTCTCCGAGAAATAAAAGTTGAGCGATTGAATAACAACCAGGTTCTCCTAAAAAAAGCTTACGGCAAAATGCTCCATTATGAGTTCATATCCTTTACACTAGTAGTGCTCTGCTACCTTTTGCTTTGCACGGCACACCAACGCTTTTTCCAAATTATACGGCACACCACAAGTAAAAATTTATAAAAATGAATGATTCACTATTGGTAAATTTCTTTCTGTATGGTTTACGTTACTAACACATAATTATTTACTTAAAAATGCATAATTTGTATTGTGTAATATGTTTATAATATGTATGTACGCATGACATATTATTCCAACGAAGAAATAATTTATGATGGATGAATGGAATATCAGTATCAAATTTGAACTGTAGAAATTATACGATTTCACATATTTTGCCACTAACTTGGGTTACGTTTTTTGGCATCAAGGCATCTATCGCACGGATGCAACAAAACTGACTGAATGTCTGAAAATGTTAAAAGGCGAAACCGGGTGGTTAGTTACAAAACACGTGGAACTGTACAAAGACTTACCGATTTAATTTTGGTTCCCTTGCGATTACGCCTTTATTAAATATTTTATATTGTAGATATGTTTTTTGTTTTATTTCTTCTGTAAAAACATGCGCCACGACACACTTAGCATCGTCTCGCGACACACCGGTTGCGAAGCATTGCTTTACATTACAAATAATTATTATTGGAAAATTCAGAAAAAAGTGTGTAAAAAACTAGCAACTGATTTAATCTACAATTTGAGAAAAAAATTAAACGAAAAAGCATTTAAAATATTTTGAATCGTGTTATGATATTACTAAATGTTGTTAAGTATCTGCAAATATTATTTTATCTTGCTATATGAGCTTATAAGCCAAAATTAAATGTCACAGAAGAATTTATTTTAAGACGCACATTTACGTACACTTGTAATTGAGTGCATTGAGTAATTCAAAATATTTTTTTTGAACATGACAATTAATCTGTCTTCAAATAGAATGAATGATAACAATTGAAGAGTATACGCCGTTGAAATTTAAAAAAGGATTAAATGTACGCGATGTTTCGTAAATACAATTGTTAAATACGCTATAAATTTACACAGAGACAGTTATTTCATAAAACATTGTATGCATTCATATCTAATTCTCCACTCATATTTGATGCAAGATTAACAAATGGACGTCAGCCATTTTGTTAAGCAATATCATTCGAAAAAAGAACGCGGCTTACATTCGATCTCAGTTTGAACTGAGCAGGATTTAAATTTCGAAATACATGTTAAATCAATGTCATGGATTACATTGTGGTATTCTTACTGAAAAATCATTTTTTTTTAAATTAATAAAATATTATACAATTTTTAGAACTATTACTCCAATTTTATATCAACAAGGTCGGAACAGAGCATTGATCAAACATATTTGATAATAATACTGATCTATTCCTGATATCTTCCTAATGTACAATTATTGTATAATTGTACTAAACATTGTTTTTTATGGAAAGTCAAATACTCCATAAAAAGAAAAAAAATCAACAGTTGAATAAATTAAATAATAATATAATCCAGGCCCGAATCCACATTTATCATTGCTCATGGTAAAAAAATATATTTACCGCACATTACATTTTATTATTTTAAAACACATTTGACATCGAATTACTGTAAGAGTAAAAACACATTTTATAAAATGGGCCTGCCGTCATAAATTTTTATTTGGAGCGCATTAGTTTTTTTTTTATATAAAAGTCCGCCATTATCAATACAAAAATATGTTACTTCTTCACACTATTTTTTTCACCGCTCTTCAATTTTGCCACGCTAAGCAAATGCTGTATTTTCCTAATCCTAGGTCTGGATCTGATATAATCACGGATCGTAATTTTATCGAAATTTCATTCTAAAAAATACATACTTGTTTTGGTTTTAAAAATTATTCAATACCGTATGATTTATTTTTGTAAGAATTAAATAAATTTAATTAATGAAGAAGATTGAATTGTTCATTTAATAAAGACAAAGAACTCGATTGGGCTAAAAAAGATCAAAAATATTGGGCTACGCGGATGATCTAGTGGTGCTCGGAGAATCTAAAGACGAAATAAAAGATATTTTCACTCCTTTGGAGGACACAACAAAAAGGTTAAATCTACGAGGAAATGTGGGAAAGACTAAGTATTTGAAAATGACAAGAGGCAACGAACCCTCTGGAGACATTGTAATAAGAAACTCCTCGTTCGAGAGAACCTCTCTTATCAAGTACTTGGGCTCTAATATTTCCTCTAGGAATGAGATGACTTTGGAGCTTGCTGACTGACTGAGAAGTGAAAATGCAGCGTACTTCGCGCTAAATAGTCTGTTCAGGTCCAAAATGCTGTCCATCAAAACCAAGTTCCGGGTGTACAACGTGATCATTAAACCGATAGTCATGTATGGATGTGAAACCTGGGGCTTAACGGAAAAACAAGAAAAGGCCCTCCAAGTATTTGAAAACAGAATCCTCCGGAGAATACTTGGACCCGTTAATGAGAATCACCGGTGGCGCATTCGTACGAACGCTGAGCTCTTCGACCGATACAAACCAAGAATCACTAATATCCTGAGATCGAGAAGGCTGAGATGGGCGGGTCACGTTGTATACGATCTGAGAAATCTAGAGCTCTCCATAAGACTTATGAAGGAACACCAGCTGGCACCCAACCTCTCGGTCGTCCTCGATGGAGATGGGCGGATAACATTCAAAAGGATGTTGAGAGGCTGGGGATAGTCAAATGGAGAGAAAGAGCGCTCGACAGAGTTGCCTGGAGAGAGATTGTGCAGTCGGCCATGGACCTGAACGGCCCCTAGCGCCATTTTATAATAATAATAATAAAGAACTCAATTGGAATCGATCAAGTAATTGCCGAGAATATCATATTCAGTTCTATAGTTTTAGATGCTACCTTGGAAAACGTTGTTTTTGCAGTTACACCCTTATGACACATATATATACATACAATCCAATATGTTACCTTGCCACTATATACATACAATCCAATATGTTACCTTGCCACTATATACATACAATCTAATATGTTACCTTGCCACTATATACATACAATCCAATATGTTACCTTGCCACTATATACATACAATCCAATATGTTACCTTGCCACTATATACATACAATCCAATATGTTACCTTGCCACTATATACATACAATCTAATATGTTACCTTGCCACTACTTATCGGTCGAATTATTTATTATTTGCCTCCAGTAAAAAGTAATGCCGAAAAAAATATTGATTTTGTATATTACTGTTGATATGCAATAAAATATGTATGGAGTTATTGGGTAATAATGTCCCGGCATTAAAATGATAGATAAGCTAAAACAATATACTGTCTATGATTAAATTCAACTGTTGACTTTTTATTAGGAAAACACGATGAATTATAGAAAAAGAACACTCGTTCTGTACTTTAAGCGTTAAATAGACATTCTCCCCATGGCCTTCTTTGTTTCGTTTGTTTATTCAAAAAAAAAAAATAATTACGTATCTTCAAAAAATTGCAAACCGACGTGACAGCAGCGAATAACTCTTATGAGTGAAGACAACTACGCATGTACAATGTATACAATATGTGTACATTTTTCTCGTTGAATTTTTATAATGAACAAAGAAATAAAATTTTATAAGTAAAAAATAAATATGCGATTATCAAGAACAAATTTTATATATTTTTTCATGTATTTTTCTTACTTTTATAATTATGATATGAAATAATTTGAAAGAAAGGTTTATTTTACTCGATTTCTTTATACGCGCCACTTTCTGGAACCAATGTATCGCGAAACAAAAGATTTGAGTGTATGAATACGATTGTTTCAATTTAAATGATGAGCTTTTTGTAATTAGAAACATAAAGTTGTAAATATAACATTAAAAATTTGATACAGTAAAAGGTTAAAAGATCACAAAATAAAAGGGATGGAAAAGGTCTATAGCGAATTTATCTAGCTTCTGTTTCACCTCCTGTGTAGCAAATATAACAAAATGCATGCATGCGTATTCGATACTGCGAATAGCTACTGGTGTCGACAGGTAGTTATTTATAGTTCCAGGTACACAAAATCAATCGAGCTGCATTCTAAATGCATCCAGGATAGCCTCGTCCCTGGAGGGGCGGAAATGCAGGAATATTACATGCGACATGCAGGGGTGCAAACGACAAACCAATAAGTTTTCATCTTTGAAAATTGAGTTTGTAAAAATGTAGTATTGTTCCTCGACTTCATTTACAAAAAATTTACAAAGCTGCTCAAAAGAAATATACATTCTGAATTATTAAGAATACATATATAGTAACACATCAATTGGTGGATTACGCTATGTATCGTACTGCGCTCTTTTTTATTCTCATAAACGACAGTAAATAATGTATTTAATTATATAGCTTAAGCAAGACTCACGATTAATTAAAAATCACTTGACGTTGCATAATCATTAATAAAATCAATACGACTGATTAAAATTGTTTTAGCTCATTTTTCACTTGAAATTCAACAGAAGTGTCTGATTAATTTGACTCAAAGTTGCGAAGTTCTATCGTTACAAGCCGCGTCAAAACTTGATAATGTAATAAATAATAGATCAGATAAAATATGCATGGTTTTAACCCTTTTAAATGAATATGTAATGACTTGTACTGAAAAGTGTATACGAGTATATATATGCGTGTGAAAGAGAGGAGATGTAAAAAGGTCAAATGAAATGGACTAGTCTAAAATTATATTGATTGCGAGATTATGAAAATAGCAAATTTGTATTATAGTTTTTGTATAATACATTCCAGTACTGAAGTTGGTTGTGGTAAGTTTAGAAGAAAATATTCCAGAACTTACCAAATAGCTTTAGATTAGCTCTGCTAGGTCCAACAGGTGGTGTGCTCGGTGTATCAGTTCCGGTGGGTAGCCCAGCCGTTGTCATGGGATTAGCAGCGCCTGGTGCAACCGAATCTCGTCTCATCCTCGTAAAAGCTGAACCGACACTTTCATACCGGCACAAACTTGCAGCCCGGCCGGCCACAGAGCGATTTTGAGGACCAATCGAATCACTAACGTCAACCGAAGACTCTTTCCTTGACTGATGTCTGGCCTTTGCGAATTCAGAAAGTGAAAATCTTCTCAAATCTTCAGGAGACGAAGGCGCAGGGGTCTTGAAAAACGGGTTAGCTGGGTCATTGATCACGTCGTATAATGATATAGCGCACGAAATTAATAAACAGACGATCATAATACTTAAAACGGTGATTGTGACACCGCTTGGGGGATTCTGTTTAATTCCGTTGGCAACTCGTGAGCACATATCACTGGTTTTTGCGTTATTATCAGGAAGAAACACATTCATTATATCGCATACCGAGGCCGTCATGGGTGCCTTGGTACAGGATTTTGCGGTTCGTTTCGGTTTATAGTCAGGCCAGGTTTCATTTCCTCCTATATCGAAATACGATGAAACGATCGTGGTACAAACTAGCGTGAATATTACAAATCTGTCGCCATGTTTTAGTGTGTAGAACCGTGGAGCATTTTTGCTTTCGTCAATCATTACAGATGATAGACTGGAATTGACTGTGTTGAACCGTAACGCGTAGCGTCTGTCAAAAATATCACCGCTATCAAAAACAAAGCGCGTTATCAGATGCGTAGATTATCACGGTGCCGAAATATGCCACAACACAACAGAGTATTCCACTATCTAAACGTGTATAGTTGTTTTAATAACTTAATTGTCTCCGAAAGAGCGAGCTCATCGGCGAGTTAACGTTTACGAAGTGAGGGTTTTTCGTTGAAGGGCGGATGAAGGCTTCTTCTGCGCAGAAGGGTGCGCATTAGACTTGCTGCCCGGATGACATTAAAAGGTTGTTCACCAGGAAACGCATTGCACACACGTAGACACACGTTTATTGGATGCATTCAGACAAGACTGTTTTGGTGTGTGATTTTGCTAGCCCGGATATTATTCGCGGATACCATATTTAGTTGTACGTATAAATATCGACTGGACTCAAAACATAAATTAAAATTTTCATTAAAATTTCATTAATATCAATGTTTATTTGAATAATTGTTCATTAAATAAAAATTAAGGGTTGCGGTACTAAAACCTAACTGTCGATTTTAAAATTAAAAATATATCGGTCATACTGAAGTATAAAATTATATTTTCATTGAATTTCTTTTTGTTAATTAAGCAATATTTAAATAAGAATGGTTAAAAAAAATACGATTGCACATATTTTGTCACAAACACTCGGGTTTCGTCTTTCTGCATCTCGGAGACCAATGCAACAGAAATGACAATTAACTGACTAGTTCAGTTCTGTTGCATCTATGTGATAGAAAACCGAAAATATCTGATTAGTCGTTAGTGACAAAATATGTGAAATCATATAAAGTTTCAACAGTTCAAATTTGGTATCAAAATTACACTAATAACTATTATCGATATGATATTAAAATTGATACATTAAATTGATGAATCAATTTTTAATGTTCAAATAAATGAATTATATTTCAGCGTTATCGTTCATTTAAATGTTACGTTTTTAATAAAATATAGAAGTAAGTTTGTCCTAACTTAACCTTAGTATACGACGTTACAAGGGGAAATACATGCCAGGAAAGCAAGAAAAAGTTTAATGCAAAACGGTTTAGGTCATAATTTTGGATTACGCAAAGTTCACAACTTTTGATCGATGTAATTTATTGCAAGCAAGTTTAACACTGTTGCTGTTTATCAGCGTAACACTAGATGAAAACTTTGAACATTAAAGGTTTACAGATATTGAATTATAATAACTATTTTGAGATATCAGTCGATATCTACAATTTTAATTGCATAGCTATGACAATTTTATGATTGCCTACTTGACTAGTTAGAAGAGATATTTAAGAGAGCGAAATAATAAGATTTTAAAAATTCATTCGAATGAACTAATTTATAATCAAAATGTACTTATTCAATAAAAAATCTTGTAATTGTATGTATCTTTTTTTACAGCATGAGCATTGAAAATAATAATTGCCACTTGAATTTTAAATAAATGATAAATTATGCTTATTGTGAAAGTAAACTAAATTTATATTTATTAATCCGATAGACGATATATACTTGAAACATCCACTTGAAAATATTTTACAGATAGCTTCCACAGATATAATTAGGTTGAGCTCTTTTCATATTTTTATTATTTTTTTTACTGTAACGAATCTAGCAAGTTGTAACACATTTCGATGTAATATCACTTTTAATGTGTCAACTGTCACTTCTTGATGGAAAGACATGATATTTTAAATAATAAAAATAAATTTCTAGTAACATTTTCACAATACATTTTATAATCTGGACCGGTTTTCCTCATATTGAGTATTATGATTTTTATTTTTCATTACTTTACATAAAACAAAATGCAGCGGTTATAATAATTATTACATAATTATAATGATAAATTTTAAATACTTCTCATCTTCATCAATCTTTTAGATACCCAATAAAATATTCCAACCCTTTAATATAGTAAAATTATATCTTTGTTCCACTTGAAGTGAAGGTAATGACATATTGAATTTAAATACAATTATAATTTATGATATAGACTGAAGGTGCTTGATGGAATTTCAATATCAAATTTGAATTTAAATACGTTCCTTGCTGAACCACATAAACAACATTCCAGCACCGAGAATTTCAAAAAAATATTCAATAGTGATAGTATTAACTAGAAATATGAATATTATCAAAAATTGGTAGCACTGATATATTTATAAGAATTGACTTTATATATGAACTGTAATCCTGAACTGTCATACGACTGCAATCTGCTGTCTCAAAAATTTTGGTGATAGCTAGTATACAAATATAAGTACGAAAGTTTTCTTGCTGACCGACCCCGGTATTGAACAATCATGAATTCCGATATTCCGTGATCGTAAACGAGGTCTGGCATTGCATACACTAATGGCAATGTCACTTAGCTAGTAGAAAAAACTTCAAAATATAATAAAAAGAAGACTTGTTTTGAAAATGTTTATTAAATAAATGAAAAGACTCAACCAAATACCACGTCACATTATTGATTAAATAATTCATTCATTTGAAATGAAATATGTATGTCACACTCTACAATAATTACTATAGAAGACTTGTTGGTAAAGATACTTTCATTCCGTAGAAATTCGATGAGCAAAAATGATTATTATCACTTGAATCAAAAAGCACGACATAAAGATTTATCGATTGTAAAAGCTTATTATTTTTAAATAAAAAACTCATTTTGAATAAACGACAATCTTCTTTTAGGCAGCAAACCGTCTTCTTTCGGTTTTCCAAAGAGAGCTGGACCAACAAACGTGCCCTGAAATAAAAACAAGAACACTTATTTGTATTAAATATGTATATGCAAAACCTGGATAGCTAATATTTTAAGAAGATTTTTTTTAAATCGGCTTCACTGTCTTCACTTTACATTGCTCAGCTCTGCAACGATTGTCTTCTTTCAGCAGCAACGAATTAAAAAATGTATATTATTATACTCTATATATATATTATTTCACATATATATATATATAAATATATATATGTATGTTTATGTATATAAAATGACTTTACATAAACAATAGATGACAACGTGAAGAGCTTTGACTCTTACGCTTCTTCGATTTAAGCACTATTTTATTTTGATAAAAAGTTGATAAAGAAATTACTTATATTGTTAAGGCATATCGAAAAAATATAATAAATAAATTTACCCTTATCACTTTGACATTTTTAACTTTTAATGGTTTCTCGTAATAAAAATTTTCATCCGCTATCTTATTTGATTTTGATCCCACATCTGATGAGCTCGTCTTGCAGAACGAAATTCTTATGCAGCAAAAATAAACGATCTCAATTAACGTAATGAAACTGCAACCTAGACAAAGACTGGCAACACCACCTAGGGATCCTAAAAACAAATAATCATCCAGAATCAGCAAAGACTTTTTCATATATGTCAACACATTTGTGTATGAACTAAAATAATCATTTTGATTTGGATTTTTTGTAAGAGAAAATCGGAATTATTGAAAAAATGTTCAACTACTAGAAAAAAATTGACGGGAAGTCATAAAATAAATTGTGTTAAAAGTACTAAAAATGTGTTTTTTATTGTTTAAAATATCATTCCTATCCTCCAAGAAGTAACAGTTAACACACTGAAAGTGAAAATCTTAATGCATAAAGTAGCATTATTGTTTATATTTTTTTATTGATATGAAATAACTACCTTCGATTACTATTTCACAATTTCTTTTTAATCGCAAAATTCTATTATAAACTAAATACAGAAAATTATTCAGCACCAAATTTTGTTTACGTAAGGTTTTTCATAGCTTTTTCGATAAACACCATTGCCCGAATTAAACTAGTTCCATATATGTAGAAATTAATATTTTTAGTGCTACATATTTAGTTATTTTCACATCACCATGAATAAAATACTTGATACGTGGCTATTTATGGGTGCCACAAGCGTTCTAGTGATATCCAAATCAACTGAGGTGTTGTCAAAATTGTGGCTATTGAGCCCTCTAATTGCTTAAATCTGATATGAAAAAGAAATTCGAAATTCAAAAATAAAAAAATCACTTGTTTTAATTATTTTTTTCTGCTGGCGGTTTTTTCCGGGTCGAATTTTCTTGACCCAATCCAAAATATCACAAAAGCTACACTGTGTTATTTTCTATAGATTATCACTAATAAAAAGGTAATAAATCAATTTTGGTTTTAATTATCGTACCGAGTAGACTAATCCAATCGGCAATGAGTCTCATTTCAATAACTTTTGCCACTTGACTTCCAAAGTAAATATGCACAACGGCTGCTGTCGTTCTATTTGCGATGAAGTCACTAAAATAATTAATATATATACATATATTCAATGAAATTGTATTTTAAGTAAAAATATACAAGATCTAACGTCATAACTAAAATAGAATGCCATAGATTTTCAACAGCTCAAAAGATATAATTTGAGGCGTGCATTTTGCTTAACACCATAGAACACATTTTACTTGATAATTATTTATGTTAGAATCGCGACGTTATAATCCGTTACACCCGGCAACCAAATGATTTAGTATTTCTTTGAACATACTGTAGCCGATTAGTCAATGGATAATTTTGGGTTTTTTTTCACTTGGGTACATACCCGAGTACTACATAGCCAAATGACCTAATTTCAGAAGTTTCCCACTTTAACACGGTGAAAAAAATAGCAATGTATTTTAGTTCTACAAAATTATTATTTTTTAAGATACAGTTGATAGCTATTTCGGCTCACCTATCGTCAGAACTATGCTTAAACGAACATTTGCTTATCTATATATAGCTGTGTAGAAAAGGTACACACTACATCTCTCTCCTGTTTTAACAACCTAGCTTGTTTCTTGCTCGCAATAAAACCAGACATTGTAAATGAAACTTAAAAGGCGGCAACTTCAATAAGTTTACATATGGCACGGACATGGTCCATTATGGAAACAAAACGGCCCCCCGTAATGGGTTAAACAATGGCGATCGACATATATTAGTTTGTTCGTTAAGAATAGTTTTTAGATAAGCAAATGTACGCTTAAGCATAGTTCTGACGATGGCATGAGCCGAAATAGCTATCAACTATATCTTAAAAAATAATAATTTTGTAGAACTAAAATACATTGCTATTTTTTTCACCGTGTTATAATGGAACCAAGTGAATGCCAATTCAATCAATAATTTTCCACTTTAATTTTTAAATCGATTCGTGAATTTGAATCAGAGTTATGGATTTTGCTAACGGAATCCAACTACATTTCACACTGCATCACGTACTCAGGACCGGTTTTGCTCATCGCGAATCGGTAGTTAGCTGACAAACCTGATTTTTATATTATATTATAAATCTGCGAAACTTGTACTAAAAATTGTGTTTCATATATTTTTAAAAATACAATGCTTTTCTACCATAAGTGACAGTTAGTACTTAAAAAGTGATAATCATAATGTTTTATATTTGGAGAAAAGGTAATTTGAATGACCTGTATTGTAACTGAAGTTTGTGTTGAATGTTAATTAATATATTTTACGCGTCACAAGTGTCATACAAGCTTTAGTTTTACAAGTGCTGTATTAATAAAATGTGTAAAACGATCTTACTAAAATCCACTTCTGTCAAATTCAACAGCGTCTAATGCCATCTGTTGGTCATGAACTGTATACTGGAAGAAAAAGCAGGTATTCCAGCAAGGACATGGTTTGACGGTTTCTTCTTCTTCGTGGTCATCCGTCAAAGAGCCGTCGTCATCTCCGTCAGGGTCCTCTTTGATAAGTCTCGCAGAAAAAAGAATATCTGAAAATTTTCATTCATTTAATTCATTTAACATTTAAATACATACAATAATTAAAAGAACGAATTTGTTGTATAAAAATTTCTCGCCGTCAAATTCATTATTAGTATTGATTGAGATTTTAAGAATGAGATCATTGGTATTTTTCGCCAGTTAAATGTCGACTCAAAAGTTTGTATAAATAGCCTATTAATTTGTATTTTATCAGTTGATAATATTCGCGACGAGCGAAATCGGTCCTGATCATAAAAAGCAATATGGAAATAGTATTAATAATGTGTTTTATTATTTAAAACATAAAATGAGATGAGATGTGTCACACGGTGAAAAAAATAGCAATGTATTTAAGTTTTATAAAATATATAGTTAATAACTATTTCGGCTTACACCGTCATCAGAACTAATTATAATTAGCTATAACAACTTTCATTAACGATCTTATAGATTGGATTAATATTGTTACATTCTTTTCAGCTGCAATCTTTTGCTTGCCTATTGGTAAGTAGATTCCTGTTAATAATGATTTTTAATATATTATATATACGATGCTAACTGTTTGTTTTACGTCAGTTCTGTTGCATCCGTGCGATGGAATACCTGAAGATGCCGAGGGGCGAAACCCGGGTAGTTTGTGATAAGACATATGGAATCGTACAAAGTTGCAACAATTCAAATTTAATCAATAGATGTTTGTCATTACGTCTACAATGTTACGTAAAAATAATTCTCACCATAATGGTCGTATAAGCATAATAGATCTTCAATTCTGCATACTTCATCGTCGTCGACTGGTGTGTTATACGGGGCACATCCACAAACTTCCTTAGAAGCATTCACCAGGCATTCTACCATACATGACCCACGTATGTATGAAGGGAAATATCTAAGGGGAAGTTCCGTGGTCTGAACGCATTCTCGACTGGCACAAAGATAGTAATAAACATATTGATTGTATTGAGAAACAATATTTTGAAAAAAAAACAAAAATTAAAAATGAAGACCGAATCGACAATTTTTAAAATTTTGTGAAGCTTGCCGCCTCTTAATTAAGTAATCTCAACAAAAGTTTTTCTATGCCTTGAAAGTAAATTAAATAAACTGTTTATGCTCTTTAAATGACTAACGTAAGAATTCTTTTTACAATAAATGAATGCGTCAAAGCTGTAAAAACTTGGTAGAGGTTTTAATCTTGGGTTTGTAATGAAAAAGATAGGGAGATAGTGGAAAAAAAAACCGGTTATAATACCGGTTTCTTATACAATGTAATACACATACTGGAATATGGCAGTATATAATTCTTTCACAAATAACGATACTTTTAACAAGTCATAATAATATTGTGTCATTTTGTTTTTAATGGACAGAATAAATAATTTTTGAAAGATGACAAACCTTTCAACTGCAAGGCTCATAAGCTCATTTGAATAGACAACTTTGTCTACATTGATTGAAGCAAATGTGTTGGTACCTGCAAGAGGTGACATAGTATATCCGGGATCTACTCCCGCTTTCCAGGGAAGTTCCATTGGCCTATTAAGCAATCCATATTAATATTATCGAGCAATACTCTTAATTTGAAAAGAATGTAAACAGACAATCCTGAATAAGTGTCTAAATTTATTTGTATTTAATATGTAGGACCTGTCAAATTTTAAGACAAGGTATTCGATGAACGTTCTTTATGACATTAAAAGAATCTATAAAATTGTTTATTATTATTTTTATAATCTATGATATCGACTGAAGGTGCTTGATGGAATTTCAATATCAAATTTGAATTGCTAGAACTTTTTACGATTCCATATGTTTTGTCACCAACGACCCGGGTTTCACCTTTCGGCATCTTCAGGCACTATGCCAGTTCCGTTACATTCGTGTGGTAGAATTCCTGAAGATGCCAATAGGCGAAACCTGGGACGATAGTGACAAAACATGTGGAATCGTACAAAGTTGTAACAATTATTTTTTTAAATTATTTTTTGTTTATTATTTTATGACATTCTGACATCTATGATACATTCTTGTTTGATAATTACTTATTTCAAAGTTTGACTTATAAAATATGTTAAATTAATTGATTGATCAACCTTTAAGAGCTTGACATCCATTTGTTACCATGAAATAATAAATATGTCTACCTGCTAATATCCAAAATAGTGCGTGAAGATAATTAAAGACAACTGAAGTAAATCGCAAAAGGAACACGTTTACCTGTGTAAAAATATAACTGTACCAGACCCATCAGGGGCTACCGTCTCCTGAATACTTTGTTGAATAATCAAGGAGAGCCCTGTTTCTGGTCCAACATGCCAAGATTTCCTAGAATGATAATTAATAACCTTTTTAAATGTACTAATTTGACATGATCAACGAGTATCGGAATGTCAAAAACGGATTCCATTTTGGTTTTCAAAAGAACGAATAATTTTCAAAAATGGAACAAAAATATGTACTGTCAAATGAATTTTCTTTTCAGAAGAAATCGATTCATTTATCATATATAATATTTATTTTGTTTATGCTACAGAGATAGAATCTTTCAAGTATAAATCTTTTTTTACTAGCGTTTCAACGAAAACACACCTTAGCACGTATTCCTCATGTTTATCACGTTTTTTGAAGTGTTCAAAAATATATATTAACGGTACATAGCAAAAAAGATAAGATGATCCTTCAATAGGCTTAACGGATTTTTTCCTATGCTTACTTAAATACGATATAACATACCTGTTAGGAAATAATTCGAGAGCACAGCAAAAGCCGTAACCAGTTTGGATATATTTAAATATTTTATTACAGGGTACATCTACGCCTTCCCAACGACAGTGCAAAATGGTTTCGTTGCATGGCGTGCTTAGTCTATTTAGAACATTTCTCACCTAAAACGAAGAAAAACAACAAAGAGAGAGAGAGAATTGTTATTTCCGTTTCGAGATCTTGACCAATTTCAGTAATTGGAGAGACAATAAAATTAGTATCATCAACAAGGTTCTAAATAAAACACTTTTACTCTACTGCAGGACACTTTTAAGGTACCACGGTGAAAAAAAATATCAATGTATTTTAGTTGTACAATATTATTTTTTTAAGATATCGCTGATAGCTATTTCGGCTCACGCCATCGTCAGAACTATCTTAAACGAACATTTGCTTATCTATATATAGCTGTGTAGAAAAAGGTACACAATACATCTTCTCTCCTGTTTTAACGACCTAGCTTGCTTCTTGCTCGCAATAAAACTAAAAATTGTAAACGACACTAAAAAGGCGGCTATATCAATAAGTTTACATATGGCACGGAAATGGTTTATTACGGACCATTCCTTTAAATCCTTTAAAGGATTCTTAACGAACAAACTAATATACGTCGATCGCCATTGCTTAACCCTCTACGGGGGGCTGTTTTGTTTCCGTAATATACCATTTCCGCGCCTTAGAAACAATTTACAGGTACATCGTTCTTGAACCCATGGTTTTGTATACCTGCTATCTTTAACTCAGATATTTTGTATAAATAGACTTGCTTGTAAATTGTAATCTATCAGTTGATAATGCTTGCAAAGAGCGAAACCGGTCCTGATCAAAAACTATATTGTGAAAATAAGTACTAAAAATGTGTTTTTATTATTTAAAATATTAAGCATTTGTATCAAGAAGTGACAGTTAACACCTTGAAAGTGATATACTCAAATTTGATATTGAAATTCCATCAAGCACCTTCAGTCGATATCATAAATTAAAGCAATTTTTCTTTACTGCAGGACACTTTTGAGGTGTGAGAAGTCTCTTCATGATGAAAACACATGACATTTTAAAGAATTAAAACAAATTGTTTTAATTGTGTCAAAATTACTCATTTTCACAACAAATTTTATGATCAGGATCGGTTTCGCTCATCGCGAGCATTATCAACTGATAGGATACAAATTTCAAGCTATTACAATTATTTATATAAATTTAGAGTTGAAGTTAGCAGGTATACAAAACCAAGGGTATTCAAATTTTATTCAAGAGTATTTAAGCTGGGACGCCACTGACTAACCATTCTCATCAGAAATAGCAGACGGTATACATATAAATATTTTTTTTTTATATATACGAAGTGATGTCTTATCGATTGTTTGTTTTTCATCGTTTCATTTAATAAATGATTTACTCACAGAGAGATTATTGAAAATCAGAATTGTGTTAAGCTTCTCTAAGTCTTCGTCAAGCTTTGCCAAATTTCCTCGAACCGAAAAACTTTTCCTCATTTTATGAATCCCCACTCGAACTTCTGAAGGCGTTATATCTTCAGTATATTTTCTAAAACACAAACATCAAAGCTACATAAGATAATCAAATATTCTCTTATATTAAAGTGAGTATGAGATTGAATATTGATGATTTAATAGTGACATTTGTCGCTAAAAGGTAAAAGTGTACGAAAAACTTCCCTTGAAAAACTGATCTCAGAGAATTAGCCACACAGACTACTGATAAAAAACTCATCGCTCTAACAATTTATAGCAAGAAGTTTCATCACATTAAAATTCAAAAGCAGGTGATTTATAGCCAAATGGTTTTGATTTTATATTATTTATATATATATACAAAAAGAAATTTTTAGTAGGTCTTTTTTATATTATATAATTTTATATTATAAAAATTTGGCCTGTTTTTCTCATTGCAAGCATTTCCAACTGATAATTAGATAAGTTGATAGTGCGAAATTGTTGATGAACGGAACCGGTTCTGATCGGTATTGTGTTTTATTTACGTTAATGTAATGCCTTGCCACTAAGAAGTGATGGAAAGGCATGATATTTTAAATAATAAAAACACATTTTCAGTACATATTTCAAATAATCTAGCATTACCAACTGATAAACTTGAACATGAACAACATTAACGATGAGAGAAACCGGTACTGATCAGAAATGTAGTGTGGAAATATGTACTAAGAAGAGTGACAGCTTACACATTAACACAGTCTCTGCCGAGCTGCGTAAAGAATATTTCAAAAAAATAACTTAGTATTTTAAGTATAAGAGTTTTGTCACGGTCAACATTGTTGTATCTAAGGGTATCAACTACCAACATATCGTGATCTGAGATCTTAACGGTTGACACATTAGCTGCCAGAGGGTGAAATGAAGTATTTTATCCACAAAATCATTCATTTATAACTCACATTTCTTCTAAGAATATATCAATTCTAGGGTTTGCAATAGTTTGGTCGCAAACCGAAACTCCAATAAACGGTACATTAGAGGTGGGTAAATGCGTATCTTTTATACTCATCAGTTTTGGTTGTGCTGCATATCTACTCCAAGAAAGACCACCTAACCAATATGATCCGGCCAATCCAAGAGCAACTACAATCACCCAGAGAAACCTGTCAAAAAAAGAGTCTTTTTATAGGTTTCAATATAAAATTGACATCATTCAATTGATCTGATTTTTTTACTAACAGATGGCGTTATTCGAGTTCAGTAAACCTTGCTATAGCGCACGTTTCTATAGCGAAGCCGGCAGTTTTTTGTACAGCGGTGCCCCTCCTATAGCAAATTCAATAAACGCTAAATTTTCAAGGTTAAATTTGAAATTTTGTTAATATCACATATTGTATTACACATTTATAAAAAGTAGAAAATGTGTTTCTTCGATTCTCTTGACATGCGCGCTTGTTAACAAAGTAAATAAAGATATAGGTCATAGAATAAAAATTTTAAAAATGTTTGATTTAGATTAAGTTAAATTGATGACATATAATAGATAATCTAACCTCAAATTTGGTATGGGTGCCTAACCTCCTATAAGAAACTTTCCTATAGCATGCTCGCTATGTTTACGCTATAGAAAGGTTGACTGTTTTTCCTTTTTGAATTTTTTTATATTACGGCTACCAAAATCTCAAATTGCATTATTTTCTGTTGATTCATTATATTGCATTGATTTTTACAATCCATATATGTTTTAGTGACATGGTTGATGATTGGATATGTATTGCAAGAAAAAATATATCTAATTGAAGTTTCAGTAACATAGCATCCCAGAAAATTCTCGTAAATCATTTTCAGGTTTTAACTGTAACTTTTTGATTGCAAGCCATATTTTAAATAATAGAAACACATTTTTTTAGAATTGTTTTCACAATATATAATATTTCAAAATTGTAAAAGAAGTGACAGTTAAAACATTAAAAGGGAGGGGTATTATATTAAAATTACAAATCCTAATGATTTCATCGTAATCGGTTAGCTATTTTACCACAACAAATAGACAATTACTTTTAACATAAGTTTTTCGTTTACTTTGTATTGCAATTGTTGTCTTTTTCAGATCAATAAAGAAATTAATATATATTTCACGACTACCTGAATCTTTCATGTCCTCGAGAATTGATATACGACAATCCATGAATCGAAGTGTTATCTAAAAAATCTTTCAAATACTTCTTGCACTTCTTCACAAAACTAGTAGAATGTTTCGACCAACATATATTTTGAATATTTCCGAAAAACCGAACTCTTTTTAATTTCTTCGCTTTGATTTTTTTCAACATCGCAAACTTGCTATTTTAAATCAGATTCAATTACACTATATAAGATTCTGAAAACATAATGCAGTTGCTATTGATAATGTTATGACAGAACAATATTTACTCAAAAGGGTGGTTCAGAAATAACGATAAAAATGCATAATTTAACAGTATATTGCAGATTTTTTTCTGTTTTCGGAACACTGGTATTTCATCACAGAAATCAATGTCTTAAATTAATAGTTTAGTTATTATTTGTATTCTAAGAACGAATTATAATATGATTAACAGTAAAGTAGATAAAATAAAACAGCATAAGTTTATAGAATATTCATATACTTATTGTATCCAACAAATGCACACATGTTTTTTTTTATTTTCTCTGTCAGTTTTTGACCGTATTAAATGTCTTTATTTATTATTTTAGTTATATTTGACTGTATCATAAGGGATGCAAAAATGTTAACAACAATTTAAATTTACAATTTAAAAAATTTATAACATATTTATTTATTTCGCGTTGCTATGACAACATCACGAATGTCAAAAAACGAAAGCCGAGGATTCAATTCAGAGTTAACTATAACTGAGTGGGTGATCGTTTAATTAACCTGATCTGTTCCAAGACTATGTTCGCTATCCGAATTTTCGTTAGCCTATTGACCGAGTTTTAAATACAGAATAAGTGGACAAGTATGATCGTTTTAGCTCGTAATCCGAATATGTGTTCGTCGTCCAATTTGTTCGTTAACTGATAACCCACTCTATATGTTATAACACCCCGAAAAATGGCGTGTTTAAACATACTTGATTTTTAAAAGGTATGCGTTAAAAATCTACTGTGCTCGTAATTAGCACGTAAGCGTGATTGTTTTCAAATATATGCATAATAAACCATTTCGTACTCGCCATACAGTAGTTATATAATATTATTTGTCACGTTATAATAAGACAGGATAATTTGTTTTGAAAATCATTAATCGCTGAAAAATTCATCATAATATTTGCTCGTTATGCGTGCATTTACTTATTGAGTTTATTATTTATTTATATTAGACTATTCCAGTCCCTAACTTGACAATATATGAACCTGGCTTGTTAACTTAAGTTTTTATTCATAGGGCGGTTAGGTGGAAGCCGACCTTTAGTCGATCCCTTCTTCATCCTCTTCCTTCTCACAGGGGATAGGAAATCAGTAGGGTTTGAGGCTTTAACTTGTCCAGATTCTTTGCATCTTGACTTTGCCTCTTAAAGCTTATGATATTGGCAGCTCAGAGGAAATAGGCGAGACGAATTTCCACTATCAAAGTTTCTTTGAACCTACTGCGGCGACGAAGTCACTGAATTATTTATATGCTACCATTCTGTCCTGTGATGTGTAGTTTGTACGCATAGTTTCAAATAATTTAATTTTACATATAAATATTTTAAAAAATACAGACTTAAGACTGTAGATCAGTGGTTCTCACGTGAAATTTCACTGTGGACGCATTATAGACATCAGCTGTACTATGGAAATGTGTCGTAGCCGCACCAAATGTGATAATAATAGTTTCGATATTTATTTTTTATAAAATCCATTATACTGAATGACCTTTCACAATACACAGTTTTAGGTAAAATCGGAAAAATTAATAAAGTAATTGTTGTTTATTCTTTATATTGACTTTATTTTTGGTGAACTTATAACTTCGACCAAAATTTTTGAACAGTTTTATTATTAAAACGGTCCTTTACTTAAACGCGACTGACTGCTGGATAAGTCAGGTTTATTCAGTCAATTTTAAAATAAAAATAATTTTAGAAATTCGTTTGTAAAAAACACATTTTTTTAAATATCGATATTTATTATGAAATAGTTGGTGGCCGCACATGAGAACCACTGCTCTAGATAAACATCTATGGCATATTTGCGCACCAAATATTATATATTATAATAACCATGGAACGGACGAAAAGAAGATATTTTTTCAAAATTCCGGCGGTTTCTGGTAATTAAATTAAATTTATTAACTTCTGAGGACCCTATAAAATTGTGTGCATCGTCTTCAAGAAAAAAGGAAGAGCTAAATGTAATAAAGGCAGGAAGACCAGGACTGTGTAATCAATTGCTTCGAGCGTGGGTAGCTGTGACGCTAGCGCTGGTCGCACCCCTCAGCTGCAAAAATATCACGGCTGGTACCGACGTAATAAACGGCACACCTTAGCAAAGTTTCAATGAAAATTTTTGAAGGTTTTCATAAAACCTTTTTGTTTGGCGGTTTGATGGCGAAAAAATATGAAAAAAGAAGTAATCATAATTTATAGTTACGTCACTCTTCTTAATTAAAAAATATCACGTTTTTCATTGAAATAAAACACAATAAGAAAATGTGACCAATTACCAGAAAGTTTTTTACAAAAGAGTTGGCAAAAATATTGTGCAATGCAAAATTATTGCTGTTTCAAGTTTAATTAGAAAACAAGCAATTGTGAAGGAAAAAAATACGAATATTCAATACTTTTAAGATGAATTGAATAAATAAAAATATTGTATAATTTTGAGAGTATTCTCAATATGTTGATTTTTGAAGATATTCGAAAATGATTACTCTCTTTTATAAAACTAGCAGAATCAATAGAAAAAACAGTTATGTCCATAATATTTGTTCTATATTATGAAATTTGAATTGTTGTAATTTTGTACGATTCCACATGACCAACTGACGCCAGTTCTGTTGCATCCGTGTGATAGAATGTCTGAAGATGCCGAAAGACGAAACCCAGATCTTTAGTGACTAAACATGTGGAATCGTACAAAATTACAACAATTCAAATTTGATATTGAAATTCCATCAAGCACCCTCAGTCGATATCATAAATTATATAAAATTCTATATTATAGTTTCTCAGCCGGTGATCAGCGAGGATTTTTGGGTGAGTCGAAACAATCGAATTTTATTTAGTATTTTGTTGATTTTTAAATTGTATTTTTTAATAATTGTCTGTTTTGAAATAATTTAATATTGCTATAACACCGTGTTCCAAGATTAATTGTTTTGAATAAAGAAATCACTTATATAAATGTTTATAATTTTATTCCAATCTTGATGGTCCGCAAAACATTTTTGTTTGTGTGATGTGTCAATAGAAAAGTGTTCCCCAATCTTTTAACACCTACGTACTTGTAAAAAAAGGATTTTTTCGCGAGCCATTAATATTGATATAAAAATGGTTTTTTATGTAATATTTTTTAAATCTTTTGTTACGACAGATGTTAATAACTATCACTAACAAATATGCATATATTATAACAGTCTGTTACAGTAAAAAATTAACAAAAACAATGGGTTTTTTTTCCAACTAATGAGAAACTTGCGATTGTATCTTTATTTATGTGTAGATATTCTTAGATACAGTGCTGTCTCTGACAGTAATTATTAAGTTCCTTGGTGTCGTATCTTCTTACTAATTATTGTTATTTAATAACAACTAAAAATAGAAGTAAACATGCAGGCGAATAAAATCCTATTTGTCATATTTTTGCTTGGCGCATTTCTTTAAATTTGGAAAAATTACTTTTTGTGGTCTGGCGGAAAGGTACCAGACGCGGACCAACGTTTGGGGTACACTGGAGTACACATCAACGGAGAGCGCGTTTTTTATGCACATTAAGGGTAGGGTTAAAATATCAAATGACCTCTCCAAAATTGTGGTTCGTGACAGCTAATTCTTTTGTCCTCCCTCTGCTTAGACTCTTTCACGATCGAAGTCGAGATTCAGTCATACTTTGAGTATTGTTAAATTTAAAAAATTAAAATAAAGCAAAACTCATTTTAGCCGAAATATATAATGTAGAAATAATAACATAAGCCGAATTTGATTTTTACAAATATTGAACATAAATAAACGAAGTCTATGCTAGATTTTTGGATAACAGCCAAAAATCGTTTCGTCGCAACGCGAACCAAATACTCTTACGTCAAAGACTAGCGTAGTAAAATTTTCTCATAATGCTGTCTCAAAAAATAAATATGGTTGTTTTGTGTCAGATTATAATTTGGAAAAAAGTTGAGCTGTTTTCTGTGTGTTCGTGATGTTGTTTATGAATATTGTAGTGTTAGCGTGTTCATATAATATGTACTTTTAAAGTAGTATGTGTTCGACTGAGTAACGGGTGGGGTGCAAATATTTGTAAAAATGAAAAGCAAGAATAAAATTCAAATCGCTTTGGAATAGAAACATTGTACATCTGTTTGATGATTTTTTTATTAAGAAATTTAATTAAATATTTATTACTGAAGTAAATCGACTTGATTTCATAATAATAGTAAATTTTATATTCAATTAAAAATATAAAAAAAATCACAACGATTTTTAATAAATTAAAAAAAAAATGTTTTCTACGGCATCTATCGACATAAATAATAACATAACGGTGCTACACTGGAATTATAGAGGTTTCAAAGATTTTCCGCCAGAGCTCGTTATCAGTGGGAATTCGACCATAACGGATATTTACTTAAAAGAAAACAATATTGAAAAATTTCCTCAGAATATATATTGTTTTAAATTTTTGAGAAATTTATATCTGAGTGGTAATGATATTAAAATATTACCTAAAGAAATTTGTTTCTTGGAAACATTGAGGACTTTGGATTTAAGTGGAAATCTGTTGACCGATTTACCGGAAGAAATTTCAAGACTGCCAAATTTGAAACACCTTCTTTTGAATGATAATAAAATTCAAAATATTCCGCAAAGTTTGTGGAAGCTTCAGAAATTAAAAACACTTGCCGTCTCTGGTAAATTTTATTTCGACAAATATTTTTTTGATTATTTGGTACAAGTTTACAATTATTTTTAGAAAATGAAATTTTGTAAAGAAAATGTTAGTTATAATAGTTGAATGCGAAATACAAAGATGGCAGTAGTAATTCTATTTTTTTTATTTTCAGATAACCAACTTCTTTATCTTCCTCAGAGACCAATTTCAAATTTATATGAGACCAAATTTGAATACTGGAGAAATATACCTTTGCAACATTTACCATTTTCAATATGGTTGCATACGATCATAGATAAAGAGATTCAATATCAATTTGCTGGGTAAGAGCAAATAATTTGTCTGCATTTGAATATATATGTGGTTTTTATTATTTTTCCCGTTTGTGAAGTTCTAGGAGAAAATGTCGCCATCCCTTAGTTAAGATTATAAATTAAGATGTTACATATTCTCATATTACGCGATATTTTAAGCTTTATAAGGAAAATGTATCAACAATAATACGAATAGAAGATTACATAAAAAGTCCGGTTGCGCAACTTACAACTACATACAAGTTTAATGTTCTTTCTAAGTTGTAAAGATTATAATTTACATTATTTTTTCTTATTTCAGATGTTTTTTGTATCCTCACTATTATAAAAAATACACGAGAACCAAAATCATTGTGAAATTACGTCAATTAATTGATAATACTACGGAAATAGTGTTGCCATTTAACCTAACCGATATACGAAAATATTCAAACATTTCGCCGCCATCTTTGTTGGAACTGTCAAAACGAGAATCTTTTTCCATTTTCGAATCGGATGAATTTTACATTGACAAGAATAATAACATTACCAATGATGAATCAAAAGTCAATCAAATGATGGATAATTTATATGATTGCAATATATATCGGTCAGAAAGAAGAAATGGTAACCGTCACATGTTAACTCAATGTAAGGGAGTGTTGCCGAGTATTTTATATGAAGAATTGATAAATGGACCTGCCGGATTTTGTGACTATTGTAAAGTTCCACTTTTTCGATATGCGGTCGTCGATATAGCACCCAGGTAACGAAACATTGCAGTATGTATACTAATGTAAATTAACTAGGTATACATGGTTTGTTTATTGACTGTTGTTTTATCTTAATTGCTATAAACAAATTCAAATTTAATAGCTTGCCCGTCTGCGTGGAAATATAATTTGACTGCTACTCTAGGTTAAAATCAATAAAAAGTTTTGATAAATTATTTGACCTCCATTATACTTTACGATGTAAATTTTTACGATAGTTTAGTCCTCTCTTTGTGTTAACCAGTATAAAAAAATCAAACTGAGCTTATCCGCACACTTTTGTACATCGCACGACTTGCAAAAAAGTAGAGTAAGGCATGGTAAGAAAAATAATGAACAAACACTACAGTATTATAAAATAAAACTGAAGTGGAAACCATCATTGTTTAACAATATAGGTAAAGAAAGTTTTTTAATTCAAACTCAATATATTAACAATTTAATATTTTTCGCCGCCATCTTTGTTGGATCGGTCAAAAAGGAATATTTTTCCTTTTTTAAATCGCTCGAGTTATGCATAGACAAAAAATATGATATTGAAAATAATAAATCATAGGACAATCAAAAGATGGATTTGTTTATTGATTTTTTAAGCCTCTTGGAAAAATAGCTCGTTAATAACTGAATTCATTATGAAACAATTATAACAGCAGCATACTTTATCACAATTGTATTTTAATGTAACATATATACAACCTTATTATTTGAAATTGAAGATTGTCTACTTTTGACTATTGTCTCCAGATCAAAGTTCGTTAATTTTTACCAGAAACAAAACTATTTTTCAAAGTCCGGATTAATTGAAATAAAAAAAAAAAAAATTGGCAGAAGCCGCTACCGCAAATGCATATATTTTAAAACATATCGAAACCTTTCAACTTTCACGACCAGCTTATAAAAGTTTGATATTTTGAGAATTTCAAATTTTTGTCACAGTTAGGCAATACTTTGGTTAGATACAAAAATTGATAATTTATGTTTGCATTGTGCTTAAAACTATTTGCGTAATATTTAATTAGCGCAATCGTTGTTACTAATGAGTCATTAATATTGATATTTAATATTACCGCAAAATTTGACCACAAAGCCTTGTTAATAAATTTAATAACAATGAAGCGCAAAATATCAATTACCGCTTCAAACAATACACTTCTATATTCACCGATTCCTATTTATGCAAGCAGATAATATCATTTATTTGAGTTTGTTTTATTACATAAACGTCTGATAGAAAATGCAACATGACAAAATTGTAATAATTGTGTAGACGCAGATCAAATGTGACCATTGCGCATAATGTTCTGTTGCCTTGATAACCACATATAATATAACAATATTTCAATGGAAATTGTTTATTCTAAACCAAGGGCGGCCAACCCGCATGCGACCCACTGAGTTTCTACTTGTGGCCCACGGAACCTACTTTTTTCTTTTTGTGTAATGTGTTATGATGCTCAATTGATTAAAGGAAAAATTCAATCAGGTTGGTTTGGAAGAGTTTTAAAAAGCACATTTGGACAAGGAGAAATATCTTGCATTTTGCAAACGTGCTCTATAGATGATTTTGCTATTTGGGAAATCTTACACGTGTGAACAACTTTTCAGTCGAACGTAGCATATTAAACCTCAAATGAGAACACGAAATATTATACTGACGAGCATTTGGAAAAGCGTTTGTGTGAAGCAACAATATTTATTTTTATCAACTCCAAGTTCACTTAGTTCTGACAAATAAAATCAGACGACTCACTAAAGTTTATTATATTTTGTTTATTTATTATTATGATTTTTTGTATATTCTAAATATTATCTGATAAATATGTTTGATTTTCATTTTTTTTTATATCGTATTAAAAATACTACATTTCTTGTTTACTTTGAAAAATAAAAGAAACTTTGTTATACGACTCTGTAGTAAATCTCATATCTAAAATCTGGCCAGGCTGCTGAGAAGGTTGGCCACCCATGTTCTAAAGTAAACCTTACGCGATCATTAGAGATGACGTTTAGAATATGAGTCTATAGAATGACATACAGGAATCTACACTATAAGTCAGATTAGCATTTTAATAGCCAAGTTTACGGGCTGCTGTATTGCTGTAATTGGATTAACTAGTACTAGATCAAATGGATTTTGCTTTTGTTAAGAATATGTTCAAAAATTTGGAGTTCAAAAAAAACTCGTGAATATGTCAACATTTTTTTATCTAACAGTCAAATGTCTTCTAAAGGAAATTTTTGGATTTTAAATATTTATGCTATATTTTCAGACCCATGAAGACCATAGAAGGACAACTAGAAATAATTGTGTCAGCATATTTCTGTTCCGGAATATGTTGTCAAAAATGGAGGAATGATTATGATATTGCACCATTGCAGTGGGAACTGGCTTAAAGATTTAAAAAGTAGTATCAGTGAGATGAAGAACAAATTTTATTTGTAGAATTTTTTGCATATTTCAATAATTAATCTATAATGATTTTTGTTAAATATATTTCGCATGCAAAGCATGCTATTATGTCCGACCCAAAGTGAGGTTATGACGATGTGTTACTGAATGATCTTTCAAAAAAAACGCTCATAATTTGTTAGTTTATAGCAAGCAGCCATGTTGTTAAAATGGCATCTATCGAATTTGTTGCCGATTGTTAAAAAGAGTACGAAAAATTACCGAGAAAGGTTATAAAGTGGAATAAAATACGAGAATTATCAAATTTGGATGAACATTCAGTACGAGCAATTTGAGGGTAAAGAATTGATTATCAACACCATGCGATGAAACGAATTTGAAATTCTTGATTTGAGGTTATCTTAAGCCGCAAACAATTAGCGCCTTTAAAGTCAACACAACAAACGCCATCCCACAATTACGACTAGATTTATACGAAAAATTCATTGAAAATTGGACCCCAGAATACGTGTCACCAAGCAAAGCCGGGGTGAAAATTTGAGTGACGTTATGTTTCACACTTAATGTCATAAAATATAATTTTAAATGAATATAAGTGACTTTTGAGAGTTTTTATTGAAAGACCTTTTATTTTACACTCGTGATATTATCATTTATATAATTACTATGCATTATTTGAATAAAGGTTATGACATTAAATGTAAAATAAATAGAAAGTAAGAGTTAGCTATAAATCTTGAAACATTGTAACGTTTCGGATCATGAAACTTATTGTAAATATTATGAATAAATGATGTGATTATCATCTTGTACTTATAACAATGATTTAAAAACACCGGAGATATTAATCTTCCCATGAAATTATCGTGTTAAGAATCACTTCCTGTGAAGTTATCACGTTTGTCTGTGTTCCGTTCATCTTATAAATTTGAGCAAATATCTTCACACATGAAATTTATTTTAATGATATCGATTGAAGCTGCTTGATGTTCATTCAATATCAAATTTGAATTGTAACAACTTTGTACGATTCCACCTGCTTTGTCAAGTCAAGACGTCAGTTCTGTAGCGTCCGCGTGATGGAATGCCTGAAGATGTCGAAAGGCGAAATCTGGGTGGTTGGTGACAAAACATGTAGAATTTATTTTTGGTAAAAAGAACAAATTTACTACCAAAATTCATACGTATTTGTTCTGAGTTGACCAGTAATTAGAAACCAGAATTGTAAATTGGTGTCAAAAATTTAGTATCAGGAGAGCCATAGACAATAAATGATTATTTTTTGAGTTTAAAATCAAATTTCAATAGTTTTTTCAGACAAATTAATTTAATTTTTTTTAAATTAATTAATTAATTTATTTAATTAATTAATTAATTTAGATTTTAAAATGAAATTATCCATTTACTTGAACCATTTTATTTGTAGTCACATTTTAGCTCACAGCAAAATTAGGTTGCCGATACCTGATATATTAGGTGTAGTAAAAAGTCCTGACGTTTTTTTTAAATGAAACTCAAAGTGTTTTTTTTGGTATTTTTTTAAATTTTTATTTATAAAAATTAATCTCCCTGTCTATCTATAACCTTCTGCTACCTATGAGATAAGCCTAAAATCCATTTAGTAAAAAACTCTATTGATTTGGAATTAAAATAGTCGGAAATAGCGTTTTTCACGTCATTTTTTGTTTGAAATATTTTATTCCTAAAAGTTTTTTATATTAAACGAAATAAATGGTTATCCGATTGTGCTAGATCTGGTAAGTAAGGTGGATGCAATAAAATTGTCCAACCCAACTCCTGGGTTTTTTCCCAGGTCATATTCGCCACATGTGGTCGCGCGTTATCGTTTTGCAGTTTATCGTTGCGTCCACTCATCCTGCCCGGCCTCTTTCTTTTCAAAGCTGCACCTAATTTGTTTAATTGGTCACAGTATACTTGTGTCGTCATAGTTTCACCATATTTTAACACTTCATAATGAATTGTTCCTTTTAAATCCCTCCAAACACAAAGTAAGAGTTTTTTTGGGTGTAAACCAGTTCGAGGGGTCGGAATTGGTTGTTGTCCACGATTTAGATATTGTTTTTTCTTCGATATATTTGTATATAACACCCAATTTTTATCACCGATAATCAGGTTTAGAAAAAATGGTCGTAAAGTGTGTTTTTTTTGCAGCAATTGGCACGCGCTTAGTCGCTCAACGCGTGTGGCACCCAAAATCCTAATTTTCGAATTTTTCCCAGCCTTTTCAGGTACTTCTGTGTTATTGACCATTTAGTACCGACTATAGTCCAATATATTGGACAGTTCCTTTTTTGTTAGCATAGGATTTTTTCGATTTCAGCTTTCAGGGCGACTTCATCTACTGTTTGAGGTCGTCCACTTCGAGGGTAATTTTCAATGCTTGAATTGCCAGATTTAAATTTTGCAAACCATCTCTGACATTTTCGAACCTTTAACACGTCTCTATAAACGTCGCAATTGTTTTTTGTGGCGACAACTGCACTGTTCTGGGCGTTATATTGAAAAAGCATGCAACCGCACAGATATTCTTATGAAGGGCAAAGGTCGGTCATTCTGTTTGGGGCGAATGAACATTTTATTTTTCTATAGGGAACGTAACTTGAGATGTCACACAATACGAAAAAAAATATTATAGCATCTTATTTAACCAAAGGCCTGAAGCTGACCGATTTTAAGACACGCGTTTGAAAAATACGTCAAGACTTTTTACTACACCTAATACTTCATTTTATCCAAACATATTTCTGTTTGAGCGTCTTTTGAAAAGTTTTTAAGCTTACCGATGAGCTTTGATTTTCTCCGCGTTTCGCATTTCCCATCATAAATATTAATACATTACATTAATACATCTTCAATTATGACAGAAGAGATAATACGTCCCATATAATTTTCGAATCATTTTTTTTTTAACTTAAGTCTTTTACAACTTTTAATTTAATCTCATAAGTAAGTTACTCTACGCCTCTGTTTCGCAATTTATTTAAATCTGCAAAATTTTAATAAGTTTTTTTCATGCATAACAGATACCGCTGCTATGCGAAATGAAAAAAAAGTCTTTTTGGATTCCCGAAAATGTAAAAAGTTATGTTGGAAAAGTGAAAGCGATTTAGCCGGGGGAAAAAATTAACGCGTATTTTTAAATTGAATTTAGCGGAAAATAAAAATTGTTTTGTCAGTGAAAATTTCACCCCAATCTATTTATTGATTCAACATTTGCTTAACCTATTGAGTTTGTCTCTACCACTCAGTTTACATCTGAATTCATTTACTAACAAATATTTAGGTTGAAATATTTTTACCGCGTTGAAAAAACAGCAATGTATTTTATTTCAACACAATTTATGAGATATATAGTTGATAGCTATTTCGATTTCACCCTCATCAGAACTATCTAGGGTGTAAGGAAATAAAATACATTGCTATTTTTTCACCGTGTTATAACGGAGTTCTACCAAGTTAATGCCCATTCAATCAACTAATTTATTGTTTTTGCAACGAATTATATATAATCGCAAATAAGTAAAAAGAACAGAATTCAATCAAGACACTCTGTAAATATCATAAACTGTATATGAACTGTATATCTTACAAATTTTGTAGAACTTAAATACATTGCAATTTCTTTACCGTGTTGTAATGAAACTTTACCAAATATATGCCAATTGAATCGATTAATATATTTTCATATAAAATTTGAATTAAAAAAAAAAACATATGTACGATTTCACAAGCTTCATTTACGACCCTGGTTTCACCTTTTTGTTGGATATAATATTAAAATGTATTTAGTTAAACAGAACTTAAGTTTATGTTTTGGAATCAACATATTATAAATACGATAATAAAAAGAGATATAATGAATGAATAAATAAACGATTAAAAGCAATTATAATAGTAATTAACGCCAACAACATGTCTAGAATAAACTAATTAATTAGAGCTTTTGGTTGTTAGAAAGCTCGCAATGCAAGCGAATGCACCCGAGTCCGAGCTATTTACACGCAAGTTACAATATTAAGATCTTCTATGCAAGACTAACTCAAGTATGGCGTGACTTGCTGCTGCAGTAGCTTCACCAGTGTAGCCTTGTGTGTAAATCAGAAGCACGTTGAAACCACACATAGACTGCAATGTCTAAGGTTGACAGATTTATTTAAGATGGCCAGATTATGTTATTTGAATAAATGAATCATTTTCTTGGATTCAATTTTTGTTTTGTTTAAAAAAAAAGTGATTGTAACCTACAATGCAAGCTTTTTTACCTTAGAGTGTTAAATAATGCAACATTACTGTGGAAGGGTGTGTTTAACCTATTCGTGATTGAAATTTATCGAAATGTAAATGTTAAAAAGAAACATTTACATTAAAAAAATACTTTTTTAATGATATAAACAAAAGGCGTTTTGATGGGATTTCAATATCAATTTTGAATTGTTGAAACGTTGTACGATTCCACATGTTTAAATATGTGAAATTGTACGTTTAATCCACTGAGCGATCACTTTATTGTTTCTTATCTCATTGTTTTTGTGTATATGTTGTTCAAAAACGAAAGTTTTGTTTAAATAGCCTTGTTTCTTGTCTAATTTGTATCATTTATGACATCGACTGAAGATGCTTGGTGGAATTTAAACATCAAATTTGAATTGTTAAAACTTTGTACGATTCCATATGCTTTGTCACTAACAACCCGCGTTTAGCCTTTCGGCATTTTCAGGCATTCTATCACACGGTTGCAACAGAACTGACAAACTGACTGACCGACTCGGTTCTTTTGCATCCGTGTGATAGAATGCCTGAAAATGCTAAAAGGAAAGTCCCGGATTGTAAGTGACAAAACATATGAAATCGTAATTTTTTTTATTGTTGATAATTTTGTGTTTCTATTGAAATTTTCCAGATCTATAGTGACTATCACCATGCATGTGGAACTATTTGACTAAGAAAAAACATTAATTATGGTATATGAAGTAACCGTAAAAATGTGTACGGTAAATCCATTATTGTGACCGAGGCGACAGGCAAAGCGATAACGCTGCAAACAAAAATGAATTTGCGGTGACCGACGTAACTTTAAGTCAATTTGCATATCAACGCTATAAAATTAAAATTTTACCAACGCGAATCATACAGAGTGTTTTTTTCTTCATCTTACTCGTCCGCAAGCTTTTTACCATTAAATAGAGTTTTTATCAAACGGATATGAACACAGGTTACATAGTCGGCACTTAGTCGATTGGTACATGTCAGGTTACGTTAACTCTTTCAACCTCAGTCAACTTTGATTATGTAATATATTTGATAGTGAAATTTACTTACCATCAGACTAAGCTTAACGCATTAATCTAAAACTATGTTTTAATGATAACAAAACAACGGTTATTAATAATTCCACATTTTTATGTATTTAAGACTAGAACCGGTTTCGATCATTGCGAGTATTATCTGAAAAATGTACGATGTATTTTTTTTTGTTTTAAAAACACGTATCATTAGTGATAATTTATGATATTGACTGAAGGTTTTTGATGGAGTTTCTGTATAAAATTTATATTGTTGATACTTTATACGATTCCACATATTTTTTCACTAACGATCTAGGCTTCTCATTTCGGCATCTTCAGGCATTCTATCACACGGGTGCAACAGAACTGACAATGAAGATGCCGCAAAGTGAAACCCGGTCGTTACTGACAACTTTGATATTGAAATTACATCAACCACCTTGGGTCGATATTAAAAATTATTTGTGGTTGTCTATTTTGAGCAAATTGAAGAGCCTCGTCATCATGTTTATACTCACCATAAAAATAAGCAATCGGGATCTTATCACAATTAATTTTGATATTACAGATCTTTGGTTGACACACCATCCCTCTCTGGGATTGTAAAATGGTTTTTCTTGTGTTGATTATTTTTGCAATTGTAATGAAACGGTTTCATATGCGTACTGAGATAATGTACAGTCATCAGTAACAAAACATGTAAAATCGTACAAAGTTTCACCAAATTTGAATTGTTACAACTTTGTATGATTCCACATGTTTTGTCAATAAGACCCGGGTTTCGCATTTCGGCATCTTCAGGCATTATAACACACGGATGCAACAGAACTGACGTAAAACAAACAGTTAGCATCATATATATATTAAAGTCATTAATTGCAAGAAAACACTTACCCCTAGGCAAGCAGTAAATTACAGCTAAAACAAATTTAACAATATTAGTCTAATAATAATTAACACAATTGCCTGTGATAATTTTCATTAACGATGTTTTTAATTAGTCATTCTTGAAAGGAATTTTTTTCTATAAGTATAAATCAACTAACATTCAAATGTAAATGTTGTTTTTTTATAGAGAATACCTACTATCAAACATCCAGTGATGAAAAATAAGAATTTACGTGACGAGATTGTCGATTCATTGAACCGATCTCACGTAAAGGGTACAACAAGGGGGAGTTGGGAAGATTGAGTTGATCATTGAGAATAAAATTTGAATTTAATAACTGGCCTCTATTAATTCCTAGAATCTCCTGATAAAACAGTTTACGGTCCCCCGTGCCATAAACAAGTTTCAACAATTAAAATTAGTGATTATGTTTTCCACTCCATAAACATATGGTATCGGGATGTTTAACGATATTCATAAAACTTTCAAATATCATTAAAAAATAATAAGTTAATACTAGAACTAAATAAAAAGGGACACTCTTTACCTAGACTTGTAGCTTTGCAAGTGTCCCCCAGGTTTTCCTTTACAATTGTTTACTACAGTGGATATATTTTTTTTATTTCATAATAGCTGCTTGTAAAACAAATAACCGCTAAGATAAGAAACGAGTGAATTATTCAAAGCTTTTGTTTAAAAACGCTTTTAATTTAAAATATAAATTGAATTACACTTATTCAAACGATATAATGATTTCTTATCAAACGTATTTGTAATATACAGTGCTTCGATAACAAATGTTTGTAACAAAAAGTGTGCATATCTTGCATCTTAAACTAAGTCGCTTAATCTATCAAGTGGATTAACCTATTATTATAAAGTACGCGATTAATACTTATGAAATTAAGAATAATTATTTTTAATAAATGAGTACGTAATTAACAGACATACAAAACAAATAGTTGAAGAACTTAAAACAAGAAAAAAATTTAAAGGTAAGCATAAAAAATATATTTAATTGAAGTAAAATAATTTATGATATCTACTAAAGGTGCTTGGTGGAATTTCATTATCAAATTTGAATTGGTACAACTTTGTACGATTTGTCAGTTCTGTTGCATCCGTGTGATAGAATGCCTGAAGATGCCAAAAGGCGAATCCCGGGTCGTTAGTGACAAAACATGTGGAATTGTACAAAATTGTAACAATTCAAATGACAAAACATGAAGTAAAATAGTTTACAGATACAATGTCAAAAACCTTGAAAATAAGTAGGTCTAAGATATTATAAAATATTAAACCAAATTAGAAGTATTTATTGGGTTAAGAAATAATCATGAAGTATGAGAAAATTTGTCAGTAAAAGTACAAATACTTAAAAAACTTTTTAGACTTTTTTTAAACTTCAACTTTTTTTAGAGAACATTTTGGTTTAAATAACTAGTATTGTCAATAGGCATTCCTAAGATAAAGATCGGTGAAGAAATCTGTTAGGGACGTCCCTAAATACTTCCCAGTAAATTTTACTACTTTCGATGGATTCGGCAATTACTTGTGGAAATTTATTTTCATGTAAAACTATAAATAACTTTGATTATCTTACGTACTGTGTTACTAATTGTGACACGTGTTTCACCTCTTTCAAAGGCATCTTCAGACTTACTATTGAAAAGGTAGTATCAACAGTAAAGAAGTATTATTAAATAATATCCTAAGTACGACGGGTTGCTCGCCACTGCTTAATTTATTTCCAATGAGTTTACCATTTCCTAATTGACGCATCTCATTAGACAATAATGTTGTAAAGTTGACTCCATTAGTATAGCAACTATTGTTTGTTTTTATTTTAGACTCCTCTCTTTGTTTCACGTAAAAAGGAAAAATCAAAACCTCCATTCTGAAAATCATCATTATAGAATATTACTATCATTTTCGTTTTATTACTTAAGCAAACTTTGATATAGGAAGTCTGAAATTGCGTCTGAAAGAGGCGAAACACGTGTCATAATAAGTAACACAATTCGTAAAATAATCAAAGTTGTTTTAAATTTTACATGGTAAATTTTAGTGTTGAATTAATGAAATAAGTAAATCTTATTTACAATTAATTATCATGGATATAAAAATAAAGGCTAAAATAAAAATTATTATATCGTGATAAAAGTTTTGGTCACATAATTAAAAAGGCCAGCAACATAAGTAAGGTGATTATCAAACCGATTGTATGGTTTTTATGTTGAATGTTAAATAAGATTAAAATGAAATAACGTCAGGTGTAAAACGTATACATAACATATTATGTTTCCGTATGTAATTTAATAATAAAAAACAATTTAATCTGTATTAAGGAATTAATTTGTATTGCAAAGGTTTCGTTGTATATCAAAATGTTGACCTTTTTAAATCTTTCAAAAAAATGTTCATAGCCTTTCCATTTGTGTTAACCCTCATAGATATTATTTAAGTATATTTTTTAGCAAGTAATTCATCAATTTCAAAAGAATTGTCATTTTTTTTTAGTTTTATAAGGTTGTCAAAAAGCATTTTGACATCGCGCCGTGATATTGAATTTGTTTTCGATGGTTTCTTTGAAAAAAGTACTTTTAAATATATGTATATAAAAATTAATTATATTGTAATTTCACCTGGTGTTTTCTCTTCTTTAAAAAGTATCTCCAGACTAATTTTACCGTAAATTTATGCATTACCAAAGTTAACAATGAATATAATTCTTAAAATAATTAGGAAAAGTTGGGTATAATTTTCCCATTTCACTGGACGTGAGATGTGGGTAAGACTCATATAATAATAGTTATTTTTGTCATTCATCATACACTATTGATTTCCCACCGGTAAATTTATACAAAAGAATCTAGTGGTATAGTAAATGTCAAATGTATTTATATATGTAAATAGTTTTTATCGACAATTGAAAGTATCTTAAAAGCTACTGTTCAAAACACGATAGCGTGTACAAATAATTAAGCTTCCAAAGTTTATAAAAAGCTTCTAGCAATTAAAGTATACTTTCTTAATATTATATTTGAAAGTTCTTACACAATAATAGATTCTGATTTTCTCTACTGATGGTCAATTTTTTTTGATTCAAGCGAAAGGATAGTGTGTTATAAATAATATAATATATTAAGCCAATGAATATAGCCAATTCTCTTGCACAGAATTCGTTACGATTTAATGCTGCCTAGTGTATGATTTATTTTGTCTATCCTATGAAATATTTACTGTATATTTAGTTGCTCTAAAACTCAATAATCCCTTGTTTTATGTTCTCTATTCTGGTACCCATGATTTATTGCAAAGCTGTATCAGTCTGTGCTTACACTAACTTGCAAAGAAAGTGGTAGTCAACATTTTAAACGAATATAAAAAAAACAATCTTTTTACGTTAGTTATACTTCCAAAACAAGATGTATTTAAAAGATACAAAACTTTAGTTGACTTAATTATATTATAACCAACTGACTGCTGACGTTACAACAATAGATGGAAATCAAAAATATACAATTGTTAACAGTATGAAAATTCTCGTATACAGGCTACTTTTAGTTCAAAACAAAGCATAATAAAATTCGTAAGTTTATTTTCAATAAAAAAAAACACATTTTTTAAGTAATAATTTTCACAGTATATTTATGATCCGGAAGAGTCAATTACAGAGAAAGTGCACAAATCCTAAGAGTAGGATTCAAACATCCAATTGAAATTATATTCATTGATTGAATCGAATTTTTTTAAAATAATAAAAACACATTTTTTAGTGCTTATATCCACAATATGTGTTTTGATCAGGACCGGTTTCACTCATCGCGAGCATGCTCAGTTGATAATGAGCGAAACCAGTCCTGATCACAGAATGTGTTGTGGAAAAAATAAAAAAACGATTTAGAAATAGTTGCATAGGAAATTTGCAGAAAAATCAACAGATTAGAATTCAATCAAGACCTTCAACCAACATCAAAATAAAAAAATTGATACATAGAAATAATGAATCAATTTTTAATGTTCTCATAAATGAAATACATCTCAGAATTTTTATTAATTTTAATATTATATTTCAAATAAAATATAAGAGTGAGTTTGTCATAACTGAACTCAAGTATACGACGTTACAAGGGGAAACACATGTCAGGAGAGCAAGAAAAAGGTTAAGGAACAACGTTTTAACCCATTGTTTAGGATAGCGTAGAATTTACAACTTTTGATCAATGTTATTTATTGCTAGTTAGTTTAACGCTGTTGATTTTAACCTGTCTTAAGCAAAATGAAAACTTTGAAAATTAAGGTTTACAGATATTGTTGTAAGATAAATCGTTTTTGATTAATTTTTAATTTACTAGTTCGAAGAGACACGTTATTCAAATTTTAAAATTATAGAAAAAATATCAATTATAGTCTTTCATTACTTTTTAAAATGTAGTAATAGTAGTTTATTGATTTATATTGAATGGTATAGATTTTTGTTAATTTTAAGTTTGTAATTGTCACTTAATTGTTAGAAAGGCTTTATATTCAAAATAATAAAAACACATTAAATATTATTTCCAAACTATGACCGGTTTCGTTCATCGCGATCATTATCAAATGATAAAATAAAAATTACAAACAGGCTATTTATACACAACGTTGAGTAAATTATTAGCATGTATTGAAAACCAAAGATTTATGAACTGAGGAAACAATTTATATCTAAATAATGTATAATATATTAGTTAACGAATGTTTGTAATATTTGAAATTATTATATATTCCACATATCGGAACCTTAAGGCGAGGTCATTAGATTAGTTTCGCTCTATCTCTATTCGTCTATTTATGTTATACATATTTCATTTGAAAAATAAATGTTGTGTAACTGAGTATTCAAAATTGCTCTTTGAAAATTTCTTCAGCTAAGATACTTCCATTGAGAGTTTTTATGCTCCACATTAGTATTGGACATTATTTAAAAAAAAATGATCATTGTGTATTAAATAATTGACGTATTGTAATTTTGATTGACTTGACTATTTATTTTTTGAACGATAAATCAATCCTTAAAAAAATAGTCAATACTTTATTTATATTCAGAACATATTTAAAATAATCACGACCGGTGTAGCCGATCGTTCAAAGATGCATAATTAGGCCACAATTATGTTAAAAAAACGTTTCAATACTATGTCGGAAAACGTTGAAACTTTGTGTAAATTGTAAGGGAAAAGATAATTAATTTAAATATACAAAAATGGATTCAGCATGTTGTTAAAGGTTCAATTTAATTTCAATAGAAGGTTATCCGTTAAATGATTTCTAGTTTCGTTACCTATTCTATAATGTTCATTGGTTGAATAATATTTTTATTGATATATTTTATTGTTTTTAAAACCAAAGCTTACAAGCTGTTAAATATTTGAATACTGTTGAATCAGATAGTGACACGACAGGAAGTCGGGAAGCGATAATATGGCCGGCTAGAAGGCTTCTATGAACAAAAAAGTTTCTGTGGACAACCGCCAAGCACTGACCAACACACGCCGCGCTTTTTGGACAGCAGTTGCTTAGCTTTTGTATTTAGTAGATAGCGAAACTTCGTTCGTTTTTTATTCGTAAAACCAAACGGGATAAACCGTTTTTTTAGAGGGCAATTATTGTGGGAACACTTTCAGCTTGGTCGCGTGATAAATGTGTTCAAACATCCCAATGAAAATTCTTCATGATAAAAAATTTGTTTGGTTTTTTTTTCCGAATATGGCGTTAGCTGTGGTACTGTATTTTCATATATCTCCATCAAAACTCTATCGAAATCTGTTATACAGAAATAGATCAATCGATTTTAATTGGTAAGAATTCAAATTTGAATTCTTGAAACTTTGTACGATTTCAAATATGTGTCACGAACGATTCAGGTTTTACCTTTCAGCATCTTCAGGCATTCTATCACACTAATGCAACAAAGCTGACTTTGATAAAAAGAAAAGAAACTGCATCGCACAAATAATCAAGGTTTGAAAACGAGTGATTGCTCTTATAAATAATATTTGAAATTAAACAAGAAAGATGTGAGCGTGAATTTTGGCACGTTCAAAAATTTTTCAGGCTGTATGAAATAAAATAATTCTAATTTGTTATAGCACCTTTCCCGCTTTTTTAGCTAAATAAATAATTCTAGCTTTTGTATTAAGAAACGGCCTATTTATTTTACTAGGATGTTAGTGAAATTGAATAAATATCTAATTTATATAATAGTGTCGACTGAAGTGCTTGATGGAATTAAAATATCAAATTTGAAATAGAAAAATGCCTGAGTATGCTGAAAAGCGGAACCCAATTGTTTGTGACAAAACATGTGGAATCGTGCAAAGTTTCACGAATTTTAATTTGACATTAAAATTCTATCAAACACCTTCAGTCAGTATCATAAAAATGTAAAACAATTTTAATTTAAGTTATATTTACTAACTGTCAGTGAGAGTAAATTTTTGTACAAAATACATGATAGTTTCTAAGTGAAACCTGATATAAATACAATATAATTGTATCCTTATATTTGATCGTGAAAAATTTCAATCGTTCAATTTTAATAATGAAATCTTATCACACACTTTTAGTTGATATCATAGATTATAATAATTGTTTCTTTAAACCACCTATCCATTAATATCTAACAATACTTTGCTTAAAAAGAAACCAACGCTCCAGTTGGAGTATTTTTGTATTATATTGACAGCAATTATGGCAACAGGCAAAAGTCTCTTGAATTCTGTTTGGTAGCTAATTATCAAATATACTTTCTTCGTGCGTATATTTATTTGAATTTAATAACGCTTATATTCATTATCGTAGAAGTGATGGAAAACTAATCCACTAATTATTCTATTAGTAAATCCCAGTTAACCCAGTATTAAAATTAAACAGTCGGCATCGTTTTTATACCAAAGCAGTTAATTAAAAGACCACAGACCCTACGGCAAGTTTTATTAACGCAAAATACTGTTAATAAGTCTATCATAAAAGGATTTTACAACAAATAATAATCAACTATCTTCTAATAGAATGCCTAAAGATACCGAAAGGAGAAAATTGGGTCGTTAGTGACCAAATATGTGGAGTCATACACAGCTTCAAAAATTCAAATTTGGCATTGAAATTCTAAAAGGCATCTCTAGTCGATATTATACAAAAGTTTGGTTATTAATTTCAATTTAATTTATTGATTAAATTGACATTCACTTGGTAGAACTCCATTATATATGTCCAGCCGTTGTACAAAGGGGTGGTCTGATTTGCTTCCATAAGGACCACTTCCGTCTCACATATAATCTTATTGTCATAGACACCTATTGTTTTATTTAGAGTTTTGAAAATTTAGTGTCATTGTGTTAAAGTAACAAGCTAGGTCGTTGGAACAGGAGAGAGGATGTGTTGTGTGCCTTTTCTGCACAGCTATATATAGCGTGAGCCGAAATAGCTATCAACTATATTTTTTTTAAATAATTTTGTAGAACTAAAATACATTGCTATTTTTTTCACCGTGTTATATTGTGTACCTTTTCTACACAGCTATATATAGATAAGCGAATGTTAGTTTAAGCATAGTTCTGACGATGGCGTGAACCGAAATAGCTATCAACTATATTTTTTAAAAATAATTTTGTAGAACTAAAATACATCGCTATTTTTCTATTTTCACCGTGTTAAATTTAATTTATGTTTTATTAACTGTCAGTACGATGGTATTTTTGTACAAAAAATGTATGAAAATGTCTAGGCGAAACCCGATTTGAATTCAATACAATTTTGTATCCGTATATTTGATGAAATTCGTAAAACATTTTATGAACGCACGAAAAATATTTGGCTCAAGATAAATAAAAATTGCAATGGGTTTTCATCTAGCTACTTTGATAAAATCTTGCTAGCTCGCATCTATCTCAATAAAAGTATGAAGTAGCCCTCAATAAAACCGTCGATACATATTCATCGATATCATCAGGCATTCTTAAAACTACACAAGTGGGAGCAATTCAGTTAATTATTTGAATATTGAGGAAAATTGAACATGCGGTTATGAAAGCGAAAAAGCATAAATTAAATAAACTAAGAACACATATAACATATTTCTATTTGCTATGTTGTGAAATAGCTCGAAGGAAACGGGAGTCGATCCAGAATACACATTGTCATCTCTTTTAGGTACCAACACATTTATCAATCAACGTAGACAAAGTTGTCTATTAAAATGAGCTCATGGATCTTGCAGTTGAAACGTTTGTGAAACGAAAAAATTGTTATGACCAATTAAAAATAAAATTAAATAATAAAGTAATGATGAACTATTCTATATTCACATTTATCTTAGGATTTTAGTTTTAGTGACTTATTACAATAATTTATTGATTGAATTAGTATTTACATGATAGAACTTCATTACAACATGGTGAAATAAAAGCAATGTATTTTAATTCTACGAAATGATTGCTATTTCGGCGTACGCCCTCATCAGAACTATGTTGAAACGCTCATTGACTTTTGTATATATAGCGGTGTATAAAACGTACACAATATGTCCTCTCTTCTACTTCTACACTAATTTCATTTTGTGCTAAAATAAATGCCAATTTGACCAGCAAGTAAAATTGGATACAACAAATTTAACTGGTCATATACAGCTATTTAAAAGCTTTTGTAGTCGTACATATAACCAATGACAAAATTATTTCAACATAATACATAAGTATTTCTATAGAAACGGATTTTATTCATCCATTATACAAAATAAGAATAGGCCGTTGGAACAGGAGAGAGGATGTGTTGTGTGCCTTTTCTGCACAGCTATATATAGATAAGCAAATGTTAGTTTAAGCATAGTTCTGACGATGGCGTGAGCCGAAATAGCAATCAACTATTTTTGTTAAAAATAATTTTGTAGAACTAAAATACATTGCTATTTTTTCACCGTGTTATAATGGAGGTCTACCAAGTGAATGCCAATTCAATCAATAAAATAAGACTGATAAAGAATGTAAAAGTAAAAACTGTTTTAATGTTACACCATCGTCAGAGCTATGACAAGAAGACAAAGTTTTCGTATTGTTTTTAGAGTGCAATATATAATACTTAAAAATGTTACCCTTAGCAACACAAGTGGTCATCTACGGTCTTCTCTTTAATAAAAAATAAAACCATTTAATATATAGACTGTAAAAATTAAAATAACTTCAAATTAAAAAAAAAGTTCAGATAAGAATAAAAATAAAATAAACCCGTAGATAACGCATGCAAATAGATGCCAGAGGAATGGCTTAAAGCTAGAAATGTTGTATTATATTCTCATTAAAAATAATAAATTACTTTACGTATAATTTTCAAAATATTTAAGTAAATAAAAAAAGCCATTATAATGTGACACGTACGTAAAAATATTTGAATAGATAGAACCATTATTAATCACCGAAGGCTAAGCTGTCAGTCAGATTCACCTGTCCAAATTCGCGACCCAAACTTTAACATTCCAGGAAGTTTAATAAAAAAACTTCCTTATACGTTTCGGCAAAACAAGATAAAAAAGCTGTAAATAAGATATCGATTTGGAAATTTCCCTCAGACATGATTGATGGACGTATCGTCGTTTTATTTGATAAATGGAAAATTTATCAAAAAAGCTCAGCAAAAAAGCTGCAACTTTTCAAAGAGTTTTGTTTTTTTTTCTTCTCCAATGAAATGTTAAATACGGAAACTTTACATAATCAATCATTCAGGATTAGATATTGAATATAAAATTCTTATATTAGTAGAGTTCATAAATTTTTTCAATGTAACATATTTTAGTCTAGGTATATCATGTGTGCGATTCAAATTAAAATTTAACTGTTTCGACTGACTTTATCGTTAGAACTATATTTAAAATATTTCTTTTTGTGTAAAAAAAAGAAAAAATGATTGCTTATGTTTTTTTAAATAAGTATATATACTTTTAAGGTGTCAACTGTCACTTCTTGATGGAAAGGCATGATATTTTAAATATTAAAAACAAATTTTTAGTGCTAATTTCCACAATATATTTTTTGATCAGTACCGGTTTCGCTCATCGCGAGTATTATCAACTAAAGTTCAACTGATAATGCTCGCGATGAGCAAAACCGGTCCTGGTCAAAAAATATATTGTGGAAATAAGCACTAACAATGTGTTTTTATTATTTAAAAAAAAGTATATATACAATAGAAAAACTGAATATAAATTAAATATATTTTCAACGATGGCAAGAGTTTACATATTTTAGTTGTCACCCAAAGATATAAGAAAAGTACTATATTTACAATATATTATGATGGCGTTCTATTAAGTGACTGTCAATTCAAGGAATAAGTTTTGTTTTTGTATTTTATATTATTTTCGACAAACATAATCAATCAGTTTTTTTATCAAAAATTAAAGACATATGTAGTCGACGTCCTATAACGTAAAGATCAGGACTACGCTATAATGATTAACTACATTGTATTTAAATCAGTGGATAACGGTGGGAATAAAACATCACTTGACGTAATATAAGAAACTAATATTATATTTGAGATTTTCGGCTCATTGAACTTGTTTCACGTAAATGATATAATAATGCTTTATCTATTCTACATAAAAATGTTCCAGTGTAATTTACGAATCGATTGTGACAAAGGTGTGGAATCGTACAAAGTTTCAACAATTCAAATTTTATATTAAAATTCCACTAAGTATCTTCAGTCGATATTATAACTTGTATGAATTTTCATTACGTTATTAGTGTTTATCATATCAATCGAATATGTGGCTGTTATTATTACGTTTATATAAATGGCAAACTTATAATAATGGAGTATAATCTTAAATAAATTGAATCGTATCTTTTTCTATCATCTCGATGAAAGAGTATTTCCAGGAGATACAAGTACATAAAACCCTTTTAAGAAGCTTATTGGGCAAGTTCTTTCAGCTGTACTGCGTTGTGTATCGTAATAATATTACGAAATAGATCCCGTAAAAAGGTATTATTAGGTCTCCAGTTGTGAAACAAACCATAAAATATAGAATTTTATATTATTTTATCGCACGAGTAAAATTGAACTTTGAACAAACGGTCTAAGTCAATAAGCCAGAGTTATAAGGTAACAATTACAATGTTTTCAATTGAGACAAAAGTGAGTGTAATTTGAGAGACATGCTATGAAAAAAATTAATGCTATACTCGAAGAACTGTCAAACAGTATTTCACTTCTACACGATAAAATCCATTTTCATAAAAAATCAAGACTTTTTATATGAACCTGATTTTTTTACTAGTGCTTAAATATATATATGGTATCAAATATGCCTACATTCCCAAAGAAATCACTAAAAAGAGCAATTAAATTGATTGTTTCACGTGATTATAAATTAAAATACATAGTCCTTAATTTTTGATTTCTATTAAAGGTGCTCGATAGAGTTCAATATCAAATTTGAATTGTTGCAACTTTGTACGATTCTATAAGTTTTTTCACTAACGACCCGGGTTTCGCCTTTCGGAATCTTCTGGTATTCTATCACACGGGTGCAACATAGCTGAGGTGAAAGAATGCCTGAAGTTGCCGAAAGGTCAAGCCCTAATCGTTAGTAACAAAACACGTGGACTCGTACAAAGTTTTAGCAATTCAAACATAATTTTAAGTACTATTTTTACAATATATTATATGATAAGAATTGGTTTCGCTTTTTGCGAGCATTATCAATTGATGGGATACAAGTTACAAACAAGCCTTTACACAATTTTGATTATTGTTTGTAATTTGTTACCAAAAACCATCATTTTTTAACTGATTTTTGTGTTTGTACTGAGTGTAAATTTATGTTATGTAATCTCCACATGTATACATCTTTGTAGTAAAGGTCTTAAGCTAAACGTATTAGAGCAATTAGAAACCAATAGATATTAGCAATCCAATGACGTTCTTAATGAACAAACAGATATAAATCTATCATCGCCTCTCATACAATTACGACAGGTTAATGCATTTCTTTTAAAATAAATCATCTCAGAAAAATACTTATTTTTTATGTATGTTTATTTTCATGCAATATAAAAACAAAACAGATAAATTCTCAGTATAATAAATACGTACAATTAGTTTGCCACATTTAAGAATTTATTATCACAATATAAAATTAGGATGTTAGAACAGAGAGAAAATGTATTTTGTATTTTTTCTACACCGCTATATATAGATAAGTAAATGTTTGTTTAAATATAGTTCTTATGCAGGTGTTATCCAAAATAGCTATCGTCTATATACGTTATAAATTATGTAGAACTAAAATAGATTGCTATTTTTTCACCGTGATATATTTTATATTTTAATCATGTCATGTCAAAAATTGAAAATATACAGTTAGGTGTAATTTTCGCCGATGTGATCCGCAAAAACTTTCCATTCAACCGTGTTTGAATTTGGTGACCACGGTATCATAAAGGCGATTACGTCGTGGTCGAGAATTGAATCGAATGTCGTCCCATCATTAGGCTTATCTCGTGTGCAGTAAGAAGGTAGTTGAGCAGAAGTCGGCTGGTGGTGAAAGACGTGAATTCGGATAATGTCTTTCAGAAATCCACAAAACTGCGACTGACATTCACGGACGGCAAAATGATATAAAGATTGCGACAATAAGTATAAAACATGAGATATCTCTATACATATGAATGAATGTTTGTTTGTTTGCATGGATGTACTTTATGTATTGCTTTTATATCAATGGTAAGAAGTGCTTGAAACTTTTAACATATTGTTTTACCCTCGTAAAGGTTTTTGAATTACTACAACCACATATCAGCACATCTGAAAAGTTTTTTAACGATTATAAAAACTCTAACGAAACTCTCAACCATGTCACACTTTGAAAACGAAAATTTGCGTACTATTAATTGTTGATAAACTAAATTAGATTTTCTTAACACAATATCTTTGCAAAACTATCACAATTTGAGATTATAAATTTTTAACGCGGTGAAAAAATAGCAATGTGTTTTAGTTCTACAATTTTTTCACGCCATCATAGGAACTAGGGCGATGGCGTGAGCCGAAATAGCTATCAACTGTATCTTAAAAAAACTTTTTGTTGAACTAAAATACATTGCTATTTTTCACCGTGTTATAATGGAGTTCTACCAAGTAAATGCCAATTCAATCGATACATTATAAATTCATAATGACATTTTGCAAACCATCGATTGTAGCGACTAGTACAGTTTTAGTTCACATTGTTGCAACTTAGTGTCATTGCAACGCGTGCCGCGTACTCGCTAGTGTTCATATAAAAATTAATGTTTTTACTTTACAATGTAAATAGAAAATAACGTTTTGTAGTTTCACTTTGGAAATATTCATTTCTCTTTAATTCAACTGTATTTTAAATTGAGTAAGAATTCATATTTTCACTAGTCAGATAAGCGTTAATTGAAAAACATACATAAGAAATTGAATACATGTAAGCAGAGGCGGCTCGTTCACCACACTTATTGAGAAATATGTTTGTTATAATATCCAAAAAATTATGTTTAATTATGAGAATATCAATTATGTAATACGCTCACTCGCACGTGATCAATGATAATGAAATAAAACACAGATAATAGTTAATTTTGATAATTTTTATGTTAATAGTAAAATAAATTCCAAATGAACACTATTTTTTGTGATCAACCGCAGCACCTGAGATATATGAGATCTTATACACAAGCCACCACTGCATACAACGGATATAAATTCATTGGTTTCTACGTATGATGTCCATTGATTTCGAAGAGCTTTTGAAAGTTTATCGTAAAAATATCGTAGACATTGGCAATATTTCGTAAGTTGATCAATATTTGATAGTTATTGATACTGTGAAAAAATATTTTCAGTGTAAAGTGAATTAAATTCAAAGATATACGATAAGAAACATGATGTTTACACTTTTTTCCACACTTAACATTTTTAAGATAAGGAACAGTCTCGCTCATCGCAGGCATTATTAACTGCTTTATTATTATTTAAATATAAAACATTTTTTAAAAGTGATCTATAAACTTGTCTGATTATTTGTAGCACGTATTTAATTCTTAACAAATCGTCTGTGCGTTGATTATTTAGTTAGATTTTTGACGAAAATATAAACTGCAAAATGAAAATATAATATTTTCTTTCGATAAAGCTAAGAGGTATTACATAAAAATCTAGAGATTTATCTCTATAAATTAAATCGGTTGACTAAAGATGCAACATTAAAAAAACAAAATTTACGATCAATAAAATCTTTAGGTTTCGAAGAGAATTTAAATTTTCCTTTAAAATGAATTAGCGGTGAGAGAAAAATGTTTATAAATAAATATATACTTACGCTTGCGATGTCTGGTGAAAGCTCTTGAAATATCATGTTATGAAACGCGACCCGTAAAAGGTTGCATTTCACGTGAGTGAGCTAAATTCTATCTCTCTCGAACGACGAAGTGTGCTTTTACCTAGAAGCGTGTATATTGCTTATTTTAGCCACTGACATAATAGTTACAATTCGAACTAATGAAATTGCTATAAAGTATAAACAAAACATATTCTTTGTGTGAAATTCCATGATATAAATTAAGCTGAAGTGCTTAGGGAAGAGAAATAATGTATAATATATTTACATGGTTTTTAATCATTTCTAAATTTTCTTCATAATTAATGAAACCGTAAAAATGCTTGTGAATTCAGAATTATTAATTAATTTAATCATATATTGGTTGTCCCACCTTCACCCGTTATGTGTATGCAGCCGTTGTGACACGGCCGCCTTCCATAACGCAATACTAATAAAAAGAATCGATTTTACTCCTCATACTCTTGGCCCGATACAGAGCTGCACGGACCGATCGTTAAACCATGCACTATTGTGCTTAAAAGAAGAGAGAAAAAGGAAATGTGACTTGCTCAGCCTATTAGTTTATTCAGTTAATTCAATTAATTTAATCAGTTGACAATACTTTAGATAGCGTTATCGGACCGAATTTGTTTAAGACATATTCACGTTTAATAATTTGTAAAGAAATTTGCCTAGGCCAATATTTCTTTGAAATTATATAATGAGAATCGTGCTATTCATTATGATGCCAAACTGTTTGCTTTTGACCATTTTTTAGAAGTGAATATGAATTCGTGTTCTTAAAAATAGTGTTATTAATGTTCATTGATTTAGTATTGTTTCGGAAGAGAGTGAGCTTTGTGAATACTATTTATTTTTTAAATATAAAAGCATATTTTTTCTAAGCTTACTTACTAAATTTACTACTGTTTGCAAATTTTCAACGATTTTTTTACGTTAGAAAAGCAATCTATAAATCATTTGTAATTTTTGAATTGTATTTATGTTAAAACGATAACGTGTTTTTGGTATATTAGTGAAGTCGTATCCAACAACATTCTCATCAAATATAATCTCACGTTCATTACATAGTTAAAATATATTTCTATACAAGAAAACATAAATTTATTGATATTTGCGTTGGAAAAGTTGGAAAACTATCACAAATACGTTTTCTGTTGAAATTTAATTTCGCTGTTATATATGTTAATAAAATAAACAAATAAATAAGTACATTGAATGATCGATTTACAAATATAATCTGTTACAAGACTATGTTGAATATCTAAAAAATTTGTTAACCGATTGTCGATTCATGATGGATTTTCAACTAGTAACAAAAAAAGTGCGCCGTTTTAAAAGTCTGTCGAATAGTTTTATATAAAGAATAAAAGGATTAAAAATACCGTTTCAGTCCTTTATCCAAATATGTGCTCGTTACATAAAAATCTTGAATATTGTCCGAATTGTTCGTTAACCAATCACCCACCGTATAAATAGCATATTATAATAGTGAATATATATATATTTCTTTACGGCACGTGGCAAAATATATACCGAGTTAACTTTGAATTCAAGTACGCTTTCTTGAATAATAGGTACCGTATACATAAAAAAACGAAATTCGAAAGCTTCGGAAATATAAAAAGAGTAAATTCACGAAACTTGACCAAGCCTACGTTTTTTCACAGAAAAGTGAAACCACGACCGGATCTGGTGAAAACTTTTAATTCAGGGCTCGGCAACAGTATAAATTCAATAAACCGTCTGTACATTGAATTTTATTCACATGTTTAATTGTAATAGTATATATTTTTTATTAATTAGTCTTAATGACATGCGCGTTATCGTTAAAGTAATTAATTGTATTACATCATCATTGTGAAATAAAGTACTTTTATTATTCTGTATCTAAATGTGAAAACATTTTTCTGAAAATATTCATATTGAATCTAGAATTTTATAACGTTTGTCTACTCTCAACGAAGAGCACATAACCATCTATTATAGAACCATATAAGTAAAACAAGACAAATTGTTAAACAATTCATACAAACAAATTATTAATAATATAACCACAAAATATTTTATGATTAGGACCGGTTTTACTCATTAATAGGACTATTAACTGATTATCAAAACCTATCGGGATCATAAAAAAATATTGTGGTTTTATTATGCCTTTCCACCAAGAAGTGACAGTAAACACTAATAAAAAAGTTATTTCTGAATATTAAAATCAGATACGCGTGAAAGAATTTTAGTTATTAAAAAAAACACGTCGTCACGAGACTAACGACGATTTTCACAACATAACGGATCCAGTCATTCAGAATTAATTAATATTTATTTATCTAAATAAAATATTTCCAACAAATCTATAAACATAGCAATGAATGTATGGGTGTCTGGTTGTCCTTTATGCATTACTACAATATTCATCCCATCGATATGAAACTTAACAAATTTCTTGAATATACTTCCGCAAACGTTTGGAATAAAAACATTTTTTTATTATTGTTTCCACAATATATTTTATGATTAGGACCGATTTCGCTTATCGTGAATGTTATCAACAAATGATTATTTTAGCATTACATAACATTACTATCATAATTGGTCATGCTAAAAACTATTCAATACTATTTTATTGTTTAAAATTAATTCAATTTAATAACGAAAAGTTAAGACTACTTAGGTCGACGATTCCTTTTTTAAAATTAAGCCAGCTTTATCAAGACGGGAAGAAAGTTTGTTTGAAGTACGTTTTTTCAGCCCTTATAGTTTGAAAAGACAATTTTTACGAGTGGGTAATTGGAATATAAAGGTAGGCACGGGAAGTTTCGTCTGTTTTTTACGAGTCGAATGCTACCCTACAAGCATTTTACGATTTACCCAGCTGACGCGGTTTCCCTGTATTTATATCATATATTTCATACGGGGGCAGGCTGTGTTTCGGGAAGTTTTACTGCTCATTGAAATCATTTTATATGCCGGTATAAATTTTGTTTGTGTATCCGACCGATTGCCACACAAATTTCTATTACGTTGTATCATTCGACAAATTGAGCAATTTGCTTCGTAAATTATGTGTTGTTTCGTGTTTGGAGTTTAAAGTTTAAATGCGGATCCATTGTCATTTGCAAAGTTGGTGTGCAAAAATAGCTAATATAAGTGTATTTCATACAATATAGTATCGACAGATCCAGTGGTAACATTGTAGAAATTCGTTTTTAATATAAAATTTAAATTAACGTTTATAAAACTAATTGATTTTGAAGCTATGATGTCGTTTAATATATTATTAACTCATTCCCTGTTGAGCATTTTAAAGGATATTTCAACATCTAGACTTCAAAAATTTATTGAATAATATTTGTTTGAAACAATCTTATTGAGTTTGTCAGGACAAATCAATCAATAAATTAACTAAAAAATTACAAGAAGGTTTTAAACACTGTAAATTCATATATTTTTGGGTATACAGTATATATATGTATATATATACAGTTGAGACGTTAACTATTTTACTTTATTTTGTATGATCAATATAAATTATTTTCTTGGATCATTTATTTTTTACACCTGGTAATAATAAACTTAAAATTGTGAAAAATAGCGTTACTTTAATTATTTTATCAGTTGATAATTCTCTCATTGAAGAAAACCGGCTCTGATCTTAAAATATTTTGTGAAATATACTTAAGTTAAAACTAATAAGTGTGTATTTATTTATTAAAATACAATGCATTTCAACCAAAAAGTGACAGTTAAACAGCTTTAATATGTTTTTATTTGTTTAATAGATAGAACATATAGATTTTTAAAATTCAAATTTGCATTTCCTTTTTGCACTCTATTATAATGAAGTAAACATGTCAAAGCTCTACAGTTTTTTTTTGTAGATATATATATATATATCTATTTTTTTTAATTCCTCGCTTTCAGTCACGCGTTATGTCTTGCAAAGCTTTCGTATTAAGATCATAGTGTGACTGTTGCATTTGGCTTTATTTAGGTGACTTTCATCTTTTTATCTAACATAGGGTTGGATTATTATTTCGCTTTATATTAATGTAAGAAAAAACAGCCTTATTAAAATATTTCATTTGAATTGTTGAAACATTTTACGATTCCGCTATTTTGTCACTAATAACACGTGTTTCGCCTTTCAATATGTTCGACAATCAATCATACGGATACAACAGAACTTACACACAATAAACAGTTAACATTTTTTATATACAAAAAAAGTAAATCATAAAGGAAAAAAAAGACGCGAGGATCCAAACATGCAATTCAAATAACTTTCATTGATTGAATTGATATTTACTTGGTAGAATTTCATTATTACACGGTGAAGAAATAGCAGGGTATTTTGGTAGAACATTTTTTTAAAAAGTATATAGCTATTTCGGCTTACACCGTCATCAGAACTATCATTATCAGAAATAGTATTGATAAGAGCGTAAGCCAAAATAACTATCAACTACACACCTTATGAATTTTGTAGAACTAAAATGATTATTTTTTTTTTCACCATGAAATAATTTTCCATACTATTGATTTAATAATAATGAAAATAAACGAAAATTTTGATAATATATATTAATACAAAATACTACTTATTAGTCTTTGATAAAAAGATTATGTTACAAGTAATAATCAACTATCATTACAATGCAATCAGGTAATTTTAGAATTGCATTTTTAAAAGGACAACTTCTAATTAAAAATTGGTGGGTAACGATGGGAATTAAACATCTGGTGATGTTACATAAGAATTAAATTTATATGATTGTTGATTAATTGAACCAATTTCATGTGAGGTATAACAAGAGTGTGTTGGGAAATTTAAGCTGGTCGTTAAGAATATATCTTTGATTTAATTGATTTCTGTTTAAATTCTTCTTCTGAATTGAATTCGAATGATTTATGTATAAATTCTACTTCTGAAATTTATGAAATATTTGATTAGTATTTCAATTCTAAGACTTATAGATATCACAGCACACGCTTAGAGTTTCTAGTCAAAGTGGGAATTGTAGCTTTGGCTTTCTGAACAAGTTTTAAACAAACATAGCTCCGAATAATGGCGTCATACCTTTTACTTACTTATATTTCCAACATTTATCGGATTGCAGAGTGTGCTGGGATTACAACGCATCTCGAAATTTCAACATTATAAGTTCTTATCTACTGTAAATATACAAATTAGGATGCAAAATGGGGTAACTAGACTACAAGCGCCATGTTTCCACAGCGAATTTTATGAAAATGATGCCGTTTATATTAATAGCCGGCGTAAATTTCTAGCTAATCGGTTTTCGAGGATAATTCTGCACGTTGACTGAGGAAAACAAAATTAATGGAATTAAAGCAAGGATATACTAACTAAGAAAACGTTTTCTTGCATTTTTAATTAATTGACTAAATAAAACCTTAATGCAACTGAAGAACAATTCATTTATTTTTTGAATCAGATATTTAAAAGGATTTTTTCATTGCGTTTATTTAAAAACACTTTCGTAACGTTTCGTAGTGTACCTAAATATTGCTATGAAAATCTTGTACAAAGAATATTAGGTGTAAAATGAAAGATACATATAAATTAAATGAAATTAAAGATTACCCCTAGCGCAGGAAAAATACTCAATAAGAAATTAAATTTATTGAAAATAAAAGGTTAACAAACAATGCTTTCGAATGTCTTTTGGTTCCTCGAATTACCTTTGGTTTTGAAAGAAATGCACAACGTAAAATAACAAATCAATTGAATTGGCATTTACTTGATAAAAAAACTTCAATAAAAAATAGCCACTGATTTTAGTAAAAAGAATTGTTCGCCCTCATCTTATTCATTGTAGGTGAAACACTTTTTCCACCAAAACAGTTTTTTACGATATCAACTGAACTTGATGGAATTTCAATATAAAAATTTTACTGTTGAAACTTAGTAATTTTCTACTTGGTTTATTACTAACTGCCCGGGTTTCATCATTTGACATCTTAAGCATTATATCACATGGATGGAACTGACAGAGAGTAAAATTTCCATTCGTATACTATCATCTTAGTTATAAATTTGAATTGTTGAAATTGTATGATTCCACATGTTTTGTCACTTTCCACACGGGTTTCGCCTTTCCAGCATTTTTAGGCATTCTATCATGCGGATGCAACAAAACTGACACACAATAAACAATTAATATTGATCATAAACAATAGTCAATTACAGAGAAAGTGCACAGATCTTAACAGTAGGATTCAATCATCCAACTGAAATTACATTCATTGATTGAATTGGAACTTTTTTAAATAATAAAAACACATTTTTTAGTACTTATTCCCACAATATATTTTTTTATCAGGACCGGTTTCGCTCATCGCGAGCATCATCAGCTAATCACTGATAACGCTTGCGATGAGCGAAACCAGCCCTGACCAAAAAATATATTGCGGAAATAAATACTAAAAATTGTGTTTTATTATTTAAAATATCATGCCTTTCCATCAAGAAGTGACAGTTAACACCTTAAAAGGAATTGAAACTTACTTGATCATTATTAAACTTTGAAGAATGTATTGCATTCTTATCACACGTATGCAATAGAGCTGATGCTAGTTATAAATGTATTAATTTAAAATAGTACAGACAGTTAAAGTATGTTTGCAATAACTGAACGAATATTTTATGTTAAATGCCAAATTTATACATTTCATATAAGTATGTTTGAAGTGCAGTTGTTAAATAAACCATCGGCCTACGAAATTTCACCCTGCACTAGCAATTAAGACCACCACTGTAATCCCTCGTGATTAGGCCTTTATTGAGCCACTTTGCCGAGCCATTATTATTGAAATCATAAAGCCTGCCCTTCGAACTCGTTTGGACAGCTGAAATGATCACGGGGTGCACTTAAGCAAGAATGGAGCGTCGTTATAAGGACGCCGACGGCTCGGGCGTCTTAACGGATGCCGTTGCGGCGTCGCCCTACGTAAGCATGATTGCCACATACGCTCATATCGTTATAATAATAATACGTATAACATTATTATAGCATTCATATTCTAGAATTAGAGTGAAAACGTTTCTTAAACATATTGCGTGGCCTTTATACAATCCCACTATCCGGCGGGTTTTGTGCTCTTTTAATATTTAAGGCTCTCTCAACTAATTTATTTATTGAATTGGCATTCACTTGGTAGAACTTCATTATAACATGGTGAAAACAATAGCAATGTATTTTATTTCTGCAATTTTCTTTAAGATATAGTTGATAGCTATTTCGGCTCACGCCATCGTCAGAGCTATGCTTAAACGAACATTTGCTTATTTGTATATATATATATATATATATATAGCTGTGTAGAAAAGGTACACAATACATCTTTTCTCCTGTTTTAACGACCTAGCTTGTTTCTTGCTTGCTATAAAACTAAAATTTGTAAATGAAACTAAATCTATGCTTTTTACAAGATGTAAAATTTCCACTCGATAATAAATTGATCAAGACATTGCAGTTGTAATTTGTGATATCGACTGAAGATGTTTGATAGAATTTAAATATCAAATTTGGATTATTGTATCTTTCCACAACTTTTTTCACTGATGACCCAGGCGTTGACTAAAAGTGTGATGTGTCAGCTTAGTTGCATCCGTGTGAAAAAATACCTGAAGATGCCGGAAGGTGAAAGCCGGTATTCAGTGACAAAACATGTGGAATCGTACAAAATTTAAATAATTCAAATTTGTTGTTGTTATTTTTTACCATTATATATTGTATTATTTTAGGCAAAAATTCGATTTTTTCGTATGCTTATAAATTATTTATACAATCAAGGCAATAGTCTTTTGGATGACCGAACGAATATAAAATCATTACTCTTACCTAGAGAATAACATAGAGATAAACATTTTTTTAGTTTATTCAATTTCTAAGGCAATAGAATATTTAATTTTGATTCAGTACACAATCGTTAAATTGATGTAATAAGTGAAATTTTAACATAGTTCAATTGTATTGAACTATCAAGAACATTCTATAACATTTGGTAGCGCAAAAATATTTTTAATTTTCCCCTACATATAATGGAGTTATAACAAATAAATGTTAATTCAATAAATAAAAAATGAGACAGTTATGTAAGTCTGAACATTATTTATTGCTTGAAAAAAAAACAGTAAAAAAATGTTCTTACAAACATTTGGCATAAGTATACATGACGATACTGTTTTTGCACTAGAGACTTGTTCAAGATATCACCGTGAAATAAAAAGATCTTGAAAGTCAAACTTGACAAAGAAAATATGAAAGATAGGTGCCATTACTTAAAACAAGCTGTGCACAGCTTTCTGACACTAACACGATATGATATTTTTTTATATCCATTCAAAATCGGATTATACTGTCACTTTCAGTTTTTATCGAAATTCATTGAAAAAGAATTCTGGCGTTTCAATGTTTTTTTCAATGGATTTATACTAAGTCTTTTGTAATAATATTAAAAAGTATATGGAATTTTATCTCTGAATAATTTTTATTATCAATATAATGCTGTTTGAACCATGTTTGTTCATAATGTGAAACCTATAGACAGTCAATGAAGTTTGAATTGTTACAATTTTGTACGATTCCACATGTTTTGTCACTAACGGTCCGGGTTTCGCCTTTCGGCATTTTCAGGCATTGTATCACAACACGGATGCAACAGAATTGACTAAATGTGGAATCGTACAAAATTTTAACAATTAAAATTTGATATTGAAATTCCATCAAGCACCTCTAGTCGATATCATAAATTATGCCAATGAAGTAAATAAATTTGACTAAGCATTTAATAAAAATGAAAGCCATTGAAAGATAAAATCACATCTCTTAAATCAGTGCTCCGCAACCGTTGTGCCACGAAACGATGCTAGGTGTGCCGAGATGCATTTTTATAAAGAAAAAAAAACAAATACTTTATCTACAATATAAAATGTTTTCTGAAAACGCACTTTCAGGGAAGCAGAAATATTTTTTTTCTTTTTTGGAATAATATGTCTTGTATAAATATTTATTATACGAACAAAATGTGTATCTATAAGAAAAAAATGAAAAAAAAAATACCGAGAACGAATGATTTTTTATCGACAAATGCGTCGATATATTTATATTCAGAATAATACATTTTGTGCTCAGAACCGTGTCCTGATCACAAAATGTGTTGTGCAAATAAGTACTAAACAAACATGTTTTCATTACTAAAGATATCATGCCTATCCATCAAAAAGTGACAATGAACACCTTCAAAGTGACTGGTGGTGTGCCGCAAAATGATTTATTATTTGAGAACAATCAAATTGCACTAAATTTTGTGAGCAATTTTCAAAGATATAAACTCTCTACATTTTCTTAGGGTGGCGTTAATATTTTAGCATCGCATCTAAGGAAAGCTGGTGCATCTGATTTATCCATAATAAAATATTAGTAATTACCGTAAGTTGGCTCCATTCAGTAAGTACTTAGCTTGTAGTTTAAAGTAGGTAAGAGTTCGCAATAGTTGGGCGATGGTAGTTAGGAGTTGATGGTACGTGCAAGTCTGCAGCGGCCAGGGCGGTGTCAGCTGTAAACAAACTTTGGGCTAATTACGGCATTTGGTGGGACGTGGCAGTCTATTTGAAGAATCTGTTCGCAATCGAATGGCATCTTTTTTAAATTTACACGGTAACACTGGGTAACGCGTTTTTCACGTCTTTTGATATGGATAATATCAATTTCTCATAAATCTTACAATATTTTTTATAATTTTATTTTGAGGCATTTATTGCTAGTACGGCATGCAATAATGGTGCACTTATTTATCTATAGCTGGCAATTCCAGCAATTATGTAGTGAAATCATTCAATTAATATGGTATTCTGTAGTTTATTCCAACCACTTAATGATTACAAAACAAAACACAATGATAAAGAAAACAATTTCTAAATAGAGAAAAAGTTACGATGATTTTCGTAAGACATCACACGTTCATCAATTTACAATTGATCCTTGTCGCGAATGTTTTAATGTAAACTGTTTTTGAGCCCAATAGTCTTAAAGCTTTTGTTCCTATAGAAAAATAATAATTTCTTTCGATTTAAATAAGGCTACAATCGGATTTCAGTCATACTTGATAATACCTAATTGCATATTTAAGATTTTTTTGAGAAGTTGTGGACATGAATGTTTTTTCTTTGAAGATTTAGAACAAGTATGTCAATGGTTAGAGCGTTAACATGCTTACTCGTATTAGTTGATTGTTCAGGAAATTGTTATTTTTTAATGTATCAAAGTAGATATTGTCGGAGCTTGCATGGTTTCTTTGTTTTCCTGGTTATTTTTTCTTGAAATTTGCAATATTACTTTTGATTATTCTTTGCTATGTTGCAAAAGGCAAAAAAATCTTTTCTAGAGTGTATTCATCAAATAAACAAATCAGCTCTTTGAATGCCTTATAGCTCTTTCATGAATTGTATTTTTAAACTCGAGTTTATTATTCGGTTTGATTTTTTGCTCACTAAAGTATACGCGACCGAATGTTTTTTTTTAAATTATCAATAAAATAAAAAAGTGAGACTGTACTTAACAAAGAATTAAACGCAGACAATTTGTAACAGTTAACAATGATTTTTTATTAGAATTAAATGTTAAAAACGTGTGGAAATGTTAGAGCTTTATTTATGTCAGAGCTTTTATAAACATATAGAAAAGGTTTGAATGGCTATGTAACTAAAATTAAATGTCTCTCTACCTTGAAAGTGCGAAAGTATGTTCACCGATATTGACAATAAAACACAAAGCCGCAGCTCTGGTTTAGTTTGGTTCAATGATTAGCGCGAGTTTCCGTAAAATTTATTATCTTCGAGCCAATTGGGTAGCTGAAAATTGCGTTTTGATGAAATTGTTAATTCCCAATTCTCGTTCACAAATGATAAGTTATTGTTCTAAGCTTTCGTTATTATGTTCAAAACTGGTTTTAAAAAATATGATTAATAAACAACGCATTAATTGAATTTTTGATAAAATATGTAACTCATGACTCTTTTAAATTTCAATATGTTTTTGTTTTAAGTGAATATGAATGCATAATATTTTAATCTACCGATTTGTTGTTCACTGTTACCTCAATTATACATATTCCAAAGAACGCATTACGTACAATAAAATGAAAGCATAAAACTATTATTTTACGGTTTTTCAGTTATAGTGCTTATTTTATTCATAATATGCGTTTTAGTTAGTTATGACAATGCCATTTGAAAATAAAAATAAGCACTTAATTTATAGTTTATATAATACATGTACGAGACACATTTTAAAATATAAACATTAACATCGGACTACTAAAATAGTTTATTACATCTAATGAAAGTACTTCATGAAATTTCACAATTTAAAACCTCCCTTTTTTATGATATCAACTGATAGTGCTTGATGGGATTTCGATATTAAATTTGAATTGTTATAATTTTGTAGGATTCCACATGTTTTGTGACCAATGATCCGGGTTTCGCCTTTCGGCATCTAAGGGGATTTTATCACACGGATGTAACAGAGCTGAAGATGCCAAAAGGCGAAACCCGGGTCGTTAGTGACAAAACATGTGGAATCGTACAAAGTCGTAGCAATTCAAATTGGTAAACCTCTCATTAAAATGTTGAGCATTTAAAATTCAGTAAAGTCAAACCACTATGAACTGAAATTATTTTATATATATATATATATTGAGCCCATAGCTTTAAAGTGTAACAAACTTTCTTCTTATAATTTCTCTTATATAACATAGAAGCGCTGCAAACTGCTTAGAGACTTACAGTTCTATTACACCCGTGTCATATAATTTACGAGGATGGCGAAAAGCGGAACTTGTGTCGTAAGTGACAAAAAGATAGGAAACATACACATTTCAACAATCCCACCAAAATCGGTTAAGTAACGATTATTTTAAATAGATCTTTTCCGACCAAGCAAATCTAAAATGCATCTTAATCATTACAATTACAATAAAGATGTCAACGAATTTTAAATGTATTTATGTTTAATTAAAGTTCATTGATGCATAGTATATATTGCCGACTTGAGCTTTTAAACATTAAAACAAGTTAGGTGAAGACCCGCTCTGTAAGCTCTGGACGGACAAAAACTTTAAAGTCAATTATTATTAAGCACGAGGACCAGTTTCGTTGAATTTTCTTACACAGAACTTTCCTTCGATTTCTTTATACAACGGAGTTAGTAAGACCGTGTTCGTATATACGCTTATTTGCCGATTTTATAATTGAATAATGTATTAAATATAGTTTATTATTTTTAGCTATAATTATAAACGTTTGTTTTCTTATATAATTAAATTCCCGCCTGTGATCTAAGCAATTAATCTCATTAAGCAAAACTTTAAATTTATTAATTAATTTTAGATATTGCAACATTCTGATAAGTGAAAGTTGATCACATTACATTTTGTAATATGGGTACGGGAGAGAAACTATCAAATATAAAATACTGCGAGGATTTTCGACAGTTTTATTTTATATGGCAACATTTTTTCTTTTAATGTTAACCCAAAAATTAGTAAAAGAAATGTTTAATCTATATATATATATATATATATAAATCTATGTATATGTGTATGTTTGTCTTTTATGCATTACTTCACCATTCATCCAATCGATATGAAACTTTGCGAATTTCTTAAGTATACTTCCGCGAAGGTTTCTGGCATACCATCCTCACAAAAAATCGAGTCTAGTCTAATCTTCTTATACATAATCCATATATATGTAAATCCACATTTCTTTGTTTGTTTGTCCTTTATGCATTACTACATCATTCATCTGATCGATATGAAACTTGACAAATTTCTTGAGTACACTCCCGCGAAGGCTTATAACATATATCCTGTCCAAAAAAAAAGTTGCATAATCTTATCTTCTTATATATTACACACATATATTTAATGAATGTTTGTGTATCTATTTGTTCTTTATGCACTACTACGACACTATGAACAAATAAATTGTTTGTTATCATAACAAGTTTCCTTGAATTTCCTTACTCGGAAATCGCAGCAACGCGCAACGGTTCAGCTAGTAAGTCATAAACAATTGTTAGAAATAAACTATGGTGAACATGTAGTCACAATGCTACGAATTATTTGCTTTTTCTACTGTTGTATAAAAATTATTATTTCTTTTGATAGTGAACAAAGCGATTTAACTATTTTGTCAAGTTTTTCAACAATTAAATACGTGGTTTTTAAATAATTAGCCAAGTCCCTATTTGGTTGTGTAACGAATATTCTAACATTGAGTATTTAAAAATATAGGAATTCAAATTTTTTGTATAAATGGGCCTTTTTTAAAGAAATAACTGCTTATTTCAATTTGGCAAGTAACGATTAAACATCTAGTTAAACATTAGTTATTGCCTTAGGGTCTCTGTTTTCCTTTAATTAATAACTTTGGTATATAGACGATTCTAACTGTTTATTGTGCGTCAGTTCTGTTGCAACTGTGTGATAAAATACCTGAAGATGTCGAAAAGCGAAACCCGAGTCGTTAGTGACAAAATATCTGAAGTCGTTCAAAGTTTAACAATTCAAATTTGTTATTGAAATTCCATCAATCATCTTCAGTTGATATCATAAACTATATGAGAATTCAGTTGTTTTATGTTAACGGGGCATATCGAGATTGTCAGGAATAATTAGGGTGTTTACAATAGATAAACACCCTTAATAATATAATAAATTAAGCTTTAAATACGTAAATAAATACATAGATATACGTTATTGTGCCATTATATGTCTTTCTGAAACAAAACTTTTTTTAACTTTAAACACAAGTGAAACAATACTGTGATATATTATGACTTTCTCGGAAAATGTTGTGTATACGAATAAATTTCACAGCAGTTTCAGGAAAATGTACCATTAATGTAAGATATGCGACCAAATATATTTCCCAATTGCAAAACTTTTGTAAATTTCCATTCTCACATGTGATTTAGTTCAGGAAAACATCGTTTACGATCATTTTATACACTCCAAAAAGAAAATTTCGATTGTATTTTACATTTTTGCAATGTGACTGTTTTTTATCTTTGAAAACTTTTATAATGTGTCTTCTTTTTCGAAAATTTTGATTTAGTACGCCGAATAAGATTGCACCATTGCTACTAAAATGTGTTTATGATTCAAACCGGTTCTAGTATACATTCATTTTGACAAGCACTGAAAACAGTGTTTCTAAATTTTAGTAGGTTGCTTTTTTTCAATCTTTTGATTGCCAAAATCCGATATACGATACTTTCGATACTCTAACAGGAAATGCGAAATCTATTAGATCTGATGTCATTATTAAAAAATAGTTGATTTCAAACAGTCCGTAAGATATTCATTAAGGGATAGAGTGTGCTTAAATAATTTCATACATTTTATTAATCAATTTTGTATTATAAGACTGCAGTATTTTTTACATGGAGATCACCTTAGTGCCATAAATTAATTGATCAATAAAAAATTTAAAAAAAAATCGCGCTGATCTGTGTATCATATCACGGTTACTCAAAAATCATAATTATTTTGAAAATTTGACATGATATGTTCGAATTATGAATTTTTATAAAAGAAAAAAAGCTCTGAAAAAATGCGAATTGCTTCTTTAGCTTGAGATATGAGTGTTTCTATTATTTTTAAACAGTATTTCTTCCTCAAATACCTCATAATTAGTCTTACGTTTAGAGAAGTTTAAATCGATATATTAGAAGGTTAAAAATGCTTATTGACTATATTGAAATGGCAAACATATTGTAAACGAATTTCATGCGGTTAAATGCTAAAGAGTGTAGACAATTCATTTATTGATATAGTCATGGGTAACAGAATTTCTTGTTGAATGGAGTAAGGCTGATATTATTAATGAATATACTTTTTCAATAACGTAAGGGAAATAATAAAGTCTATAACATATAGTTTTAAATGAGTAAAATATTTAAGTTGCTAAATTATAACAATCAAATTCTATATGAAGATCCTAATCCAAATGTCTATCAATAAATGACTTTTCGAAAGAAAAATAATTTATTGATCGATGTTTCATGGTTTGTACTGGTGGAGGCCAAAATTCACCGACGGTCGCTGCGTCATGAATAATAAGAAAGGATTTTGATTTTTGTTCTGTGCTTTATGAACATAAACTAGAGATATAGCGTTGACTTATCATATAGCTTCGCAAAGCTTTGTACTTTTCTCGTAAAATAAGTGACAAACATAAACCACCAAGCTTTGAAGGCGAGCACATTAAACTTTTATGAGGAATTGGATTACCAAAGAGACGTAAAACATGGCGATATTTCTTGTGTAATCCTAGACATCAAAAATATTGTCATATTTCCACCAAAAAAGAAAATGCATACGGCTTCTTTTTCCATTAAATATGAATTATGTTAAACATCATGAAAAAAAAGTTAGATTATTAATATTTATTTATTGAAGATATTCATTAAAAATAAGATATTGAAAAAGCAATACTGTGGAAGGAATTTTTTATAATTGGCAACCAGTTATGCTCTGAAAAATATTTTTAATCAGTCTGAAATAGAATATCAATTTAAAATGAAACCTAAAATATAATTCAATATTTATTTTATCTGTCAATGAAAAAGGTTTTAGGCCAAATAACCAAACAAATAAATTGTATAATAAATCATTTTCACTAACGATTTTTTTTCTCTTCAAATTTTCAAACTATTGAAAGTGTGGCAATAAATGTTTGACTGACTTACTATGGTTATCGTATTGTTATTATTGCGAATATAATATGATAAAAAGCATGAAACTAATTTAAGGTATCGATGTAAGATGTTCGATGGAAATTTAATATAAAATTTGAATTGATGAAACTTTGTAAGATTCCACGTGTCAATTCTGTTGTATCCGTGTGATAGAATGCCTGAAGATACCGAAAGACTAAACCTAAGTCGTTAGTGACAGAACATGTGGAATCGTATAAATTTTCAACAATTCAAATGTGATATTAAAATTTCATCTAGCACCTTCAATCGATATCATAAATTACAAAATATATAAACTTAAAGACGGAAAAAAGACTTTTTTTCTTTTTGATTTAAGAGTTAATATCAAATAAAGTGGCAGTCAACCTTTTTATAGTTATCGCCCACTTTTGTGTATCTGTAAGTAGTAATAAATTTTAACTGCTCATTTAGTATAGTAGGAAAGCAGCGTTTCTTAATGTTTTTAAAACCTCTTCCGCCAACCGCGAAAGCTGGAGCGTTCTCTACTGGGCGCTAGGTACCAGGTTGACTACGCCTGATCTGATATTATATATTGGCTACATGAAAAATTTACACTACAAATTGGACAATTATAATATAAAAGTTTAACGTTTTCGAAACACACAATTTAAATATTTTTCGTGTTTTCGGTATTCTTTCTACGTATTTAAAAAAAAAAGGAATTCATAAAAGGTTCAAAGCAGAAATTTATTGAATCGCCGAGTCATTTTAAAGCTCCATAACTTTCAGTGAACGTTGTATAGCAACTAAATAAATAACGAGTAATTTCGTGTACGGAAACATTTCGGCGTTTGAATAAATTTCAAGTTTGTCTAATTTTACTTCATTCTTATTCATGGAACACTAATCCTATTTAGTTTGTCCTTCATTAAGAGAGCGAAAAGTAATTTATAATATTAGTAATTTTGTTAGTTGCAAATTATTCGATGGTTCCCCAGGGAACCGTCGTTGAAAATTTACACCGGTATACGTGGAATTTTGTTCAGTATCCAGTCAAAATAATAAAGTCAAAAATAGCACGGTATGTAGAAACAAAAGAATAAGTATTATTTTTTTATTAAGTAAATGTTATTTCACAAGTTACGGTATTGACTGAGCGCTCTTGGTGGCTTTTTAATATCTATAAATAAATAGATATCAAATTTGAATTTTTGAAACTTTGTACTTTTACACATGTTTTATCATCAATATCAATTTAAAAATTAGTCGGTAAATCTTTAAGTTTTCAATAACCCAATTTCTTTAAAATACTAGTTAGTTATTGTAAAATCATTTCAATATAAGATTACTATTTTTATTATTGTAAATTCTCATTTCTAAAATTAAATGTCATTGTAACCAAATCAATATTGATTAAAATTATTTAAGATACATATTTAGATGATAACCTCAAGCCATTCATTGTGAGACAGATCGAAGATGTTGAAAGACAAAGCCCGATTAGTGAGTGACGAAACCGATGGAAATTTAAAAAGTTTCGACAATTTAATTTTGATATTGAATTTCTTTTAAGCACGCTCACATGATGAAAAACGCATGTTTTTTTAAAATAAAAACACAAGATTACGCAATATCATCACAATTTTATATAAACTTAGCATTATCAATCAATATTATAAAATTTTCGAGATAGTCCTGAAAAGTGTGTTTGATTAATGTAAACTTTGTTAAAATACTTTACAAGACTAATGTTATGCTCGTCGTACACAATTTTTGCGTTATTTTTATAATATGTATATCTGACTATCAGTTGTGGATTATTTATAAGTGACTTTTACCATATATTTCAACTTTATTGTGTATAAAAAAATATTTGAGTATTCCACATAAAATGGATTATATTTCAGTATTAGAGCTTTGAGCTTTCAATGGTTTTGTGACTGGATTTTGTACCGAATGTTATTATATTTCTATTGCAAAGTTAGTTCCTTAGTCTAGAATAATTCATGTATATGGCAAGATACGTTCAACGTCACTATGTTGGTTGGGCGCTTAAATTTGATTTCAAAACTTTTACTTCTGGAATTTCAATTATTCGCAAAGTTGTGTCAAGCGCTGACGGATTTATTAAATTAAACCATCTTCGCACGCGTTCCAGAGAAGTGAACGATTAAATCATTCCCAAAAAGTGCGAAAAAATACTTATTACGATATGAATACCATTTTTTAAAAGCTTGCGAATATCATCACTACAAATATTAACGCATTTGAATGAAGATATCGATAATTTGTAAAATGTCATTTCTTTATAAAACACCAATATCACCGTATATACAATATAATAATATGCAAGGGAATTTTATCAATGTATCTATCAGTAAATGGAATCAAAATTTTAAATAATAAAACAAAATGCCTAGAACTATTTCCACAATTTAGTTATAATAAAACCAGAATCTTTTCTGCTAATTGCAAGGTAACTCTTTAGTTTTGATTAAAATTTAATATTTATCAGGTATAGGAAGCAAGTGGCTTAAGAAATCCCTTCCGCTATTTTTGTTATTAAGTATTTCATAATAATTTCTTAACTCATAACAGAATTTTAATTCGGTTTGATTTTTGATTGCAATTAGGTACTATGTGCTCTTTGAACTTTTATTTTCAAGCTATTTTAATGCATTTAGATATTTGAATGATAACCTGTAAATATTTTTTTTTGCTTTTGAACCTTTGGTTTTGTATATCTAGTAATTATCGTCACAATATTTTGTATGCATAGTCTTGTTTCAATCTGTATTGTATCGGTTGATAATACTCGCGAAAAGCGTAACCTGTTCTGATCTAATTAATATAAAATTGTGCAAATATTACTAAGCATTGTGTCTTATTATTTGAATATAATATGTTTCTACCAAGAAGTAACAGAGAATTAATACACAGACAAAAACTGGCGTCATAAATAATAAATCGGTTTGAATAAAATGTGTTTAGGTACTATCGGAGTCTTTACTGGGCAGAGTTGAGGGTCTATTACCTTATTCAGAATTCATATCGCATTGATTTTGAAACCAATGCAAGTAAAACCAATATTCCTTGCAACGGTGTATGTTCTGTTGACGAAGGCTGACTAGGAAATCGAGAGAGTCGATGTCTTCAGATAACTGTGGGTACACACCACGAGATATGGAATCCACGTTATGAGACCAGTATCCGATGAATCAGTGCTACAAAACCTTTTGTATTGCACGGCACACCAATGTTTTTTTCGAAATTTTGCGGCACACCACAAGTCATATTTATTTTATAAACGTCTCTGCTTTCAATTTTCAGCTTATTGATGTCTTATCGCATGGCTTGGAAAAAATGCATGTCTTCACTGACTGCCAAAAGCGTCTTAAGACGCATAATTTTCTGTGAACGGAGCGCCGCTCATACAAAAATTACGTCTTAAAATGCGCCGTTTTAACAACCTTGACCTTGTTTTTTTGACAACCCTGCACCATGAACAATTAATTTTATGATGGATAAATGACTGCACAACTGGTGCGCTCTTCAGTTATTTGGTAAGTTTTATAAATAAACTTCATTACACTTTCAATAACGATATGTTTAGAATGTTTTATTTTTGTCGTAAAATTCGCGGCGTGCTGGGTACCGCCATACATGTACCTGCCGGCAGTTAACCGGTTAATAAAACTCTCATAGAATTACAAGGTTTTACTAACATTTGTACCGCTACAGATTTAATTTATGTTATGAATTATGACAACAATTAATTAAAAAGTCCCTTTCAGTAAGAATATACATTATTTTGCTGATGATGATCGAACCTTTCACGATGTGTTTTTGATTTTCCATCCAAACTATCTACTTTGGAAAAGAGTTTCTGAAACTCTACAAAGTAACTTGTGGCAAGAAGGGAATTGTGAATATTCAATTGAAAGTTTATGTTTAAGTTACCTTTTAAATTTGTCCGCAAGGGTCGGAGGCGGATTACTGTTTTACCGACAGTGATTTATGAAAGCGAATTTTTCAGTCTCAGCGTCCACGGCGCCATCTTTTGTCTTATCTCGGAACTTTGAACAGCTGGAAGTTTTTTCATTTTTTTTACACCGCTTTGCAAACTTTTTTTTCCGCTTCTGGATTGAAGATATAAATTTATATATATAAACGAAATCGGATAATTTACCCACAACAAGATTTATTTATCGTTGTTATTGTTTTTCTTAAAACTTAAAGCAAAGAATTATTTACCTGATAAGGTAACATAAATTTAAATAAGTTTTTTTCTGAATTTCCACAATTATTTTTTGAACCATGTATTTTTTAGTTTTCAAGCTTATTATGATGGCTAAGACTGTCAAAATCGAGTATATTCGTGCACTAAAATACCCAATAATTCAAAATGGATTGTAAATAACAATAAATATAAATTTAAATTATTTGTTTCCTAGGTATAAATTAAAAAAAAACAAAATTAGTGGTTAATTTTTTTTTATTGAAAACATGTTGAATTTACAGAAAAACATAGAAATTGGCAAGGAAGTCAACCCAATAACATATGATAAAATCTACATAGATACATTCAAAATAGAATTCGTTTGAATTCTCTCATCTTCAGTAGATTATGTTGACGCCCAAAGTAATGCTGTTACCTAGCCAATATTCTAACCAGTGAAATCTCTGTTGCCAGAATGGTTTTATATTTAATAAAAAAAATATTTACAAATTCTCAAAATATTATAATTATGACCGTGTCTTAAAATCTTTCAAACATTAGAACATTTAAATTCATACTTTCTTTTGAAATAAAGGGAAAATAAGTACTAATGCAAATTTTATTTTATAATAGGGTCTTTCAAGAGGAGTGTTAAAATTTGTTGAAATATAAATAAAAAATGTTGTGTGTGAGATGTCCACTGAATTTTTTATTCATTTGAAAGAATAGATATAAATTTATGATGTTAAATGTGGAAAATAATGTTATGCAATGCTCACAGTGGCTTTGCTTACAGGCAATTATTTGGGAGGTCAATTTTTAATGACTTTGTCACATGAATCTGGCTGAATCTGTTTGATAGCGTTTGTTATGTTGACTTTGAGGGTGTCAAGTGTTATTGGTTTATTCACAAAAACTGTATGTTATATAATTAAGTATTAAAAATATCATATTTTGTAATTAATAGATCGATTGATTTTTTTATTGTTCAGCCGTTGCTTATGGCAATATAAATTTAAAAAAAATCTTGACCGATTGAGAGAATATACAATTATAATACAATTCAGAGCGTATTTCAACATATACTTATATATTCAATATAAAGCATAAATATTCCCTTTTAGATTTACCAACAGACTAATACAGACAAAAAAGTTGAAAGAAAGCTTCAATTATCAATTAATAAAACTATTTTCGCTTTAATTTGAAGAGAGCTCCTGATATTTGAATAAAATGAAAAAATACAAATCCATTTCTCATTCAATGCTCATTCAAGTCACGAAGCCTTCCTCGACGCTTCAAAAAGGAATTAATCCTTGAACCAGTGTGTTTCAAATATGTATATTTCATAATTTTTGATATGGATTAAGGGTGCTCGATAAAAATTCAAAATCAATTTTGAATCATTCAAATTTATTAAATACACTCTCATTTTAAGTATATGAAACAAAAACGTTTGCTGGCATTTAATTATGCTTAAAGAAACAATTGAATCTTTCAAACTGTAATATGTTCTACTCTTTAGTTACAAGCATTAACTTGGTTAGTTCTTATGAGAGTGTAAACCGAAATAACTATCAACTGTATGTTACTCATAACAGTTATTTTGTCTTTCTTTATCTTTAGGCATTCTATCACTCAGATGAAATATATCTGACAGTATTGGTCTTTAAAGACAATCTTTTGAAAATTCGATATGAATTATAATCAAATCAGAAATTAAATATATTCTAGGAGTGCTTTAAGCGTACAGTTTTGTAAGTTATTCTGTATGTAAGCAATGCAAACTGTTTTTTCGTTGTCAATTCTATTGCATTCATATGAATTTCCAATGGTAAATCCCGCGCTGTGACCGTAAAGCTTGTAGAATTGATTATAGTTTGAAAAATTTATACATGTATTAAAATTATCGTATTTTTTAATGTATTAATAAATTGATTTTTTAGTGTACTAAAAAAAAATATTTTTCTTAGGTATCAAGTTGAAAGTGATATTGAAGTGAATGACGCAAGCGAATCTTATTTTGTTGATCATTTAAACTCACGCTGAAAAATAATTTAATCCGCATTGCTCAAGAAATCCTCAAGCATTTCCGTATAAAGCCTTTAATTACGGCGAAAAGTCTCAATGCCTCCGGGTCTCCCCATTCTTAGGGCCAATAATATTCGTCGTCAGCGGAACACAATGCCAGCATTATCAGAAAATATTGGCCCAGATTGGGGAGCGCGGGATACAATGAGACCGTCTGTTTACTTAACCAAATAATAAGATCCCTTTATGGCAGCGCTGGGAAACTAACGATTCGTGAAGATTCGAATGAAGTCGGCAATCAAGCGCCGTAGTGCGGATTCCGCAATTAATGTGAAATAAGCATAAATGTTGTTGATTAAAGATTTTTTTTGTTTATTGAGGCTTGAAATGAAAAAAAATACGTAAACATTTATGTTGCGCTAGCGATTTTCAGTGGTCATATTTTCAAGTTGAATTTTCCACTTAGTAACACGGTATATTTAAATAAAACAAAACACAATATTTCATGCTATTTACACAATTTTACAAATGTAATCAAGATCGGGACCGGTTTTGCCTGCAGTGACCTTAAATATGGTAACGAACGAATTGGTTATCACTTTGGAAAACTATATAACAATTTGGTAAAAATATTGAATGACATTGATGATTTGATTATTTAACAATTTTTTTATTACATAACTATAACCAGAAGTAAAGCTTTGAAAGTTTTTAATATTCTCAGTTGAATGCAAACAGAAATCGTCTGTCTGCGAGAATGCTCGATGAATATACCGAGGTTGATAACCCCTGCTCTCTAGTATTTGATCCCTCTCAGTAAAGGGTTAGGTTTGAATAATAGGGGTCATCAAGTAAGCCATTTATGCAAGGAATATTATATAATATTACGGCAGAGCGAGAGGAAAATACAATTGTTATGTGAAATGAAAATTTACACGGTGGCTTTACGTTATTAAAATAATACTAAACTCTAAAATTTTCTATTGCGTACATAAATCCATATAATATAATATTTATCATTTGTCAAGTAAAATTTGATTAAAAATATTATTTTTTATTGTCAAATTGATCAAGTTCAGCTGTGCAAAATTTATTTGACAATAATAATGAAAAATGGTTATGATTAATAAGAAAAAAAAAATGATATGAAGATATGAAGCTATCTCTCCATAAAAAATGAAAAAAAAAATAGCTTGGTATATTGAAGAAATAGATTGCAGTTCAATAGAACATGCCATAATAATGATTGTTAATGGTGAGTGTTATCGTAACATTATTGCAAGCTTTTTCTCACTTGTGTTGGGAGCTTTGGGTTTGATTAATATATGATTCCAATAAGACGATGAAACTTCAAATACAACCAAAGTTACATTGCAATTACGTAGAGATTTGTGTCTATAGCAAATTATTTGCGGTGATGTTAATTGGCCTACTCGGTCACCGGACTTAACAGCGGCGAAATTATTTTTGTGAAAATATTTAAAAAGAAGAGTGCATGCCAACAAATTAAAAAGACTTGACAAAAATTCATGACGAAATTATTGTAATATTGTTGTGTTGAAATGTGATGAAAAGTTTTATAAAAAAAGCCCGTATTTAGTATGTTTAAAGATGCAGACACTTAGCTGACATTATCTTATTTACTCAATTCTTCACATGAAAACTACATTTTGTCAAAAAGCGATTATATTTTCATTCTAATTGAAGTTGTAACAAAGAAAGTTGTAAACATTCTCGGCGATCTCACGGTACGTCACTCCGGTAGCGGACTTGTTTCAAGAAATATGGCAGGAATATAACATGTAAAGTTTATATAATATATTTAAAAAAAGACCAAATTTAAAAAAAAAGGTTTTATTAAATAACATTCTATAGATATTGTAAATAAATTAAATGTGTGAAACAAGTTTACATTTTTTCTGGAAATTCACTGTGTATTTCAGTAAAAAAATGATTTTTATTTACCACTCTTTGTGTTACTGATTGTAACACACGTTGCGTTTCTTTCAGAATCATTTTTAGTTAAAATATATTGGTGTTTATGTTATTAACTTCCTTTTACCCAAGTCTTCCGTGGCAGTAGTAACATTTTGTCTTGAATATTGGAATAATAAATAACGTTTTAAATTAACCTTTAGATACAACGCTACAGTTCTCTAGAGATTGTTCTCGTCTTTGTATGATCACTTTTATAATAAATGCTATCTCAGAACAAAGAATGATACTTTGAGAGCGAATCCAAAAAAAAACTGATGTTTTTTATCTTTCTGGGGAGCTCTAATAAACAAGACTCCTAATGAAAATGAAACATAAGAAACATCTAGTTGTTTCAGATTTTATCTTCTGAGTATTATTACTTTGTATAATTTTTTGCTGTTGATATTACTGATAAAATATTTTTAGGTACGTTCATTGCACTTTGTGTAATATGCATTTAAAAATTAACCCAAGTCAATCGTAAGTTTCGTAAGAATCGCAAGTATATATGACAAATTTCATTTTATTTCTTTTTTTCTTGCATTTGTATTAGGTTGGACCCCATAATTATATTATATCATTTAGCTATAGATTGATGCAATCTAAGCTTTTATTGCGTCATGCATAATAGAGTGTGTGAAAAAATACTAAATGTTCCAATATTGGAACACTGGGCAAAAATGGGTTAATGATGTCGCGTTACACAATATATTATTTTCACTGACATTATCAAACCAATTAAACCGTTACTCTTATATTTTGAACAAGAAGTAGATTTATCTTTACAATATAAAATAGTAAAGCACTTCACAACATAAAATCCCTAACGTTAAATACACATTATTATTAACTTAAGTCATAATCGAAAATGATGACATCTTCAACTTGAATTTGCTGTTTGTTTAAACTTTGCCGTTTGCTTAAGATTCTAATGGGAAGAGCTTTAGTAATATTATACGGTACTGTATCGAATACATACATATTCCACGCGATCGAGAACTGTAACAGACGAAAACTCTTTTTTATTATTATAAAACACAGCGCATAATGTTATTTTCACAATTTTATAATATTTGGCCAGAATCGTTTTGAGTATTATTACTTGATAAAAAACAAATAAAAAAAGTTGATCTAATTTATGATATCGACATGAAGGTTTGAATTTTAATATCAAATATGAACTGTTACAACTTTGTAAAATTTCACATGTTGTGTTACTAATGACTCGGGTTTCACCATTTGGCATCTTCAGGCATTCTATCACACGGACGCAACAGAACTGACGCACAATAAAGATTTAGCATCGTATATATAATATTTCAAGAATGACTTACTATTTGCTGCTGAATCTTTTTATCAAAGACTCATTAACAGTGTCGAGTGTTAATAAAACTTATCATATTATTTAAAATTCTTTTAGTTGATTGCTTAGATCCTAGCCTTCGCGTCTTTATTTTTCCCTTTAACTCCTCTGGTAAATAAACAATGCTGACTGTTTAGTAAATGTCAGTTCTGTTGCTTCTATGTGATAGTTTGCCTGATAATGCCGAAAGACGAAATCCGGGTCGTTAGTGACCAAACATGTGGATCAAACATGATAATAAATTGAATAACTTATATTGGATTTTTCTTTTGCGTTTAGAATAAAATATATCTAAGTACGATTGGTTGTTTTATTGGTAACGGACCAAATTAATGACCAAACAAAATATTTATCATGCATACCAAAAAGTATTGTAATTGTATTTTTGGATTGAGCGTTGAAGGCAAAACAATAAATCATTTATTGTAGATATGTGCGTTCAATTAATTCTTTCGCAAAACAAAAAATCACACACTCAAATCAATCAATGGCGTGTTATTTTTAATTTAAAAGCTCTACCCGGTTTTTCCAAACGGTATTTATAATTCGGTACTCATTCACGGTGAAAATGGAGATGTAGCGTAAGGAAAGGGCATACATACGTTGTACGAGTCGGTGCGGATGAAAACGAACAAACATAAATTCGCAGCTACACTCGCAGATAAATTACACATAAATCTTTCAAACAATGCTCCATATCGGTACTACAAAAGAGATTGTTTTCCTTTCCTCAGAGATTCTCATGGTAGTCCAGGATGACGTGTGAGGCAACCTTTTATTTTTCTCATGTGGATTAAATTAAAATTTATATTAACTAAAACTTACAATTATGTTATTCTTTTAGTGTCTTTCTAGTTGTGGCATGTATTTTGTTTCTTCGAGAAGTTCTTTATACTCACTATATCCTAAAGTTATTTATTACTTAAGTAAACACAATTAATCAAATTATTAACTTAAAAATTCAAAATTGGGTTGGACGATTATTTCTTTATTAAATGTAGAAAGACGGTTACAAAAGAATCAAACAATAAAAGAAATAGTAATCTAAAAAAAATATATTTTACAGAACTTAAAAATATTGAATTAAAAAAAATATTTTTTTGAAAAAGAAAGATGGGTAGTGATTCATACATTTATGATAATTTTGGAATAAGTCAATAAAAAATCATTTAAAGTATTGTTGTATAGTTATAAAACTTTAATCTTCTTTGCAATATCTAAGAATAATTTCAAAAGTATACATGAGAAAATAAAAAACGAAAATGTTTTATCATTGACGATATTGATTTAGACTTGATGAAAATTTAATATTGGATTTGAATTGTTGAAACTTTTATATATCCACTCACTCACGACTTAGGTTTCGCCTTTAGGAATCTTCATGAATTCTATTAAATTGAAAAATCAGTTTTCTTTTTGTATAAAACCGATACAAACTTTTTGTTTTTTATCAGTTCTATTGCATCCGTGTGATATAATACATGATGATTTCGAAAGTAAAAACTCGGGTCATGAGCGGCAAAACATGTAAAGCCGTGCAAATTTAAGATAGTATATAAGAAAGAATCTTAAATGCATTAAATTACACGATATCGGTGGCCAGTGAAACGTTTCTCGAACGGAGCAGTGACATTGGTAATAAATTGTTATAATTTACACGCGCTGTTCAACGTTAAAAAAATTCTAAAACAATTGAAAAAAAAATTGACATTTGAATTTGAATATGAAAAAATTGAATTTAACAAAATGGCTGTTAAAATCTAAAATAATTAAAACGTTCTACTGAAAGACCTTTATGTCATCCGGATTATTCCAATCAGTGAAAAATTTCCTACTTTATCTCCTAATTTTACTTCTGTATAAAATATGCAAGATTTTGTGTGAATGGCAAAGAGGATAAATACATCATCAGTCTAAATATTGCAGCCCTGTATCCAAGGTGAAGCTAGGTAATGGAGTACACATTATTCTTTTGTTATAACTTTTTTAAAATTAAAATTTAAGTCGTTTCTGGCACGAGTACTACTTGTTTTCAAGTCATGAGATAGCAGGTACAGCAAGCCTTTCTTTTCAACGTCACTTTTAAAAATTCGTTAATTAAAGCAACAGAGAGTCGCAATTACGCACAATAGCTACAATCATTCTAAATTTCATTTTATTGCTTAAGTTTTTCATTCATCCAGGAAAACTTTTCCATCATCAATATACAACAGCATTTATTCTTTTCCATAACAGTTTCGAAGATTTTATTTAGCAATGTTTTCGTTATTTCGTATGGTTTATTCTATTTTATGCAAACTTTTAAAAGTTATAAAAAGCAATAAATAAATAGACATTGAAATTTGTATTTGTCTAAAATTTCTTTTCATCTATCTCTTTCTAAAACCAGATAGCAGTGAGAGTAATAAATTAAACATTAGACCAGAATTGTATTGATATAACTTCTATTTAAAAAAAATATTGTCTTAACAACTACATATTAGGCAGTTGTTATAGAAAATAAATCTATTAACCCCTTCTTAGGCGATCACAAATATGCGTGAAAATGAAGTAAGATTTCGAACGATCACGCAAATATTCGAGATTCATGATTAAAAATGATGCCGAATTCCGGGAAAATACGCCAATACGCGTGAATAATATTCGAATCATTTTGAACAAAAAAAACCTGTTTTTAATATTTACATAATATTAGCAGATTGTTGCAAAAATTCATCCGGGAAGCGGTTAAGTTACATTTAAAAATCATAAGCTTCAAATTGGGAGTACGCTTTTAGTCTAAAATATATAGTATATACTTGATTCCACTTGCTCACCAAATAAATTCAAATATTGAAAAAACTTCAATCACATCGCAAAGAAAATCGAAAGACAAATAAAATTGAGGGTTAGTTAAGGAGTTTTTGCCGCCAGCTGACGTCACCGCGGTTCGCGAGGAAAGTTCTGCGAAAAGTTCACAAAAGTTCAAGCGATGAAAAGAATTAAAATACAAGGTAAATGAATAGAAAACGAGCTTAAACAAAAATTAAATGTAACGATGCTCGAAGTAAAACAAGTGGTAAGTAAACAAAAACCTTTTATTTTTACGCATAACAACATTAATCAAGCAACTTTTATTATATTTGACACGGTGTGTTTTACTTTCATGTGTTTTTTGTTTTTTTTTATTTATCGTTTTAGAGTATAAGTAACCCAAAAATCTATACATTCCCGTCTAAAAAAAATTGTTCAATAATTAATTATTACATAGTAAAGATCTATGATAGGGTTGTTGTGAAGTTCATCACCAATTTTAGTATGCTGAAAAAAACTCTATTTCTGGATTGGCTGGAGGTTTCTCATAAAGAATCGCGGAAAGTCGTTTTATTAACATTTAACTAAAGTGAAAGAATTCCTTGATAATTTGATAAAAAAAATTGTAATTAAAATTATTACACCAATTTCTGAAGATGACTAAAATGTTTATTAAAACATAAAATTTTGACGGTTTTTTAAATAAATCATAAATATATTAGACATTATAACATTATTCTCCCTTAATTGTAAGTATTTTACGTGTAAAATTTATAAGAGAGATTGGAAAAAAACATTTAAAAGCTTGTCAACGATGAAACTGTTCAACACGGTGAAAAAATAGCAATGTATTTTAGTTCTACAAAATTATTTTTAACAAATATAGTTGATAGCTATTTCGGCTCACGCCATCGTCAGAACTATGCTTAAACTAACATTTGCTTATCTATATATAGCTGTGCAGAAAAGGTACACAACATCTCCTCTCTCCTTTACCAACGGCTTAGCTTGTTATTTAAACACAATGACACTAAATTTTCAAAATTCTAAATGAAACAATAGGTGTCTATGACAATAAGATTATGTGTGGGACAGAAGTGGTCCTTCAGGCAGCAAATTAGACCACCCCTTTGTGCAACGGCTTGACAAGTGGCGATATTATTATGTTAGTTTGATCGTTAAGAATCCTTTGTGATAATTGGTGTCTATTGATCTCCAGCTGTTCCAAAGCCGTCATTCTTCGACCCTTACTACGATACTTGTCAACGATAATATTATAATTTTCACTATAGTTTCAGTAAAAATATGGCTTGAAGTTAAACATATATCTCTAATTATTTCGATTAATACTGATTTGAAAATAATGATATCAACACTTGGGAAAGATAATATTATCACTAAAAGTGTCTAATATATTTTTGGTGGGTTAATTTGGGATCAAATATAATATATATATAACCCATTTGAAGATTTTTTATTTGTTGACCAATAGAACTTATCTTACGTAAGAGATATAGCAAAATGGAATTAAATTATTTAACTGTTTGTTTAATAAAGACATTGCACTTAGCTGTACTTTTTTTAAAATTTTCCTGTTAAACTAGTTTGACCCCTTTTGTTTTGATGAAATAATTAACCACCTTCGTCCGCGTTGAATGATGTATCTCAAAAGTACCCATCAAAATATATTTTTGCTTATCTCTTCAACTCGTAAAAGGGTGATTATTATATAAGATTAATAATGTTAAGTATATACATATTTATTTTTACTTGAAATACACCATCTTTGTAAGATACATTCTCTCTACAATTGATAAATTAAAATATTTGGTCGAGTTTACAAAATATTTAGAAGAACCAACGAAAACGAAACCGTTATTGAGGAGAAATATTGAAACGAGCTTTCGCTTATATTATGTTAAAGCTATCTTTGACACTTAAGCTTTCCCAAAAATTATCGAAAATTTATTATTCCATCTCGCCAATATTTGATTACTTTTACTGGAAATATCGATCCAAACAATACTTTTGGTAATACGTATCATGCAATGAAAACAGTTTAAAATAATCATCGATTATAAATGTAATGCCAATACTGAAATAATATATTCCTACGCTTTTAACCTTTACTCTGAATTCGAGATAAAAGAGCGTCTATGGAGGATTCTGAAACGAGTCAGCGAAAAAAGTTTTTCAGTTCAAAAATTACTGAAAGATTGCGAAAAAATCTCGCTTCCACACGACTTACAATTGCCAGGAACTACTATCGACGAACAAATTTGCGTAAGCTGAAGAAAGAACTTGGATATATATTTAAATATACCATTTCGTTATACTATTCTTGAATTTTAACTCGTTCCCTGCTGAGCATTTTAAATGATATTCCAACTCGTAGACTTCAAAAATTTATTGAATAATATTGATATAATTTATGATATCGACTGAAGGTGCTTGATGGAATTTCAATATGAAATTTGAATTGTTACAACTTTGTACGATTCCACATGTTTTGTTACTAACGACCCGGGTTTCGCCTTTCGGCATCTTCAGGCATTTTGTCACACAGATGCAACAGAACTGACATACAATAAACAGTTAGCATCAGCACATATTTTCAGCACACATGTACACATGATATTTAATATCACGTAAGCTAAGTGGCTGAGCAAGTCACGTTTTCTATTTTTTTTCTTCTCTTTTAAGCACAACAGTGCATGGTTTAACGATCGCTCCGTGCAGCTCTGTATCGGCCAAGAATATTAAATAATAATTAAAATCGTTTTTTTATAAGCGTTGCGTTATGGAAGGCGGCCGTGTAACAGCGGCTTCATACACATAACGGGTGGAGGTGGGATTACCATCTTGTATATTTATTTTGGATATAGCGGTTTAAGTTTAAAATTCTAAAATTAAAGATTCTAACCTCAGTGACTTTAATTCCGGGAAAATCTCAGCCGACCGTTACAGCTGGTGACCCTAATACCAGGCAAACCCATGAAGTATTGTATAATACAATATATCAAATTTTGCGTCACATTAAATTCTAGGCTATTTTTACAAACAGTTTTACGTTACTACATAATTGAAAACAAATGTTTATTATTTTTAATTATTCAGAAATTATCATAATTTTTTTCCTTATTTATTTGAACGTAAAGAAGTGTTTAGGTTGAACGCGAAGTAAATCTAAGGGTTTATACATTTACTGTATTGTAGAAAAATACATTCTAAAGTTAAGAATGAATTTATTTTTATTTCCGCTGTGGGTGACTTTATTTGTGTTCGTCGAAGGAAGGGATCCTCAAGTGTGTTTTTAACGAAGCCTCGAATATTCGGCGCGGCCTGTATTCCCCGGAAAATTAACATCATTAAAATTTTCTTATGAAATTATAAAGTCCTCGAGGCGGTAGCCTTGAGAGACCAGTTGACGCACGACAGATTCAGTAATTATTATTTAACATAACAAGATGTTGCAAGCACCGATATTGTTTACGAAGAATATTTTGTGTCCTAGTGACTTTTAATATTAAATATCACAATTTAGAAAGTAAACTAAAAAATATTTTTTATTAGAATTTTTTTGTTTTTTCGTTATCAGTAACAAAAATTGTCGTTAACCTAACCACGATACTGACAAAAATAGCATATAATATTTTTTTTGCTGACAGGATCCAAAAATAGATAACTTTGTAATTTTTTTATTGATGAACGTAACATGTGTTTTGCGTTTTTTAGAAGCATATTTATTTGGACTGGCTTAAATTTATATTGCACTATAAAAATTGAAAATATGTTTTTTTTTTATGAAATTAACAACTAAGATTGACGTGACACTAATTATTATTTATTATTGAAAGACTTCGGGAGACGCCAATACACATAAAAATATTGTTATGATAGTAACAATAATGTATCTAGCCACGTATTTCTTTCGACTAATTCGAGGCCAAAATAAGAATTCTGCCATCCTAAATAATATCAATTTGTATGTTTCGGATAGTTTTTTAAGAAATCGTTGGCATAATTTGTTCTTCCAAAGTGTAGAACCAGTCTGCCAATGGGGATGCCAATGATAAGAGCATTAACAATGTTCAACAGTAATGCTTCGGATGTTGACGTATATCATGTGGACGAAAGTGAGTTCAGACGAAAGTTATTTTTTCAGATAAAGTAGATTTTTCATGAACTTACTTGGTTGACTTTTTTGCAATCATTGTTGATTGTTTTATTGTGTATTTGTTGAATTACCAATGCAAAAGCAATGAATAAATAATCTGTAATTTTTGTACCGTGTAGTAATAAATAATAAATAGACACTACTAAAAGCATATTCTTTTTATGATTAGTAAGTTTAGACTAATTTACTAAGTAATCTTTTTTTAACATTTTATAAAGAATCGATTGAGGTTTCTTGATGAAATTTCGTTGTCAAAAAGTCATTGGGTTTTATTGTTTATGAGGCTATCATTTCCAAAATTGAATGTCATTCTAATGAAATCAGTATGAAATAAAATTGTTTCAGGTTTATATTCAGCTCAGCACCAAGTACTTGGTTATTTATATTTTTATGTGTAATTCCTTTTGTGTATAATCGACTTAAACGACTTACTGTGCGTATCAGTGTGATAAAATGCCAAGATGTCCGAAGGTGAAAACCGGGTCATGAGAGAAAAAAGATTGTACCAAACATTAATAACCACGAATTTACAATCGAATCTATCGAAACATCAAATCTAACGAATGTCTGAATTCGTGTCACATTTAAAAATAATATGATACAGTTGAAAAAGATATGAATCAATTTTAATGGAGATATTGGGAAGAAAATATGAAATTACAAGTTAAAATATATTTGACCCGTATTGCGGTAATCTTTAATCTAAAATAATATTACTCGTGACACATACTAAAAGGTCCATGGTTAGCATCCCCTTGTTTGTGTGTATTTTTTTCATCCAGAATAACACAGGAGTACCACAATTAATTTAATTGCGTTGATTAAAGTTTTTTTTATATTATCTATTCGTTAATAAGCGTATTATTTACACGTTTTCCATAAAATTTGTTGGAGCATAATCAACGATAGTCATAACAAATTTTCCGAAGCAAAGTGAAATTTTTAGTTCATTCAAATTTGCATTTATCAAGATGTGAAAATAATTAAATTTTCGCTTAATTGTTGTTAAAAAATATTGTTGTGACGCTTTGTTTTCTAAATTAACGCTAGCTTAAAATCAAAAATATTTAAAATTTTCGGCATGAATAATTAATTGGCAAAGTTCTTTGACGCATTAGAGTTTCCTTGAATAAATATTTTTTGGGATTATTAACAAGTAAAAATGTTTTGTGAAATAATAACTGGAAATTTTTAAATAAAATGATTTAGTGTAGTTTTTTATGGAGCCCTTAGGATATATGATTGTGATCCAAGGAAATCATTATAATATTCGATTGAATGTAAAAATGTTTAATAAAACCGACAATATTTATACCGAGATCAACACATCAGACAATATTAATTTCGAAATTATTTAAAATTTTCTTATGATTGTGTCGACAGGCTATCAATATGTGTGTGTTTTTGTCTTTAATGCATTACTACATCATTCATCTGAACGATAAGAAATTTTACAAATTTATTGAGTACACTTCCGCAAAAAGTTTTGTCATTTTGACTCGTTAATCCCCGCCTCAAATCGATATGGAAATTTACGAATTTTTAAAATACACTCCCGTAAATTTTTCTAGCATACCACTCCCTTCCCGATCACCCCCAAATAGTAAAAAAATAGAATCGAAACGACATTATTAACTACTATTTTTTTGTTATCATAACGAGTCTCCTTGATTTTTTTTTAATTTGAGATCACAAGAACGTACGACGGGTTAGCTATTATAAAATAAATGAAACATGAAAAAAAAACAAGAAAGCGGAAACATCAGGGTTGCACAGTGTATAAAAGTCGAGAGAAATGTTTGATTGAAAGAAAAGATTGAAATCAAATAGGATTAACAATAACCTGAAAATTATACCTACATTACAATGGAATGTATCAATTACCCAAAAAGCCTTTAAACTTGCATTTTATATGAAAGTTGTAACAAAAGGATTTTAAAACGCAAAAATAGAAAATCTAATATCATTCTCTTTCATCAACTTAAAGCACAGATATTAACATCTTAGAGGGCTTCAAGATTGTGATCCGACCTCTTTTATATCAGCTTAGTAAGAAAGCTAATACTAAACGATTCTGAACATCGGCAGTAAAGCGATAAATAACAGAACTCATAAATATATATAGCGTGAAAGTATTTGAATTCCGATATAACATAAAAAATATACTTCAGAAAAACAGCAAAACTTTGTAGGAAACAAAGCTTGTTGCGGGTAAAAAATAAAAACAAGTTTTTTGGAAACCAATATGATAAATAATAAAAATGAACATTGGTTGAGATTTGTTTTCTTTTTGGAGCGTGTATAGTTAAGTTGTAGCTTATTTATAAGTGTAATAATTTTTATAAAAAAATAATAAGTTAAGAACGTGACTATTTCTTTTATATTGTAACATTTAGTTAGTAAACAGAGCTTTATCGTAGATATTTCATTACGAAGAAAACTGACAATTGGTCGTTGAAAATATATAGTCATAAAAACAATTAACCCTTTTATTCCCACGGGGTTGATGATTGGCTAAACCTGATGTATGGAAAGAATCCCATGAGACCGATTATGAAAATATGTTTGTTGTTAATTTTTATATTATTTAATAATGTATGATATCAATATCAAATTTAAATTGTGACAACTTTGTACGATTTCACATGTTTTGCCACTAGCAACCCGGGATTCGCCTTTCGGTATTCTATTACACTGATGTGACAGAACATCGTACAAAATATAAAAATTCAAACGTAATGTTTAATATTATTTTCATGTTGCATCCGTGTCATAGCATGCCTGAAGATGCCGAAAAGCGAAACCCAGGTCGTTAGATACAAAAAGTTTGGAATCGCAAAAAGTTGTAACAATTCAAATTATATATTTTTAGTTATACATTGTAAAAATAGCGATGTATTTTCAGCTCTATATATATAAATTTTGTAGAGTTAAAATACTTTGCTATTTTTTCACCTTGATATAATGGAGTCCTACTAATAAAATGACAATTTTATTATTTTTTTAATTAATTTTGGGATTCGTCGCATTTAAAAAAATATGTATCGAATATTGTCTATTGCGTTTCGCAAAAACGTCAATAGAAGATCTACGAGTCGGATCTAAGTCAATCGACCTAGAAAAAGAGCTGACGAAAAGTTCATCGCGAAGCAATTTAGTCGATCCCGATAACAATTTTTTTTTAATTTTCGTATATTATATTAACAAGTGTTAACACGCGTAAACAATATAAGAAACTATTTGAATTATATTAACTGAAATGGCTGCCATGCCCCTATAAATAACCTAAATGTTATAAAGATGTTTAGTATCTATTTAAACAATATATCTGTTTTATTTTTAATGTAGCATTCAAATAATTTGAAAGCTTATTACGACGTTGCGACGCTTTTACGCCATCGTTCTATTTTGATGAGCTATTGTAGACCTCGAATTCTCACGTAGTTTCGATAGTTAAGATGTCGATGATATAATTGTTCATAATCATATGGCATAATATAAGAAATATAATTGAAGTTTATCATGCAGAACTAGTTGATATCTTCAATTAAAAACATATTTTTTCTCAACGTTTTTAAAATAGACGAAATTTAAGAGTGAAAATTATTTTTCACGTTTTTTTTTCACCAAAAAGTGGCGATTAGAACTATCGTTTAATTTGCGTAGTCTGTTATTCTGACAAAGATTTACAGTGTATAATTTAATTTAAATTAGAAAAGTATTCCAGTGAGTAAAATTTCAATATAAGTAAACTATGTAATTAAGCCGAAAAAAATGCTATTACCAAAATAGATGGTCAAATTCTACGATCACTAAAAAACTTCAATTTTTAAAAAAAATAATGGACACGAAGCCAGTGCGGCTTTCAATGGAGACAAAAATAGATTAATCAAATAAAAAAACTGTAACGTTTGTAATAAATCAAAAGATAACTTTAAAATCAGCGACATAGAAACTTGCGTAGAGAGACGAATGTTGGCATAACTTTTTCCTGACTGAACGCTTTTTTCATTCGCCGGAGAGAAAATTAAAAGAAAAGTCAAAACGGTGGAGAGAAAGTCATTTTGCGACCCAGAAGGAGTTTTTTCCGGACCGTGAATTATTTTCTTCAGTCGTTGACATGACAGCTATTCATTTTTATTCTTAAGTAAGTTAGCGTAGAGGAAGTTATTTAAAATATCTAACTTGATAAATTACTGAATTAATTTTAAGCAATAACCGATTTATTTACTAACGAAACACATTTTTTATGTTTGTTTGCTTGTTTTTTTTATATATAATATATATTGACAAGTTATTTAAAATACTCATATTTAGATTGTTTACTTCATCTTAAATGTAATTTGAATCGTTAATACTGTGTAAAATTCCACAAGTTTTAACACTCACAATCTGGATTTCCTTTTTCAGCATCTTCTTGCGTTGAATGTCACAGATAAAATATAACTGACTCAAAATACGTCAGTATCTCTAAATATAAAATTACTTGACTAAATATTAACTGTATTTGATTATTGAAAAAACCTTATATCATAAAACTGTATTGTTGTTAAATTTTCATATATAAAATGAAATTTCATTATAATCAAATCAGTAAATATTTCAGACGTATAATTCAGTTTCAAGTTTTAATATTTTTATACTTTTTCTTGTATATAACGGATACAATACAAGTAAACAGTTTCCAACATTCACAAAAAAGACTAATTCGACATAAAATAAACATTTTTTAGGCTAGTAATCGAATAATTTGATAATTAGAGAAAACTAGTAATTTATTTTACATTTGTTGAAATAAACTTATAATTATGTCTTAATTCAAATCACTAGTATTGATAAAAAACCTTAATATATAATGTTATAAGGAAAATATATGTGGAGTTAAATAATTTTTCCAAAATAAAAGAACAGCTGAATTTTTATTCCTAATTTAAAAAAAAGTCTTACTCTCTTCTTCATTTTTCAAGTATTCATCGCAAGTTATTTCTATTCATGACTTTATTGCAAGTACGTTAAGTTTTATTTTTGGCGTAGCTTGCGGCCGAGCGTATTCATTAGAATACGTCGTAGCTGCTACGACCGGAAAATAAAGAAGGATCTACGGTCAAAAGGCCACCGAGGGTAAATTTTTAAAGTTTTTAATTTAAACAGAAGACCCGGCTTGGATAGATTCAGGATGTTCGGTTACTCGATACTTGAGTTTTTATATGAAACAGTGATGAATGAGAAGTTAATTATTTATTTTACATAATACATTTATTAATTTATGATATCGCCAGAAATAGCTTTATGGAATTTCAGTATCAAATTTAAATTGTTAGGAATTTGTGCAATTCTACATGTTTTTTTATAAGCGATCCGGGTTTCGCCCTACGGCATCTTCAGACATTCCATCACACGGATGCAACAAAGCTTAGAAGACTAAAGACTTACAGTAATCAGTCGGCGTCGTCTATATACCAAAGGTATTTATTGCAGGAAAACACAAACCCCAAAGCTAGCAGTAAACGGCAGTTAAAACAAACTTAATAATAATAAATCTTATAATAATTAACACAATTGCCAGTGATAATTTTCATTAACGATCTTGTTAAGAGTTACTATATATAGACAATGCTAACTGTTTATTGTACGTAAGTTCTGTTGCATCTGTGTGATAGAATACCTGAAGGTGCCGAAAGACGAAACCCGTGACGTAAGTGACAAAACATGTGGAATTGTACAAAGTTGTTACGATTCAAATTGAATAAATTTATATTTTATTTTCATTACAGTTTATAATGCTTATATTAATATATTTATTTAGTATACATTTACCGAAGTTTATAATGAGATATATATTTTTAATATTTAGAATTTGTAATGAACACATACATATGTGTATAATACAAATTTAAGAATATAATTATGTTTAAGTTATTTAAGAAATTATGAATTCATAAAACGTATCATTATTTGTATATATTCTTATAATGTTTTGAATTGGGAAAAAAACTTATTCTAAAAATGATTGTGGTGTTCAATTTAAAAGCGCAGGGTTGGTTACGCCTAAGGTTTTGAAACAGCTGATTTCATTGTATTGATATATGGCACACAAAAATATAAAAGTTTAATAAAATATATTTTTTTCATATACAAGCTAAATTTTGTCTTAATATTAACTATAGCTTGATTTTTCGTGATAATTTCCATTATATCGATTAATATATAAATAACTACAATTATTTCTTCAAGCATTCGGTGATAAAATATCTTTTTAAGCAATTAGCATTGTGTATTTTGTTTTTCCATTGTGTGACTAGCTCTGACACGTGAGTCGATTTTGTTACAAAGCCTTTTAAGCACATTGTTCCTTATACTTTTATTTAAAACGTATAAAACGATTATGATTCCAATTACAATTTATTTAACCGTATTCATCATTCAACAATATGTCTAATTCATTTCTTATATAACCGGTTAAACGGTCATTTGATAAGTGTCAAATAGTCCCGTATTAATCGTTTTCATTGATTTATCTATAAAATTATATGGCTTCTATTTTTTCACAAATAAAGCCCTGCTTGATTATTGCTTTAAAGTGCTTGTAATTTAAATTTAGTCCAAATATTTTTTTTATTCTGCATGCCTACCCGTGTTGTCTTGTTATGATGTCTGGCCATAATAATTCCGTTTGAACTGTGTATTCATTTAAAGTCGTTTTGATTGTTCCAAATTGGTCAATTTTCATGTTTACCAAGAATTATTTCATATAGTGAACTATTATGACTTTTAACGAAGATAACCACTATGAAAATAAATTGAACTTAAGCCAAGGGACTGGAAAAAATTTACATTTTACACTATTTTAAATTTTTTTAGTGTCCTTTGAAAATTGAAACATCAAAGTTGAAAATAAATTAAGATTAAAAAAAGAACAATAATTCTTCTTTTTCTTACGAAAACCCTAAAAGAAAGTAATGTATTTATAATTTCCAACAAAACCAGTTAAAAAAGATTAAAGCAGCCTTTTCAAAATTGATATCGCTTTGTCGAATAACTATTTATTGAAAATTCAGTTTTGCTATAGTAATACTGAATTTAATAATATTTTACATGGTTAATGTTCCCAATACAGTTATAATGTTGTTTATTTTCTTTGGTAGCCTTCTGATTGAATATTTATTTGCTGAAGCCAATAATACTTCGTTCATACAACTTTCTCAGAAAAAAATATTGCCAAGCTCTTGTGATAACATTTTCAAAGAAATTTCTCAGCATTTCATAATACTACCCTGAATAGCGTCATAGGCCAGAGTCAGATATATTCAATTAGTTGGGTAAGAGTAATGAAGAATTAAGGAAACTTATTCAGTATACTTTATTTTAAATAACCTTTCTTTAAAGACAATGTTAATTAAACAAAAAAAAGCAATATACATAGCTCGTATAAACGATAGATATATAGATAACTATATGTTTTCTTAATATATTTAGTATTAAAAAAATATATATTATTAAATAGATATTTCTTTCAAAAACTTCTGTGTTCAAATTGAGGTGAAACTACTTTGCGTGATTTTAAAATCAGGAGAAGATAAGTATTTTCGTATAAATTTTTTCCAGATTGAATTTGCTGGGAAGGAATAAGGACTCAAGCTTTTAATTTTTTAAATAATAAAAACACATTTTTCGTACTATTATATTTCCACAATATGTTGTATTTTCATGACGGCTTTCATCTGGTTTCGGTTATTGCGAGCATTATCAACTGATGATCATGTATAGTAAAAACGATTGGTTGATAATACTCTTGATGGTGATCATAAAATGTATCGTGAAAATTAAATCAATAACTCAATTTTTATCATTAAAAATATCATGAATTACAACATAAAGTGACTATTAGACAGGGCCTTAATAGTGATCAAGCTTTTAACAAAACGCCTTAAATATGTATTGAAAAGTAGCCTATTACAATCATTAACCTTACGTGAAGATTTTTTGTATGTTTTGATTCTTTTTTTTCTAAATGTATGAAGCATATCTCCTTCAAATAAAGATATTTCACTTTCAACTTGTTAACGGCACTTTTTGGAGAATATGCAAAATATTTTTAATTATAAATTTATATTCATATGATAAAGGCTGGTTCGTTTTATCGTGAGTATTATCAACTTATAGTAGAACAGAAATTTTCCCGGTAACGTCTTATCACTTAATTGATTAGAATTATTTTTTTGCGAAGGGTACTAGGACAAGCCAGGACTAATGGTTAGGTAATCGCTCACGCTATTTTAGAATTTGTATGCTTAAAAAAAATTCGAAGGACTCCATAATAAATATCCATGTAATCAATCGGAAATCCATTAAACAATTAAAAATTATCTGTTGATTGAATTGGCATTAACTTGGTAGAACTCCATTATAACACGGTGAAAAAATAGCAATGTATTTTAGTTCTACAAAATTATTTTTAACAAATATAGTTGATAGCTATTTCGGCTCACGCCATCGTCAGAACTATTCTGTTCTATTCTATAGTTCTGACGATGGCGTGAGCCGAAATAGCTATCAACTATATTTGTTAAAAATAATTTTGTAGAACTAAAATACATTGCTATTTTTTCACCGTGTGTGGTAAAAATTATCTGTTGTAAGCCCGTAAGATCCGCGACGAAAGCAACAGATACAACATACGTTGACTATTGCATCACGAATCGATAAAACTTTATGTGTAAAAACCACAAAATTATTTCTGCCAAAAATGTGCGTCATATCAAAAAATCAATTGCTTAATTCATAGAGACTTGGCAATAGTCTTAATTGAGACATTCCAAACGTTTATTTTATAACAACTCTTAAATGTGTGGAATATTTTGAAAAAAAAAATATTATAAAAACATCATGTTGCAATACAACATATTCCGGGAATAAAACTAAAACATCCCGCGAGAAATAATATAAATGGATCAGTATTTGGACCGCACCTGAAAAAGATTAGATACCCCTGGGAGAAGAAATTTATTGCCGCCTGCTGGTGGAGTTATGGATAGGCGGGCGGAAAAATCGAGCAGTGGCAGGGGTGTAGAAATATGCCACCAATTCTATCTGCCAGACGAAGTTCATTGAAATTTCCAAGAAAATAAAGAATACTTTGAATGACTTATAGCTGTTATGTAATAGTTCAGCTGCAGTATTCACTAATTACTTTTAAATTGCATTATTTTGATATTTGATTAATTTCATTTTCAGTGCTTTCTTTTCTTTTGAATATTTGAACAATTTTTTTATTTATTTTTTTAATCGAAGAGAAATGTATCCAGCCACATTTTTCTTTTGATTAATCGAGGCCAAAATGAGAATTCTGCCATCCTTAATAATATCAATTTGTATGTTCCGGATAGTTTTTTTAAGAAATCGTGTACATAATTTGTTTGTTCTTCCCAAGTGTAGAACCAGTCTGCCAATGGGAATGCCAATAGTAAGAACATTAAAAATGTTCAACAGTATTGCTTCGGATGTCGACATAATCCATGTGGATGAAACTGAGTTCAGGTGAATACTATTTTTTAATATGTTTAAGTAGGTTTTTCATGAGCTTTCTTTGTTGACTTTTTTTGCAATTCTTATTGATTGTTTTACTGTGTATTTGTTGAATTTCTAAAACTTCATATTTAAATATGTTATCATTGCAAAACCAATGAATTAATAATTTGTAAGTTTTGTACCGTGTAGATATAAATAAATAAATAAGCTTTTTTTGTTTCTTTTTTTAAAGTGTTTTTCTTACATCCAAAACGACATATATATCATATCAACTGAAGATGCTTGATGAAATTTTATACAAGCAATTTTACATGCCATTTTTTATAATAATATGTCGCAGCCCCCAAAATGTATAAAAATCAATATGCGGCCCAAATGAATAAATGATTAAGTATTAAGTAATTATTTTAAGTTATGAATTAAATTTTAATATACTTGGTAGAAATCCATTATAACACCGTAATAAAATAGCAATGTATTTTATAATTTACGATATCGACTGAAGGTGCCGGATGGAATTTCAATAAAGAAATTGAAATGTTGATATTTTGCATGATTCCACATGTTTTGTTACTAACGACTCGGGTTTAACCTTTTGGCATCTTCAGGCATTTTATCACTCGGACGCAACAGCTCTGACCTGACCAAAATATGTAGAATCATGCAAAGTAACAGTAATTCAAATTTTATATTAGTGTTCCATCAAGCACCTTTAGTCAATATCATATACCTGTCAAATATTTCGTTAATCTTTCTATTGACTTAAATCTGAAATACTGTCAGGAAGAAATGATTGAAAGAAATCATGAAATACATATTTAAAAAAATAATTAGCACATTTTAACTAACAATGATTACGAGTTTCTAATATGATAATTGAATAAATAATTTCATTGACATCAAAAAACAATTGGGGCGTTTATAACAGAAAAAAGTATTTGATCTCGATTGATTAATTGTATAAAGAAAATTCCTTTCAAACACTTCAATAGTTTATTCAAAGAATTGAAAAACAAATTATCGAAAGAGCAAAAGAGATAAGAAAATTACTTCTTTTCGTGTTTATCTTTGTTCTATAGACATCATGTTATATCAATCAACTATTTTTAGAGAGAAAAACAAATAAAAAAAACTTATTTATTTAATTATTTAAGTGTTTTGTCTTTGTTTATTGGTCTAACCTTGTTGTTGTCTATTATTAAATAATAACACAAGAAAACTTTCCAAAACTTTTACGAAAGAGCTGGAAGAAAGCATAGTGCCGCTTGACGAAATAAAAGTATAATATATATAGCTCACGAAACAACAACGAAACAGAACTGTCAGCTGTCATAAGATTAAATATGTCTTTAGCAGACCAGAAAACCATTTTTTGTGGTTTTAATTTTATATATTACATATAATTCAATAATGAATAAAGAGAGAATATAAATGTTTTTCCTATATTGAAGATAAGAAATTTTACTTTTTTAATTTAAGTTTATGGACAAGATCGTTACGTTTAGAGACCAAAGTATTTCAGATTTGTAATTTTGAGTTTGGTTAATGTTTCAGCATACTTTTGTCATTGTCGTGTTCATGGTCGAGTGGTTACGTCATTGGATTCGATTGCAGTGTTCACGGGTTTGGTTTTCATTATGGAACAGATTTATTGATTTTTTTTCGTGTGTATTGTCTAAATTTTCTTCGTTACCTTCCAATGCTTACTCACAGGACGTCGCATAAGAGATTAGTTGACCACTAATACCGTTTGAATACAAACATATTAGTCATCAGGGCCGGTCGCGCTCTTACGGGCATTTTCGATTAGTATTAAATGTATGTCTGTTCGTGATGAGCAAAGTCGGTCCTGACCTTATTATGTTAGTATTAAATCATATTATATAAATTATAGTAAACGTGTTTTGTTTTAAAAATAAAACTCCAGCAATAAATAACCAGACAGTAATACTGTTTTTGCAATTTTTTCTTATTTCGACTCGACTGTTAACTTTTGTTAAAATAAACTTTATTTAGGGCTTATATGTTCCACAAAACAGTTTATTTTTTTAAATTTCATAATATAATTCCATCTTTACATAATTTTTGATCATAAATTATATAGCTTTACTCACGTTTTCTTCTATTTAATAGAAAAAAATTAAGTGTCTATATTAAAAAAAAAAAAAAACACTTGTTTTAGTGTTAAAACTTTCAGGAATAAAATTATTAATGACGTCTCATATTCATCAAAAAACATTATATTATTTTGTTCACTCCACAGTTGATAAATTTCAAAGCTGTCTTCCGGTGTTCGCAGCTTTAGACTAAGAGGCTTTCACGGCGGGCGTCGGCGCCGTTATTAATACGACGTCAAGTTGCATGAGCCGGTTATTGTTACCGCTTCTCCCAGATGTTTACAGTGAATAATTCTTAACTTGTTCATTCGTATTTTCTTGCCACCCAGAAAGAAAGTTTAAAGAAAAACATAAGTTAACGGAAACATTGCGGGCAGACACAAAATATGACGGGACAATTACAATAGTGCTTAGTTTAGGGCACTCGTGATTTTTTTTTATGCTGCGGTAAAATTTGTCTTTTTTTTATATACTCTCTCAATTTCAATAAAAATCAATGTAAATTTTTTTTTGTTATTAAATGATCTTTTAAATTTGTTGCAGCTGAATTCATTCATGTAGATTATATTGTGTTTCCACTAGAAAATCATACAGCATTGATAGAAAAATACACACATAAACTAAAGATGTTTTAAATTATAATTGTTTAAACTTTGTAAACATTCCCTACGATTCGAAATTAGCGTTTTGGAATATTCAAGCACTATAACAGAGATATTTTCGAACTGATAGTCAGAAGATAGTTTTAATCGTTTGCACGGTAATGGTAGATGAACTTGGGAAAAAATATTACAGAATAAGTGAAATAGATATTTGAATTAATTCAAAATTAGTGCAAACTAACTGAAAAAAAAAACCGCATAATCATCACAAACTACCATGAATGCTATAATTAGTGGTCATAATATTCAATAAACATTAAAATATATTTTGAAAAAAAATATAAATAAGAAGTTCATATTGACTTTTAAAACAAAAAACTCACAGTAACACATTACGTGTTACTGTGAAAAATAAATGTACATAATTGGTTTTCATAATTTATGATATCAATTGAAAGAATTGGTTTGTGGAAATTCAATGTTGAATTTGAGTTTTTGAAACTTTTTACGATTCCATATTGTCACTATCGACCCAGGTTTCACTGTTAGGCATCTTCAGGCATTCTATCAAAAATCTGTAACAGAACTGAAGATGTCGAAACGTGAAACCGGGGTCGTTAGTGACAAAGCATGCGGAATCGTGCAAAGTTCAATTGTTCTATTCAAATTGTTTTTTTTTTTAATAATTACTATAGAATCGACAGAAATATTTTCACAATATAAAATATGAACATCAAGACCAATAAAATGATCATGCTCGTGATGAGCAAATCGGTTTAAATCTTACTAATATATAGTTGTAGGACTAGTAATAAAGATTATGTTATTACTTTTATATATAGTTTAATGCTTTTCCACCAAGAATTGACAGTTAACACTGGAATAGTATTTTTTATTTTGATTGTTGTCTAATTGAACATTTTCCTATGTAGACATATTGGAAAGTTATTTATTCATATAAAATTGTTGAACATTTATTTACCGTGTTTTTTTATTTGTTAAATTGTTTTATATTGCCAGGAATGTAAAGTATAAATGAAATTCTGTTTCGAATAACTATTTTGATAGTTAACTGTTTGAATTTATACATATTATGATACAGTAGGAAATGAATTAATCTGCTTAAAATTTTTACGTATTTGTTTGCCTTTTTTGCCAAAGTTTTTTTTATTTAATCCTTAAAATGATTTCATTTTCCATTAAAATAAAGTAAAAAAAACAATGATGCTTATATGTCAGAGTAGGCTTAACATGCCTGTGGTGTTATTTTACGTATCCAGGTAACTTTTTAATGCTTATAATATTCTTTAAATTAATTACTTTTTCATTTGAAAATATATGAAAAAATACTATTCAGAATTTATTTATTCTCAAAGAATCTTCAACGCTGACGCTAATGTAAAATCACAGGTTGGAGGTTGAGCGCCGTTTCAGTATTCAATTTCTGCATTTTCACCGTGGAAAAGCTCGAAACGATAGAAAATTTTAGCGAAGGAAATTTCAGGAAATACGTGTAACTTAGATTTCTCTATGATTTCGTTTTCCGTTAGTTTATCCCGGAGGAATTTGTACCGCGACACAAGAACGCGAAGATATAATATGGCAGGAAGGAAAATGTTGCTGTGTATATAGGATATCAGTGGTGGACATAACTTTCATACAAATCATAAAAAAATGATTAGATTCCAGAAATAATATTCATTATTGCTCTTAACTCAGCTCTTACAGTTTGGGGTATTTTTTGAAACCGCTTTTCATCGTTAGATCGAATTTGAAAACCTTTTTTCGCTATATAACAAAAAAAAAGTTAACAGTAGCAATTTTTACATTGCATTCTTTATATAAATTTGTCGCAGCACACAAAACATATAAAAATCAATATGTGTCCAAAATAAAGAAATGATTGATTTGAACAAGCTTATTGACTGAATTGGCATTTAATTAGTTGAACTTCATTATAACACGATGAAAATTTAGCAATGAACTTTAGTTCTAAAAAAAATTAAGGTTTATAATATATATTCAAATGAATTGGAATTTATTTGGTAGAAATAATTATAACTTAGTGATAATATAGAAATGTATTTTATAATTAACGATGGAATTTAATATCAAATTTTAACTGCTAAAATTTGGTACGATTCTAAATGTTTATGTTATACAAGATTTATTAGATACATAGCTATTTTGGCGCCTTAGTGCTGACAAGGGCGTAAGCCAAAATAGCTATATTTCGAATTTGCTGTTTTTTACCGTGTTATATAGATTATAGCCATTTCAGCTTACGTCCTCATCAGAACTCTACATAGTCTCCTAGTGATTGATTAAGCTTTAGCAAGATAGACGGATTCTATTATTAAGTTATTTAGCTAATTTTGGAGGGTGTGTATAAATATGTAAGATCCAGCACTGGAAATAAATGTGATCATATGTCATTCCATCAGTAAGATTTCAAGTGCTTTTGACGATATCTCGAAGCGGGGTTTCGGGGAGGGAAGCTTGGAGTTCTCATCCCTCGGGAGTATCTTTCCCGTACTATTTGCTAGCAATCATGGACGACTCGTATTTATTTAATTGTGTCGGTGGAAGGTATCTATTCGCGAGGGAAATTGAAAATGAAAACATTTGCTTTTTCGTAATAAGTTATGTTCCTTGGATTATGATGTCGTGCATGCATAAACATGTGGAAAAAAATGCATCATATTGAAGCCATGCCGTCGACAAGCGCATTAAGAATATTACTTAAGCAACATTTGCGATAGTAACTCTGAAGATGCATCTGAAAAAGTGTCACAATTAGTAACAAAATTTGTAGAATATTCAAATTTAACACGGTGAAAAAAATAGCAATGTATTTTAGTTCTACAAATTTATTTTTAAAATATAGTTGATAGGTATTTCGGCTCACGCCACCGTCAGAACTATGCTTAAACTAACATTTGCTTATCTATATATAGCTGTATAGAAAAGGTACACAACATCTTCTCTCCTGTTTTAATGACCTAGCTTGTTTCCTGTTCGCAATAAAACTAACAATTGTAAATGAAACTAAAAAGGCGGCTATGTTATATCAATAAGTTTACATATGGAACGGAAATGATCCATTACAGAAACAAAGAGACACCAGTCAGAGAATTCATTAGTGGCGACCGACATATATTAATTTGTTCGTAAAGGATCCTTTCTGATAGTTGATATCTATTGATTTCCAGCTGTTCCAAAGCCGTCATTCTGAGACCCTTACTACAAAGATGCAAACACTTCAGGTGCTGAGCTTAATACATTGCTATTTTTGCATTGAGCTGAAATACATTGCTATTTTTTTCACCGTGTTATAATGGAGTTCTACCAAGTGAATGCAAATTCAATCAATATATTAAAATTTATTGTATATTAAAATGATCTTCTATTAAGTTACCGCCGAATTCATCGAAAGTATATATATTTTTATCATATCTTATCAATTGAAAGTTTTTGATAGAATTTTGGTATCATAATTGAATTATTAAAGCTTTGTACGATTCCATATGTGTGATAGAATGCCTGAAGATTTCGAATGTTGATGTCCAGGCATTGTGTGAAAAAACATGTAGAAATATCAGGGATAAAAGCACGACGCCGACTTAAAAAAGTTTATTTCTATGTGACTTTGTTCTACTCTCCTATTTATGTGCACCAAATTAAAGATCAGCCAACCAATTCGGTATATTTGTTCATTGAAATATTCTTAAAAGTCGTCTAGTCAAAGAAGTAATCGGAGCCGCTCGTTTTTCATAACTATGACTTCGACTCTACAGCCTTGATATATATTCATGTTTAAATATCATTTATGTGAATGACTTTGTAGGAATTGGTTTAGTAGTTAGAACAGAGTGACGTAGATTGCATGTTGCAAAGCAATATTTGATAGGAACATTACTACGACGATACATATCGTCAATATAAATAAACAAATTGTTGAATATATTTATCGATTACTATTATACAAGTAGTTGATCGCCTTTCATTCGTCCCATAGGATTGATCAAACCGTCTATAATATCATTTTATTTTAACATGTTAGAGATGTAACTTTCTTCCGCAATCTTTTTCTGACATTTTAACAGAGTCTTCTTGTCACATGAAATTATATTGTCTGTCACAAACGCGTTCTGGGACAAGAGGCGTGACGCGGGATGCGTGACGAGTCACTATCGCGACGCCGGACGAGCTGGCAGATACGTAGCATGACAGAATGGTGGATGGGATAAATTGTATGACCCTGCGAAGTTAATGTGGCAAAAGCTGTGTTTAAGGGTAACAAAAGAAGAATGTATCGTTTATATATATAGAATATATATTTTTTTTCATCCCCGTGGAAATAGTGTGGAAAATAAAATTAATAAGGTTACTTTTCACGGTGAGAAAAATAGCAATGTATTTGAGTTCCACAATTATTTTTTTTTAAGATATAGTTGATAGCTATTTCGGCTCACGCCATCGTCAAAGCTATGCTTAAACGAACATTAACTTATCTTTATATAGCTGTGTAGAAAAGGTACACAATACATCTTCTCTCCTGTTTTAACGACCTAGATTGTTTCTTGCTCGGAATAAAACTAAAATTTGTAAATGAAACTAAAAAGGCGGCTATATCAATAAGTTTACATATGGCACGGAAACGGTCTATTATGGAAACAAAACAGCCCCCCGTAGTGGGTTAAGCAATGGCGATCGACATATATTACTTTGTTCTAAAAGAATTCTTTATGATAGTTGATATCTATTGATTTCCAGCTGTTCTAAAGCCGTCATCTTGCGAACTTTATTACAAAGATGCAAACACTTAGGCGCTGAGTTTGAATTTATATTCTAATATATATTTATACTTATAATATAAGTTCAAACTCTATATTTTAATATACATAAATACTTATAATATTGATTTACTGCATTTATTGAAGAATTCCAATTCAATAAATAAGGTAAAATGGCTTGGTGTGCACAAGCACCTAATTTTAAAGAGTTGCTGAAACCAATAAAGAGAAAAAAAGCCTATATTTTCACCAGTAGGTAATTTTATCTTTGATTCCACCTTGAACCCATCCTTTTAAAATCAGTATGTATCTCTAAGAATGAAATTACCTAATTACATTCGAATGTTTATTGATCATTGTGAAAACCTTTCATTATGAATTCATTAGGTTGTTACTGTTGAGTTGGCACCAACTGTAAAAAAAAGACATGAAAATTTTAAAAAATTTGTTCTTCATATTCGCATATTTTTTTAACAAACGAAATTGTGTTTCTTTATTCATTATAAAAATTCAACGAGAAGCAGGTACATATGTATACATGCATAATTACTTTGAAGGTAGATGGAAAGGCATGACATTTTAAATAATAAAAACACATTTTTTAGTTCTTATTTCCACATTGTATAATATATCTTTTTGATCACGACCGGTTTTGCTCATCTCAAGCATATTTTCATAAGTTGATAATGCTCGCAATGAGAAAAACCGGCCCTTATTAGGCTATAGATATAGATGATTACTTTTAAGGTCTTAATTTTCACATCTTGGTGGAAATGCTGGATTTTTAAAAATTGTAAAACAATTTCTTCAGTACTTATTTTCACAACATATTTTATGATAAGAATCGCAAGCATTATCAACTGATGGAATAAAAATTACTAGCAAGTCTATTCATACAAAATTTTAGTCAAAGTTAGTAGATATACAAAACCATGGGTTTCAGAATTAAGAAAACGATTTGCAGGAAATCATACAAACGAAACCGGTCCTGATCATAAAATATATTGTGGAAATAAGTACAAAATATGGGTTTTTAATTACTTAAAAAAAAGTTAAGTTTAGTTAACACCGACACGATTAGAATATTTTTTGAAATATTCGGTCTTAAAATATCAGATTAAACGATTGGGACAGGCAGAAAAAGAAAATAATTTAATTAATATAATAATGTATAATAAGTTTAAGAAAAGTCTAGGATGGTTTTAAAAGTTTTACTACGCTAGAAATGTCGCCTTCAAACTCGTCAACAATAAAAGTTTCAAAACAGACCTCAATAGGGATACTAGATACTAACTTCTACGCACGCATGCCTCCTGTCACATTGTCCCGTGATGTGGCAACACTGAAAACCCTGAGATCGGGCAGTACAAGCAACTCGAACACGTGATGCGCCTGCAAAATGGATTCTAGAAAACACGCACTACACGACGGCGAAACAAGTTATCTTATTATCTTGCATAAGGCGCAACATGGCATATGTGAAAGGCTTTGATATAAAGCTTAGTGTAGACTAATAATATGTAAAGAGTAATAATTAACTTATCAAACGATAACGAAAACATTTAATATAAAGTAATTTAAGATGTTGGAAAAGGTTCAGAAGACATTTTTGAGACTTCTTTACTTGAGGGAGTATGTATGTGTAATATCCATGGCGTTATCTAACTGAATTTCTTTTAGGTATAATCACTTTTAATAGTTTGAAAACGTGAAGAGAAATGTATCTAGTCACATATTTTTTTCGACTCATTCGAGATTAAAATGAGAATTCTGTCATCCTTAATAATATCAAATTGTATGTTCCGGATAGTTTTTTTGAAAAGTCGTGGACATAAGTAGTTTTGTAGACATTAACAATGTTCAACAGTATTGCTTTGGATGTTGACATATTACATGCGGACGAAAGTGAGTTTGGGTGAATAGTATTTTTAATGTATTAAAGTAGATTTCACATTAGCTTCCTTGATTGATTTTCTTGCTATTGTTGATTTTTCTTTTGTTGTTTATTTCCTTAACTCTCTACGATATTTTTTTAAATATTTTGACGTTACAAAAGCAATAAACATATAACTTGTAAATTTTTGTAACGTGTATTTGCCAATTAATTAGGTATATAAAATGTTAGCTAAAAGCATTTCAATGAACTATAATGCCGAATTTGCCACTTCCACGTATTTTATTTTCTTTTCAGTCACGATCTGGGTATCGAATTTCGGCATCTTCATGAATTTTAGTATTTGGATGCACCATATTGAAAACTAGTAAATATCTCTAAATTCTAAGAAAATTCAATCATTTTTTTAATGATAGTTCTTTTGAGATTATTTTTCAAAAGTTTAATTAAATTGATAATGACACATTATAGTCAATTCATCAGTTTTTTCTTATATTAATTCAGATGGTAATTAAACTCCAAGATATAAAGTCGTAGGTAAAGTAATCTGTCTTTTTAAACGAAGAGATTTAACATGGTTAAAAATAGCAATGTATTTTATTGAACCAAAATACATTGCTATTTTTTCACATTGTTAAAATGGAGTTCTACTTAGTAAATGTCAATTCAATCAATGAATAGCTTTGTTTGAGTTTTTTATATCAGTTGATAATACTCGCAATGAGTAAACACGGTCTCGAAGATTGATTGAAGAACAATTGTTTTTTCTATAATTGATACATAGCTACTAATTGGAAGTGAATACGGTGGGAAAAACTAATCAGTATGAATTATGAAATACTTTTTATTATTTAGTTAGAAAAAAACATAGATTCTTAGCCACTGTTGGTAAAAATAATACTCACCCACAAACATCTTAATAAACTCATCGCACTGGAACATGCTCGAAGTTAGGTTGAACTGAATTAGTATCAAAAAGTTTTAGTAGAGAAATTAAGCTACCGAGCTCTGGCTGATTTTCTGTGTAGTTTCATCCACAAGGGAGGAGCGAATTTTCAGTTTTCTTTACCGGATGTAATGTCAATATATTGTAGTTATTGAAAAATAAATGTGTAACTAGTTGAAAAATTAGCCCATCGATTGATAAAGGCTAAATTGTTGGAAAGACCGATTACAGTGAATTGTGAGTATTAAAAGCAAATCCTGTAAGTCTACATTATGAGTTCATAAAATGAACATATGTTTAATAGAATGTTATAAAATAAATCAATGTTTTTTATAAATATACTCGAAATTTAATATGACACTGCTGATAGATTGTTATAGATGCTATTCTCAGATTTTGTATGTTATTTATCATTTATGCAATCATGTTATATTTAAAAATGTTTATTTAAGTGTTACCTTATCAATTTTCGATTTCATCGAACCAATGGATCTTTTTTGTTATCAAATCAAGGAGCGCTAAGATTCATAGCTTATCAGCATCAAAGTTCTTGAAGTCTCCTTCATCTCTTATGTATTGATGTATTTGTTGTATTATTTTTCCTTCGTTGCTGACATATATTAGTTGCTGCAGAGCTGAGCTAATTCACAGTGAATCCAGTTCACGGAGATGCTATACGTATAATAAATATATTTGTTTATATATATCCCCACATACTTTATTTACACACGCATAAATATGCATACAAATGCACGCATAACCAATATGAATAAACAATACATGAGTAGGTGAACTAGGCGAATTTATTTTGAGAGGTCGTGTATTTTGTATCAATTAATATTCGTTTCAGCAGTAAAAAGGTTGACAAATCTAAAGCTAAAAACCCACCGGTAAGAAAGAAAGCATCAAAACAATGGGGTTAGTCGCAAAATAATACGTAATAATAGTTAATCTACGGGTTTCTGAAATCCGATATATTGTTGTTTGCTATTCGACAGATGTGATACCAGCATCTTGGTTACACTTTCAACAGACTGTAGGGTATTGTTTTAATGTAAAAGTTTGCTTCAACTTAAAAAAATATTTTACTTAGCAATTATTAACGTTAGAATCACTGCATTTTTTGGTAAAGTAATCTCAAATTGATGCAGCAACCAGACAATAAATGTAAAGTGATTGTTTTTAGGTGATTTGTGACCTAATTATTCCTTAATTTTAACTTACAAATTTTAATTCAATCTCAGGATACATATTCGTCAATTACTATGACATTTTATTGAAAAATATTTTTTTTATATTTTATCTCGCGACTTAATCTCTCATATGAGAATCAAAAGTTCGAAGTGTGTATGTATGCAGGTACCTTAAATATCCTATTAAAATTAGAACAAGAAGTGAAGAGATATTTTAAATTAAATCTAGTTTATAGAAATAGATTCACTTGTCAAAAAAATACAATATTTAAGTGACGTCTACCTCAAGTTGCGGTTAGTTTTGTGAATTGTTGAGTAGACGTTAAGAGAAGCTTTCGTCGCAGTAAATAGAAAGCTCCATAAAAGCTCAAGTCGAGTTTCGGAGGTTGAAAACCTACAGAGCTTTTATTTTACTCAATTATGCTGCTTTAAAGTACATACTCTATGAATTCACTGAGATTAACTATAAAAGAAATTTATATGGGTTAACGTTTTTCAGTTGGTTTATTTATAAAATACAGAATAAAACAAAGACAAAAGTTTATTGATTGAATTGGCATTCACTTGGTAGAACTCCATTATAACACGGTGAAAAAATAGCAATGTATTTTAGTTCTACAAAATTATTTTTAAAAAATATAGTTGATAGCTATTTCGGCTCATGTCATCGTCAGACGTGTGACAAAAGTTTTTTTAATGAAGAAAATATATAAAACATATTTAACACGTAAATGCTTTTTTTAAGTTGTGAAAAAAAATATTTAAGCCATTCAAGCTTTGTACTTTTGTTTTACGTGTTTTTACTTTTGTCATCTTCAGGCATAAGAGTAAACGGATGTATTCAAACATGCAGCATACAATTAACATTGTTTATACAATAATTATTTATTTTTATACACACATTACAAACATTACAAGTTCATTGCTTTTGTAACGTCAAAATATTTAAACAAACATTTAATGTTGTAAATTAAAGAAATAGACAGAAAAACAAAAAACAGGAATGGCAAGAAAGTCAACCACGCAAGCTTATGAAAAATCTACTTTAAGGGATAAAAAAATATAATAATATTCGCTCAAACTCACTTTCGTCCACATGGAATATGTCGACATCCGAATCAATACTGTTGAATATTGTTAATGCTCTTACCATTGGCATCCTCATTGGCAGACAGGTTCTACACTTTGAAAGAACAAACAATTCATGTCCACGATAACGGAAAATAAAGACTGTTCTTCTCAGTGAATGTCTGAATTAATAAGCTACTAATTTGATTATCAAGACATATAAACAAGGCAACTCAAATATATTATAATTGTAAAATAATATAATTGCAATTAGAATGTTACTTAAAAAAGAAATTAAATTTTTATCATATATATAAAGTATGTAATATTAAAAAATAATAATTTATGAGATTTTTAAATGATTAAACTTAATATTGGACAGAAAGCTCTTTGGTTGTATTCCATAAAACCACTATTACGAAGTCTTATTTTTCATACGGTGAAGATAATTTTTTGAAAAAGCCCCTTATAAGTATCGTGTTACATTGTTGATCGATTTTAAAGGCCCAAGAAGGTAATAATATCATTCTATGCTTTTGTCAAAAATGGTTCCATTTATTGATCAATCGAAAACTTGCGCCGAAAATAAAAAAATGAATACCGCAAAAGCAGCACGAACGAGGTTGGGTTTTATTTTTCCCTCTAAATAAAGCCTCCCAGTGAAAAATTAAAGAAGTGATTTTAATAGCGTCGTCATTAAAAAAATGTTTTGTCAAAATTGAATACACTACCCTTATATTTTTTTATAAAATATATATTTTTTTAGTATTATTTTCACAATTTTACAAGATGACCAGTGCTGGTTTTACTAATCGCAATCATAATTAACTGAACTTTGTAAAGTATTAATAATAAGCATAACCGATCATTGTTTCATGAAATTGTGAAAATAGTACGAAAAATTGTATTCAATTTTTAATTAAGTGTTTTTAACACCTTAAATGTTATTATAAGTAAGTTGTAATTTTTCCGAAACACAAACAATGAACCGATGCCCAAAAGGGTTAATTTATTATTATTTGAAGGTGTAAGATGCTTCACGAATAGTCAATATCAAATTATACTGTTGAGCCAGGAGATTTTAAAAAGCTTCATGAAACCTTATTGGGATGAGACCGCTGATAAAGGAGCTTATATGCGATGCCTAAGCGAGACGACTTAGTAATTTGAGCTTTCATATTTATACGGAATTAACGCAAGCGCTATCAATATTTTGTTTTGACCATAGTAATTTATTTTACCAAGTGTAATCTGATATTCACTTCCTTACTCAAATCATAGTCTTAAGTATTTATTTTCAGAATTGTTGTTTTGATTCATATCTGTTATTTGTTATTTTTGAATTTCATTTTTTTTTAAATAACGCCAACTTAACGTCAACTGTAATATAATGTCATAGTGCCATAACACATACGCAAATACTTTTAATATTAAATTTGAATTGTTACTATTTGTGGAATCGTACAAAATTGTAACAAATCAAATATGATATTGAAATTCCATCACGCACCTTCAGTCAATATCATATATTACTTTAAATATTAATTGAAAGATGCTGAGCCTGTAGTGCAGTGGTCTAAGTTTAAGCTGGTTTCCGTAATGTGTTTGAAAACAGTTTTTATAAATCGATTAATGGATTTTGTTTCGGAGGCATGGGTGTTTTTTTTTGTTTAAAACAATGTCCATCTTTCCGTTTGATTTTTATTAATCTAAAATTTTTTTTTCTTAAACGTATCGTTTTACTTATTACTCTCTTAAAAAAAACATTGTCAACTGAGTATCGCAATTAGTTGTCGAAAAAATAATGTTTATTTATTTCTATTATGAGGCGATATGGTCCACGTTTTGAGCGAATATAAAATAATAAAATACTTATGAACTAAGAGTTCTTCAATAATTTATTAAAAGAATAATTATATGCATAAATGAATTTTATTTCTGCAAAAAATGCTTTTGACTACAGTCTCCTACGATTTTATTTACTCGCGCAAACTTTTTTATTCAAGCTGTGTTCATCTCGACTTGAGGAGTAGCATATACAATTTTGAAAGGGAATGTTCCGGATTTAAATTACGTTTCGAGCGTTATTTGAGTTGACTAATCGGTCGGTAAATACTACATACCTCTGGGCTTCTCTTCAAATACTTAAGTATTTTAATGAATTTTTTCTTGGCATCATTTGAGCAGAAGCTTTACTGAGATGAGGAAAAATATTTTTAATTAACTTTGTCGCAGGGGAATACATGAAATATGAGCTTTTTCATATTCGGAGAATTTCTTATGTGTCTCATCAAAAATCGTACGATGACGCTTTTATATTATTTATCATAAATAAAAAGCAGGGCTGTGGAGTTATTAAACAAAACACGATTACAACTCCAAAATTGACTAAAAACACGACTCCAAATTTGGTTTGTCAGAATTTTTAAAATCCGTTAAATACATCCTGGAAATAGCACCTGACGATCATAGAACACGCCAGAATTCTAATGGAGGAAAAATGTGGTAGGGTTGAGATTCTGTGTAACTTAGTCAGTGATCAATTACAAAGTAGTAGTAACAGGGTAGTGTAGCATTCCCTAATCTTTCCGAATTCCTTACAACATCAAACGACTTCACTAACAATTATTGTATTAAGAATGAGGAGGTGCTATGAATCGCTACAGTAAAGCAATAAATAATAAATAGCAATGTATATAAGTTCAACAAGTTAAGTGTAACAACTTTGTACGATTCCATATGTTTTGTCACTAACGACCCGGGTTTCATCACACAGATGCAACAGAACTGACCGTCATCGTCTTTTTTTCGTAACTACCGTTTACTGCTAGCCTTGGGGTTTGCGTTTTCCTGCAATAAATACCTTTGGTATACAGACGACGCCGACTGTTTACTGTACGTCAGTTCTGTTGCATCCGTGTGATGGAGTGTCTGAAGATGCCAAAGGGCTAAACCCAGTTCGTTAGTGACAAAACATGTGGAATCGTACAAAGTTATAGCAATTCAAGTTTTATATTGAAATTCCATCAAGCACCTTCAGTCGATATCATAAATTAAAAGTTATATTGTTGATAGATATTAAGGTTTACGACCCCATCCAAACTTATAAAGTAGTTATCTAGCCGAAATATTATATTATTAATTAAAAAAGGTTTTGATGAAAATGAATAGGAATAGACTGTGGCGTGTTGATACAAATTAATGAGCTTTAAGCTTTTAATAAAATTTTTAGAATAAAATCTTCGTATTCTCAAAGTGGCCAAAGACACTTGAATGATTGATTTTTTAAATGAAAATATTTGGTTAATAAATATTTCAAACACAGAAATAGCTTTCCAATACAAAGCTTTTTATACTGAATGAGCTTTTTGCACTGAATCAGTATTATCACTTCAGTAAATATCGTGCCGAGTTTTTTTCCCACCCAGAATAGCATTTCCGACTCGTCTAGTGACAGATAGCAAATATATTGTTTCCCCTTTCGTAGGCCAGCCTTTAATATATCTATAAGCGGAAACGAAATTCGCTTCTCTGGTCTAAAAAATACGTTTTCGCTGACAGTATACGGGCTCGTTATTCGAAGGTGGGCAACTTTGAACACACATGAATCACTGCGATAATCTGATCGATCTGTTGCATGAGATTCAAATCTTTTCATTTACTCAACTCTATTTTATTCCAAGGTAGTGAAGATTCTTCTTGATTAATATTATTTCATATCGCGGTAATGGTAACTTTGAATCGATACAAAATGTCTTATTGCGTCAACAATAGACATACAATATACTGAGCAATTTTATGTTTACTTCGTACTTTATAATTTAAGTTTATAAAATGTTTGGATAAATGACTCATCAATCATTGTGTTGAAGTGATTCATGAATCAAAAATCAAACAATGATTTAATTAAAAGAATCGTTTGGTTTTTTGTGTCACTTCAAGAAAAGTATACAAATTTAAAATATGTGTTGGGGGAAATAAAATAAATGATTAGAATCCTTTTTTGCTTCGCTTAAAATCTTTAACGGTTGATTTGAAGAAATGTTAACTAACAGATATCATACAACAATATCCGTTCGAAGAAGTGAAACAGAGTTTTAACGCAAATTGTAAAATGTCAACCGTCACAAAAAGTAAAATAATAGTCTAACAAATTTTGATTGTTGTTTCGGCGTCACGCAATTGTCAGCGTAATGAGCTTTGTTGTAATAAGGTTACATATTTGTTTTGTACTGTTTTACTTTATTATAATATAACAAAATTTCGTGGAAAAGATCTCAATTGAATTTTTCTTTAAATTAGTTTCAAACAAGCTGTCATTTAGAATTGTTTGTAAGAATTATTTTTGTAGAGAGATCTGTAATGATTTATAAAAAGTCAATTTTTCACATGAATCACAGGTGACTAATAGCGAAATTCACTTCTCTATTGAACAATATTTCGGAACTTGTTCAGGCGAGAAATTTTGGAAGAATTTCAATATGAAAATTTTGTGATGCTAATAAGAGCGAAGAAATATTTCCAATCATTTTAATCGTATACCTCTATCGTGATTAGTTTTAAGTATGTATTTTGGGATATTAATACCGTATCACGTTATAGATCCGAAAAGAGCGAGGGAAAGCTTCGAGTGATTGAAAAAGCGCTTTCATGCAATTTGTATGAGATATCGTGTCGACACAGAAAAGTCATTCAGCAAAACGTTTATCAATGGGAAAGTAGGTAAAAGCGTCGAAAATAGTATATCATCTACGACATTGTCTATGGAACAATAAATGGCACCCTATTTCCACTTATTTGTGTATTTTGGACTTGGATCATATTGTCAAAAATATATATAAAACTGGGTATTTTTTAATGCTTTGATTTATTTAATTACATACATTTTTTTTTGCTTTTGCAATAAAAATCGATACAAACATTAAATTTGACAGAGAAGTCAATCGAGTAAGCTTTCTTTTAAAGAGTTAACTGTCGATTCTCGGTGGAAATAATTTATAACAAAATATTAAAAAAACAAATTTGAATTATTAAAAATTCGTACCATTCCACATGTTTTGCTTCTAACGACCTGGGTTTCATCTTTTGACCTCTTCAGGCATAATATCACTCGGTTGCAACAGAATTGATAAAACTAAACCCGGGTTGTTAGTGACGAAACATGTAGAATCGTAAAACAATAAAAATTCAAAATTTTATTTTGAATTTCAATCAAGCACCTTCAGTCGATATCATAAATTATATGTACAGATTTTTTGGTAATATTTTCTTAATTTAATATTATCATGACCAGGAAAAGTTTTTCTAGTCACGAACATTATGAGCATTGTTGAGCACTGTCAGATATTCATCAGTTGGTAATGCTCGCGAAGAGAGAAACTGGTCCTGATCATAAAATATTTCAAATGTAAAAATAGTACTAAAAACTTGTGTTTTTAATAGTTATGTAAACAAAAGTTAAAATAAAATACATTTGAATATATCACATCAGTGGTAGTCGGCTTGTGGTCCTCAATTGCAGGAGTAGGTCCCTGCAGCTATTTGCCTACTTTATTAATCACAATTACTGTGGAATCAACGGGCGGTTAGAAAATATTATTTCTATCAGAAATACAAAAGAGGGCAGTAAATGGGTTACTACTCCTGTATCACATTAATAAAAAATATTCGACTAAACATACTCTCGATCACGTGAAATATGGCGACTTCATGAAACAATTTAAGTCTTTTTCAATTTATAAAACAAAGTCATCATTTCAAATTATATTGATGAACGTTGTTGTTAAAGTAAAATATCTTATAAAATAATTTACAGGCAATCATACAATATATGTACATTCAAATGAAGTAAATCAAATCAAAAATAAAATTGCAACATTAACTATGAATAAATGTTAATAATTATAACACGGTGAAAAAATAGCAATGGATTTTAGTTCTACAAAACAATTTCCAACAAATACAGTTTATAGCTATTTCGTCAGAACTAGTCAGATATAGAACTAGATATTTCTGACGATGGCGTGAGCCGAAATAGCTATCAACTATATTTGTTAAAAATAATTTTGTAGAACTGAAATACATTGCTATTTTTTCACCGTGTTATAATGGAGTTCTACCAAGTGAATGCCAATTCATTCAATAAGTTAATAATTTTGCTAATACTTTGTTTTCTAATTGATTTACTTTGTTCGAATGTATATTGTATGGTTGCCTCTAAACTGTTTTCTTAGTTATTGAACCTTTGGTTTTGCCTACCAATTAATTATTAACTCAAAATTTTGTATGAATAGGCTTGTTTGTAATTTGAATAACATCAGTTGATAATGCTCGCGATGAGCAAATATATAGTGATAATTGTACTAAAAATGTACTGTTGTTATTTAAAATATCATACCTTTCCACCTAGAAGCGACAATTTATACATTAAAGTGAGATATTTATTTGTTTCTTGAGTGTGGACAGAATACAGTTTTTCAAACGTATGGTACAGTTATAAGATTTCAAATTTCTGCTATATTGGGATAATGATTTTCAGTACAGATTGTAACAAGAGAATTACTATGCCCAATGTAGAATTCAGTTGAAACATTATTCGACTATAGTATGTACTCAGACAAATTTGTTAACTTTTGAAGTCTTTCACGTAAAGATTCTACCACTAATCTAATCTTTTCGGTTTCAAAAGCTTACTAACAAAACAACGTTTAAGATTGTAATCGAAAGCTCCCTTAAAGTTAGTTGAAAGGAATCTTATTATAGCAACAAAGCCTAATACGCCTTAAGCCTTTTTCTCACGTTACGTTTGAAGGTTTATTTTATTTTTTACGATAGTTCACCAAGAAATAAGTTTTAGTAATTTATTGATTGAATTGGCATTCACTTGGTAGAACTCCATTGTAACACGGTGAAAAATAGCAATGTATTTTAGTTCTACAAAATTTTGTAAATAACTAATCTAAAATACATTGCTATTTTTTCACCGTGTTAAGTTTTAGTAATATTATCCAACTAATCAATTTAGTATTGCTTAGTTAACAAATATAATTTTAGATGAATAATGACACGATTGAATATATTTTTTATTCAATTCTCCCAAAGGCGAATTTTACGTTATAAATAATGATAAAACGTTCAATAACGCGATAGATTTTGTGGAAGATCAAAAAAAAAGTTTTAGGTACCAATTAAATTTTATTATAGATTTAAACAAAATCATTTCAATATAGTTATTTATAAATAAAAAAAAAATATTACAAGCTAGTGGTGCCGCTTTGCTCAATACTTTGTTTAGATGTGAAAATCTGTGTTAAAGTGTTAAAAATCACTCGACATTTTCTCTGCACATGAATCGACTGAGAAACTGTGTGTGTGTGTGTATGTGCTGTTTTACAAATAGATAAAACAATATGTATTTACGTATTGTAACAATTGAGCATGGTGTGCTATCAAAAGTATAAAAAAATATGTAATGAAGAAAAATATTTATAACGTTAAACTATTTTTTTATAATAAGATAGATCATTTATAGATAGCAGTAAATCTTTTAACAAAGTAAAATTTATATAATTTTAAAGGAAGCTTGCATTGCATGGTAGGAACGTACCCAACTAGCTATCTTAAGGTTCTTGTTTCGTTAACATTATGATAATTGTGGTATTCTTCACAGTACTAAATAAAATACTGAAAACTACATTTTTTTGTCTTTGTTTTTCATTACTGAGTTTAATTAAAGCGGAAAATGTGAGTTCTTCAAGGGCGATAACTTTTTTTTAGTGACGTCATATTATAGATATGTTAATAAATTTTATCAGTCCCGTAATTATAGACTAGTAAAAAGCACTTAATATTTTAACTTTGGATCATTTCAGTTCATAGACTTATTTCTACATGGTAATTATTATTATTTAATTTGATGTTAATGACCGTGTATAATTGTATATTTCGTCATTTGATAATGGTCGCGATTAGAAATATTGTCCTGATGAAATTGCATTATGTGAAAATTATAATTAAAAAACATTTTTGTTTTATTTGAAAAATAAATACTAAGATCTGTTGTTTTGATTATTGAAATATTTTTTTGTTGACATTGATCATCAATCTATCAACATAATAGAAAAGATTTTTTTAGCTTTTTTACTGTTTATATTTAATAAAATACAAAAATATCATTATCTTAATGCTATCAAATTGTCTTGTGTTGAAAACTGAAAATTAACATTGGTCAATAATCTAAGCTTTACAAAAGTAAAATATAGTGCATACATATTTCAAATATAAAATATAAAAATAAATTTTCTTGGAGTTTATACAAAGTTATGCATCGTGAGAAAGAGGCTTGACTAACCCAGCTTTTCACGGTCCGAGATTTCCTCATCAGGTATATACATGGATTAAAACTTACAGAAGGGATGGATATTCCGGTTAAGTCCCAAAAAGCGATCTATTTTCGCATGGGCAATATGCTTACCGAAAGCTTTCTTACATACATGAAAGCTTCACTGATACGACAGCCTTTGTGATTTTATTAAGGTTAGCTTTTTTGTGTACGGGTACAATATAGAATATTGATAATTTTGTTGAAATATTACAATGGGTCAAGAAGAAAAATTGTAAATTTTAGTTATTTTTTTTTTGTTTTAAGAGCTGAAAAAAATTGCCACAAAATAAACAGTTTTTTAAATGAAGACGAAATATTTTTTAACGTGTAACGGACAAGTTTTAAAATTTATTCGACCAAATATTTATATTAAGATAAAGATTGCGGTGATGTCTTTATTTTTTCCATCTACTATGAATACTTGCATATAAGCAATTATTAATCAAAAACTATTCTAATTATGGCTTTGTACGACTCCACATGTTTTGTCAATAACGAGTTTTCGAACCCGGGTTTCGCCTTTCGGCATCATCAGGTATTCTATCACACAGATGCAATAGAAATGACAAATAATACGATTTACGTATTTCAAGCTATTATTAATTTTTCACTCGACTAGAAATGAATGTTAATATATACGTTGCACATTGAATCTTTTTAATTTTTTTTTATTAAAAACTTTGTGTAAGCAATAATCATGCCTAAAACGATCACTTAAACGCTATCCGTAGTGAAAAAAGCTCATTAATTATTTCTTACATACATTTTCTTTGTTCAAATATTAAATTTTAAACTCATTCGATTGACAAAAAGGAAATATTTTAGTTCTTGCTTTATTTTTCGTTATCAATGTAAATATATATATATATATAAAAAATGCCACTCTAGTTTAATTTTAATAGTGCTAAATATAATATTGTGTTAGCACCCTGTAATCGGCTTAGCGGATTGAATTGGTCTATTGATGGCTTTATCTCTTAATCGCATTTTCATTTATCTGTCACTGAAGGGAGCTCTCAATGTTATGAAAGCTTAACAAGTTTTTAGCTGTTCCCTTGTTTTGGATTTGTCATCATTGATTTTGTATTAAACATTTTTTTCATGAAAAAGTTTTTTAGAACTGTACTTTAAAATCTATCAAGTAATCTCTCTTTTTTTTCATAAACTGATAAATTTTCCCTGGAAAAATGATTAAATCAATTGCCATTTCAATAATTTGTATGAACCGTATTTTAAATGATGATACATTTTACATATGTTTTTTGTTTTAATAGGAATGAACGTAAAGAAATGGTTGAATTAATATTCATTTGTTTAAGCGAAATGATTTAGAAAATAAATAAACTTCGATAAATTAGTTATTCGATCGGTGTGTTCAGAATCCCCCTGCAGCCGCCAAGTTGTTTGCAAATTCGATTGTTTTGAATTCGAGAAGGCGCGCGAAAATTCTTTCCCGCTCGAAATTATTACATAGCCGAGCGGATTTCAATTTCCTTGCTTCCGTGTTTGCTTGCGACTTATTATTTATTTTATTTTCAGCGCCTTCATTTTCTTCCCCGGAGGGCTGCTGCGATTCTTGCATTATCGACGTATAAATTTCCATGCTTTGAAATGGCAAAAAGTGAGCGTGAACAAGATTTTTTATTATATTATAAAGATGACGACATGCGAATCGTATAACATTTTTTGAATATAAGTATTTCTGCATATAATGATACCATTTGAGAAAAATCAAGAAATTTTGTAAATTTGATTTCATTAGGAAAGCTATATCGGGAATATTTTATTAACTTCGGGGGAAATCTTTTTTTTTTTGCTCATTATTATACATAAACTATAATTGACTAATTAAACAAAATGAAAATATCTGAAATAGTTCCCGATTTTCACAAATCTTTCACAAAATATCAATAGAAAATTGAAAGCCTGTGAAGCAACTCTTAATGCATTGGTCAAAATATAATATCAGATGCTTAAAGCCCCTGGGTTTTTAAGCAAAGTGTTCGATTTATTTGTTTGTAATTTGTAACCAAGCCTTATAAAGAAATAGTGTGCTACGAAAAATGATAAATTTTGGAAAATATATTTAAAAAATCATCGTAAACATCCCAAATAGGAATTATGTTTACGTAAATCGTTTCTTCTCTATCACAAAGATTAAAGCTTCATATTTGTTTATTTTTACTGTATTATAAAAATATAATAACATTTTATAATACTAATAAAAATTGAATTTTCGACACGTAGACCTGAACAAAATCTTGATTTAGTGTCTTAATACAATTAAATATATTTTCATGACAGCGCTCAATTTTTATAAGTTTGCTTTTATTTATTGCAGTTGCCATGTTCTATATTCAAATTTAATTTTTAAATATTCGAAAACTTGGGACGCGTGTTCTAAAAAGCACAATAACCATATCACACTGTGAACGAAGACGTTTGTATACACAATACAATTATTTTATATAAAACAAAATTTTGTTATTCCACTGATTGTTACTGGGTTTGTAAAACAATTGTAGTATATTCCTTTAAAATATTTATTTAGTCTTTCATAAAAACATGTTATCCTATTAAAATGTTAGTCTGTCACCATTTATTATTCATATTCATAAAACCTTCAAATGTAAGGAGATTATATTAGTTTGTTGTCAGTTTCTAAGTATAATATATATGTATAATATATTAAAATAGTTTAAGAATGGCGCTTTTGTTGTGTGTTATTTATTATGCAACCGTATTGTCACTTGAATCTTAATAAAGCCATTGTCATGTCTGCATTTCAAATGTCTGACATAAAGAAACTTCTAATGAAGTCTGCACAGAAATTTTACGTAAGCAAATGTGAACTTTATAATTCAAATTTCCGTGCTTGGGCAATAAAATATATTACGATTAAAGTTAATTTTTTTAAGGAGATATCAATCTTTTTAATAATAGTATTTCAGAGGTTTGGCGCAAAGTTTTCAAGCCTTAATGGCCTGACACTAATAATTCAGTGATACAATGATGTAATGGTTTCGGGTATTTCGTCAAATTTAGCCAATAATGATGTTAAAATTATCTGATTGTTATGAAATTATTGATATAGACGTAATTGAAACTGACAAACCTAACCTAACCTAACCTAACCTTGATCTAACGCGTTATTTAAGGGACCCTAAAAAACGAAAAATGCAGGAAACAAGGGGTGCGGCAAATTTTAAAATAATAAATATTAAACGCATAAAAAGACGTTTTATCAAAAACTGGAAAATATGTCGCTACTCACGCACAAGGAAAACAATGATTGCATTAGGAAAAAAGTGCAAGACCGTAAAGTCAGAGTTGTGGTTTTTGTCAATGACGGTGTCGGGGTCTTGAAAAATGAACGACTTCGACTTATTTGTTGATTAGACAATTTTGAAGGATATCTCAATGAAAGATTTGCCAGATTGGTTGGTTGTTCTTTAATTCAATGCATATAAATTGGAAAGGTAGGAAAAAAACTGAAGAAAATTCTTTTTCTTAGTCGGAGTTGAGTTTTTTTTAATCACTTCATAGCCCTAAAAAAGTACAGTTTATAGTATACATTTAACTCTACAAATTGTAAAAGTATATTATAATGAACACAGAAAAGAGTTTATCATTGGCCAGAAACATGAAATATGTAATAATTAGTAACTACACTTCATTTAGCGATTTTTAAAGTAGAAAAGCTTAAAAATTTGTTGAAAATTCGAAAAAAAAAACAAATTTCGATTTATCTTTGCAAGCGCGCGTATGACAGTGACGTGAAAATAAGTCCACGGTAAAAAAAGGTATTATATTTATTCATATAGAGATGGCAGCTCACTTGTTATCGATTTCGCATTAGGCCGTGTGTGTACATAAAGCCGCACCGATGAACAGGTCACAGGTCGCAGACAAATTATAATATGTCAAGTGAGTTGTTTACTTTACAAACCCCATATGTGAATTCGCACAAAAATATTTCGGAATCCATTGTCCCTAGGAGATTTTGTAACATAATAATTTGCGCCTTGACATATGAAGGTGGAGAATTTTTAGGTCCATTTTGGACTATATTGCCATAAAAGAAGAAGATATTTGTTCACAAACTAGGTGTCCCACCTCCACTTATTACGAGTGTGCAGTAGAAAAATACGGACTAGAAATAAAAATTAATTCATCATTTCATTGACCAGATACAAAGTTGCACAAATCTGATCTATAATTATGCGATATAGTGAATAAGAGAGAAAAATAAATTTGTGATCAAATAATTGAATATACTCCGCGTTGGATCTAAGATAAAATCAAGAGTATTTTGCCCTTCATATGATTTTGTAAATTAGTTGAATGCGTCAAAGTAAGTCTTGGTTGAGATCAACTCAGTGTGGTTTATGGGGCCAGTATGAGGACGAACCACAGCAAAATACACTGCTTGCTTGGCATTCATCTCCAATAGATTCCTACAGAACACGATTAGGGTCCTGTTGTCTTGATTATATACGTATTATTTTCTTTAAAATCATCAAAGAATTTTTAATAGAATATTCAACTATAATGATCGTGACTAATGCACGAAGAGTTAAGGATATTTTTTTCAGTATAACAGCTGATAAATATTTGTGTTTCAAATAATAATCTACAGCCGGGAGATATGGTATTTTCAATTGAGGCTATAAATTTTCAAGCAAAATTCAAGCACTTGTTTTTTATTTTCCATGGAATGAAGCTTAAGTTTTCCTTCTATTTTGGTGTACATTGATAATAAAGTATTGATTTTATCATATCATTTGTTTTTTTGCCGAGTATAAAAATGTTATTTACATTTAACATTCTTGATAGTTATCAAGCATAAACCAGTAAACAAAAAAATATTCAAATCGACAATAAATAAAGCGATTCATTGTTTGTTCTTTCATTTATTAACGTTAAAAAAGTCAATATGATTATTTATAGGTCATTAGGTTGAATTTACCATCCATTCCCTTAATTAACACATATAGGGTAACAAATACAATCGTCAGCCACTTATTAGTGACGGGCCACTACGGAAGTAAAAACACAATAATATAGCACGGTAAACAAATACAATAGCAATGTATTTTAATTCGACGATTTTTTAAAGATATAGTTGATAGCTATTTCGGCCCACACCATCGGCAGAACTATGCTTTAACGAACTTTGCTTATCTATATATAGCTGTGTAGAAAAGGTACACAATATAACACGGTGAAAAAAATAGCAATGTATTTTAGTTCTACAAAATTATTTTTAAAAAATATGATTTATAGCTATTTCGGCTCACGCCATCGTCAATAGTTCTGACGATGGCGTGAGCCGAAATAGCTATCAACTATATTTTTTAAAAATAATTTTATAGAACTAAAATACATTACTATTTTTTTCACCGTGTTAAAATGGAGTTTGACGAAGTGAATGCCAATTCAATCAGTACACAATATATCTTCTCTTCTGTTTTAACTTCCTAGCATGTTCTTGCTAGCAATAAAACTAAACATTTTCAAAAATTGTAAATGAAACTAAAAAGGCGGCGGAATAAGCTTACATATGGCACGGAAATGGTTTTTTACCGAAACGAAACAGCCCCCTGTAGTGGATTGAGCAATGGCGACCGAGATATAACTATGAAACTATTTCCTCCGACATATCACAAGCAACAGTTTATATTTCAGTTCCTGCAAATTATGTTTGATTCCATTGATTCCGGTACATTCAAATGATTAGTTTATCACTTTAATCTTTTTATTTCTCTCAACGGCGAGGTAAAACTGTATCTTCGTTGGTTATATTTTAAGGTTAGACAGTTTTATTCTGTATTTTACAAAAGTTGGATCTTGGTTGTTTAATTTATATATAAAAAGACGTTTGGTGGACCACTGTCCGGAAAATAGCTGATTAATATTTCAGAATTACCGATCATTACTTTTTGGTATTTTTTTGTAATTATTTGGTTAAATATTGTGAAATATACAAATTTTTTGAATATAAAAAAAAACTGCGAATAGACACGTGCTTCCCATAAATCAAAGTAACTCGCACTTTTAACTGATCGATCACTGTATCTGTTACCATATAGTGTTAAAATTATAGTTACCATTTTTTTATTAAATAAAGTACAGTTTGTCGACTGTACGCTTTAATAAAAAGAGATTATGATCTAATTTTGAACCATAAAATGGATATAAATTATTTTATGTCCGTTGTTACGTCTCATTTTAAGAGTTGAATAAAAAGTAAGAAATTTGAAGATCATAAACATCCATTTCTTCGTAACTTCCATTCTATAAAACAGTTGAAAATCCAATATATAATTCAAAGTGTTTGCATATGGATTTGAGTTTTGTGGTAAAACGTTCATCGTTGTTTACAGAAATAAAGAATAACTTTTAAAATTTGAGAAGAAGAATATATACGGTAAAACGATATTTGTGTATTTTGTGAAAACGCACATATAGATACTATTCATTAAGCCATTTCACACAGTATATATAAAATAAATAACCTGCAAAGCTCGATAAAAAATAATGAAAGAAATAAAAACACGCAATATACGAAAGTTTCGTTTCACGTAGCTTTAAAAAAACAAATAGGTTGCTTATTACTAATTTTCCGGAGTTGACGTTTAAGTTTTTGCTTTAAAACACTACATATAAAAATATTTATTATTAAAATTGGCGGATAATTATTCAATTTTAATTATCAACCGTTAACGCTCAAATATTGATTATTGTCAAAGACTACTTTTAAAATAATCAATCCTTTACATACCATATTAGGAACTTTATTTTTTAATTAAAATTGGTACTGCTCTACTTTTCATCAAGCATTGCAGTGGTAATAATGACGGGCCATAATCCGTATTGTTGTACTAACGACAACTGGATCAGAAAAGTCATTCAAAATAACATAAAAGTGCATCTTAAAATTTTTCTCCTTTCTTTCTAATCCGTAAGCTCCCGTCCTTGCAATTTATCAATGGGAAGCTTTTGTGGCGATTAAATTTATATCCAACCGGTCAATGAAAGTTCGGACTAGCACAGCGAACCAAGTTCAATTGTTGGCAATAAATTTCTGTAAGTTCTTTCAGTAATCGTTCAAAGGAAGAGGATAAATCTTTAGTGTGACGTATTATATCACGGCTTTTTTTTTAATTTCATTGTAATCCCAGAAATAAACCATTTATGAATATAAAGGTTGTATAACAGTTATTTAACTAAATCTTGAAATACTTTTTGATCTTTATCTAAACATTATTTGAGACATGCGATACTACCTGTTTATTATTTGAAATCGGATCTATTTTCAACAGTTGTTTTTTTAATCGTTTTTTTGATTTGAAGTTATTTTTCCAATTTCCAACGTGCTGATTAAACTTAATTAATATAACTTGATTTGTTACACAGTTCACCCATTTCTGATGAAGGCGCAAGCCGAAATAGCTATCAACTATTTATCCCATAAATTTTGTAGAATTGGAATACATTTTTTTTTTTACCGTGTTAAAATACAATTCAATCAATATGCCACTTTTAAGGTGTAAACTGTCACCTCTGATGAAAGGCATGAGATTTTAAACAATAAAAACACATTTTTTAGTTCCCTTTTCCCAGGACCGGTCTTGCTTATCGCGAGCATTATCAGCTAAATGCTCGCGATAAGAAAAACCGGTCCTGATCAAAAAACAAAATATATTATTTAATATATCAATCAATGTACTTGAGTTGTACTAGAAAGTAAAAAAAATCTAAAGGAATTAATTTTTTTCAGAAATCACTTCTTCCCGTGAAATGTGAATTTTCCCTTCAGTGATACGATGTATTAGATTATGAAATAATGATAAAAATCCATGGTATGAATGAATATATATTTTATTGATTGAATTGGCATTCACTTGGTAGAACTCCATTATAACACTGTGAAAAAATAGCAATGCATTTTAGTTCTACAAAATTATTTTTAACAAATATAGTTGATAGCTATTTCGGCTCGCGCCATCGTCAGAACTATGCTTAAACTAACATTCGCTTATCTATATATGGCTGTGTAGAAAAGGCACACAACACATCCTCTCTCCTGTTCCAACGGCCTAGCTTATTACTTTAACACACTGACACAAAATTTTCAAAATTCTATATTAAAAAATAGGTGTCTATGGCAATAAGATTATATGTGGGACGGAAGTGATCCTTCTGGAAGTAAATCAGACCACCCCTTTGTGCAACGGCTGGACAAGAGGCGATACTATTATGGTAGTTTGGTCGCTTCCTTCCTATCGTCAAGGGTGACATGGTACAGAACGGTTTCAGGAGAGAAAAAGAGACCCCAGACTTATGTGAAACTTGTGAGAGGAAACCAAAACTTCACCCAGAGGAATATTTTAAAAAATATCCCACTTTCAAATGTTTTAAATAGTGCATATTATTTTTAAAATACCATATTTTGAAATGTATTTTTTTTTATTTGATAGATTGAAGCTTTGCAAACATGAAATAATTATAAAACATGTTATTTATTAATTAAAGCGTGTTTAGCGACCATTTGATTCAATGACGTTCGAATATTACGAAAATCTTGAAATTAATTAAGGAGTTGCTACAACGCTTTTTTGATTTTTTTACGGAGTGCAAAGAGTTAATATTTGATGTCCAAGTATACTTACTAATATATGTTTGATTAATTATCCGCTTAAAACTGTGATTCAAATGACTATACATTATCGTCCTAAATCCTTTGTGATAATTGGTGTCTATTGATTTCTAGCTGTTCTAAAGCCGTCATTCTCCGATCCTTACTACAAAGATGCAAACATTTAGGGGCTGAGTTTGAATTTATATTATGTGATTCATTAATAACGTGACTAGTGAATTGTGAATCTGTTTTTGTACTGTTGAATGATCTTACATGTTTCTTAGCTCGAGCTTTCTAACTTCTAGAAGTGAATATATAGATATACTTCTAGAAGTATATCTACTCGATATATTTTTATTTTAAAATTAAAGTTTGCTCTTTCAACAAAATTTGTAACTGCATTATTAAGTTTTGTCTAATAATATATTCAAGTAAACAAGAAAGCATCTCAACTCCTTTAAGAGTCTCAGTTCTAATGCAATAATGAAATTAGTTTATTATCTTGAAATGAGATCTACTTTATAGTCTGAAACAAGCAATGCATTTTAACAGCACTTTAGTAAATTGCATCCAAGAAAGTGACTGTCTTTCCAGTCTGCTTCAAAGAAAATTTCGAGCGGGAACTTAACTTGCGAAATGTTATACTGAACAGAAGGAGAGTCGACTTCTTGTAAAGATATAGTATTAAATTTCAAACATGTATGAGCTTTTAGATTTTAAAGCTCATATATGTTTGTAAAGTGAATTAATAAATAACCAAAAGATTCCCTATAAGCAACATTTTTTAGTTCTACAAAATTTTTATAAGATATAGTTGATAGTTATTTCGGCTGCTGCCATCGTTAGATCTTTTTGTTTATCTTTTCAGGTGATAATTCCTTCGATAAGCGAAAACTAAAGAATATTTAAAGACATATATTCATTAAATATTATATATTGTGAAAAAAGTACTAAAAATCATACTTTTCCACCAATAAGTAATAGTCAACACAAGTAAATCAAATAAACAGCAGTGAGAAAAAATGTAACGGTTTCGTCTGTATTTGAAGTATGCGTTCATTAATTAAATCTCATACTTTATTGACTTGAATTTTGTTTTAACGAATTTGATTACTGTAGCCAAACTGCTTTTTTTTCATAGCATTGAATATTTTTTCGGACTCTAGTATCTTTTTAGAACAAAGATACTGCTGAAGATAGAATGGGTAACCATTTGTTCCCACGAGTACCTGTAAGCATGAAAAACTCACACATTAAAAATGATAATTAATTTGACAGGTAAGCAAGAAAATGAAAGTAGAATGACGTGTTTTGCCGTGCTACGGATGGGGTCATATTATTGAAACATTCATCATTGCGAATGACGTAAGAAGAAAATGTTCGCTGATATTATTCATGTTACATCCATTTAGTATTATATAAGACTGTTTGTATTTTATGAAGAAAAAATGTTTATTAAACTGCCTATATTAAACATTTAAGCAAGAGCGGGATTACCGGATTTTAAAAATCACAGTTCGTGATATTTACCATTTAGAACGATCCAACAAAAGAAGTGAAAAAATGATTGATGAATTTAATCTTTACAATGCCGGGAGGTATTCATATGGCAGGAACCGAAAGACCAGCAATATCTTTAAAAAATCTTACATAACAAATACTTATTTTTTACGACAATTCTGGTCAATATACCGCGTTTTAATAATTCTATGTGGTTCTAAGAGATTTTACTATGTGTGTAAAATATTATTTTATAAAAAACGGTGAACATGTCAAAATAATGAGTGTTAAGTACAAGGCGAATACGTGCTAGTTTTATACGGCCGGCCTGCCGTGTACGGCCTTATAAAGCGCTTTAACATGCTCTTGGCATAGAACCGGTTAACATTTCTTTTTTAAATTTAATTATAATATATATTATAATAATTATAGATGTATACAATATGACATAAGTAAACAGAGTAAAGACACGACCTTTCTACTGCCTTATTGGACGAAGGTCGTTATTTGTATCATGTTACATCAGCTGTAGACAGATTCAAATTTTATTAACAAAAATGTAGTACACCAGATTGTTTACAAACGTAAGAGAGTCTCTTCAATTATACAGTATATATAAATTAAATTTGATAGATTTTTATATTTCACTTGGTGAAAAAATATACGTAAACTATTGAGCATATGAAAAATTTGTAACGTTAAGATTTTTAGAATCAATTGAGTTGAGCTCGGGAAATTTCTGCTTTAATAAAGCAACTGCCATATATTTTGAAAAATGAATTTAAGTAAACTTTTTATGTGATATATCGAGCACCTAAGCTGTTTGAATTTATTTGTATACTCAGATTATGTCATAATAAATATATGCAAAAATAATACAAAAAATATTACATTTATACTTTCGTTAAGATGAAATTATAACAAAAAATGAAAAACATGTTGTACAACGTAAGTAAAAAAGATACCAGGTTTTTTTAGATCACTTTACATTTTTAAGCCAGGATCTTAGAACTTATTTCTCAATCCAATTTACTTGTTTTGAGTAAATTAATTTCAAATATTTATACATCAAACGTGAAATTAAAAATATTTGTCTTTTTTATTTTATGAAAAGATACACGAGCACAATATATTATATACAAAATATCTCTGAAGTTTAATGAAGCTAAAATTATTAACTAAAATAAAAGGCAATTAAATTCAAAAGCAGACATATGTATATTGCTTTATATGTTTCAATTTCACAACGAAAAATGTGTCTAATTAAAATTTCATCGAAAGCAATTAGACATTTTATTACATTTGATTCCGGTAGAGCAAACATTATTCGAATTGCGAAGGCTACGTCATTAATTCAATGCATGGGAGAGTTATTTTAATGTGTTTCAAATTTAAATAAAATCTACCAGCAATTTAAAAAAAACCATTACATTTTTGCGAAAAAAAAACATATGTATATAAACATTATATATTCTATTGGTTAGTGTTGACAATTGAATTTTTAAAATAATGTTTATTGGTTATTCAACAACTAAACGCAAGAGTTTTAATATATTAAATAATAAACATATATAATTTTTGATATCGACTGAAGGTGCATGATGGAATTTCAATATCAAATTTGAATTGTTACAACTTTGTACGATTCCACATGTTTTGTCACTGACGACCCAGATTTCGCCTTTCGACATCTTCAGGCATTCAAGTCAATAACAATGTGTTTTTATTACACGGTGAAAAAAATAGCAATGTATTAAAATATAGTTATTTCGGCTCACGTCATCGTCAGAACTATGCTTAAACTAACATTTGCTTATCTATGTATAGCTGTGTAGAAAAGGTACACAAAACATTGTCTCTACTGTTTTAACGACCGACCGAGAAATTGTTTCTTTCTCGCAAAAAATTTTTTTTTTTCAAAAATTGAAAATGAAACTAAAAAGGCGGCTATGACAATAAGTTTACATGTGGCACGGACATGGTCTATTACGGAAGCAAATCAGACACCCCCCCCCCCCGTGGAGAGGTTTAATTAATGGTGAAGAAAATATATTAGTTTGTTCGTTATGAATCCTTTGTGATAGTTGATGTCTATTGATTTCCAGCTGTTCCAAAGCCGTCATCCTGCGACCCTTACTACAAAGATACAAACACTTAGGCGAACTAATTTATTGCTTAAATGTCATACTTTTCCATCAAGAAGTGACAGTTAACACCTTAAAAGTGATATTTGTTAACATAGTTTAAAATTTTGCTGTTCACATTATATTCTCATGAAAATTAACGCTTTTAAAATAGAATAAAGTTGCATTTTATTACAGCTTTCAAACTTATCATATTGGTATATAAAAACTTATTTAAAAAAAAAATCATAAAGAACCGACAAATATAAATAAACTAGGTAATCTAAAACAGCTTTTGTTTTTCCGAAAGCTCTTTTGCTACGACTACAACCTTTTTAACAAGAAACATACTTTTTATATATCAAAAACACCCATAAAATTTTCCTTGTGGAATAAAATATCGTCAGGAAAAGCCCGTATTGAAAGAAAATGATTTACAAATCTTTTTTAGATTCGACTTTTCCTGGAATATGTGTTTCGTTCAAGGTGGAAATAGAAAAAAACGGCTTTTAGATATTATCATAATAATGTAACATACGAAATAGTGTAAACATATTTTTTTATAGGTATGCCGTTGAATTCTTGAGTTTTTCTTGAATCCTTTAATATTATTAATGGAGATTAAGCCGCTGGACAAGATACACAACATTCACTGCAATCAATTTACCTTGATTTAATCTTGCTTCTTCAATTATTATACATTGTAGTTAATTAATTTATTTATTTATTTATATATACACGTTCATTGCTTCTTTAACGTCAAAATATTTGAACATTCAATGTAGGAAATTAAAGAAATAAAAAAAAATAAGGATAGCAGGAAAGTCAACAAAGCAAGCTCATGAAAAATCCTCTCTAACACATTAAACAATAGAATGTTTCAATTAATATCATTTCTTGATGGAAAGGCGAGATATTTTAAATATATTTTTTTTAGTACTTATTTTTACTTTATATTTTATGGTCAAGACCGGTTTCGCTCATCGTGATCATTATCAACCGATATGGTACAAATTACAAGAAAGTCTATTTAAAAAAAAATTGTGCTTAAAGTTCACAATAATTAAAATAAATAAGCGACTCATTAAGTCACAAATATTTTCACTTGCAAAAATTTATTATTTAATGGCTACGGATTTTATGTAATAAAAGATGTATAATGCAGATTGAATGGTGTTGGATAAAATGTAATGTTAAAGTATTTTATATAAAACATAACTCGATGGCAGTTGGAATAAATCCGTGGTTAACTTTGATTTGCGTCACTGCATTGCTTTTATTAATTCACATACAAATTAAACGAATTTTGCCACCAAAATTTTATTAAATTATTAGATAGCAATGGGAATGAAAAGCAGACAGTAGCTTAGCTGTTATAACTATGAGTAAAATAATATTGTTTTAATTTACAATATCGACTAAAGGTGCTTGATGAAATTTAAATTTCAAATATTGAAACTTTGTACGATTCCACAAATTATGTTCATACAAGTCAGTATTGTTTCACTCGTGTGGTAAAATTTCTGTAGATGCCGAAAGGCGAAACCTACGTCGATAGAGACAAAACATGTAGAATTGTCCAAAGTTTCAACAAATCATATTTAAAATATTTTTGTCTAATTAGCGATAGCGACTGAGGGTGCTTGATGAAGTTTTATAATAAAATTTGAATTGTTGATAATTTGTACAATTCCACTTGTTTTGTTAATTATAACCCGGTTTCGTCTTTTGGCATCTTCAGGCATAATATCACACGCGTGAAATTGAACTGACAATCCGCAGAGATGCGAAGCTCACGCAAATGACAGAACACGTGGAGTTGTGCAATGTTTCGTCAGGCTGGGAATCTGACTGTAATTTTATTATGAAGTCATTGATTATATTCAGTTTCAGATGTCACGTCATTTAAATAAACGTAACGTATGTCGACAGAAAAGATCACAGGAGAATCATTTATAAAAAATGGTTTTACCATTTAAAATACAGCAATTAGCAGCCAAAAATACTTCTGCAGATGGGATACCTAAAGGTATTTCTCATGCTCTCGTTAATAAAATATATTTTTTGAAATCTTAACAACTGATCAAATTTATGATATGTTCTTAAATAAGTATGACATATTAAGGCAGTGTGACATAATAAGAAGCCTTTGCAAGTATGCTACAAATAGACCACCAGTAACCGTTTTTACATTTTTTCTCTGGCAATGGTTTTTTTTAACTCACTGAGTGCTCACGTTTTGATTGTTGAGACGATCGTGTTTGATGTTTTATACGAAAATAGGAGGGTTAACAGTGTTAAAACTTTTGTGTACAAGCTAATTTTCGTGTCAAAATATAAGCCAATTTGTTCTGGCAATCTTCGTAAGTTTGTTTACCACGAACACTAATAAATTACCTTTCATTAATTCCAGGGCTGTTGAGTCGTTACAAAAAAAAAACACGACTCCGACTCTGAAATGACCCAAAACATGACTATGACTAAAAAAAGTTTATTTTTGTCAGAAGTTTTCTATTTATGAGCATTAACCACTACCACGCCAGCGACTCACCGGTGAGTCCCAAATTTATTCACTCCATACGCTAATGACTCACCGCTGAGTCCGCGTGTGTATCACGAATTCGATCGGTCCCTTAAAATTGAAATATTGATTCCATCGTATTATAACGATTTTCTGTATAATAGTGCAAGAATAAGAAGAATTTAAATTGTAAATCGCTGACGTGGCGCGCTAGATGGAATATGTCGTGCTGGCCACTAAGTTTTAAATTAACGGATAACCAGTCGATTCGGTAATTATTCATTGAGATATTCTTAAAATTTGTCTAATCGAAAAATAGTCGAAGTCACAACTTCGACTTCAGCATTGACCAAAAACACTCGACTTCACAGCCCTGATCAATTCATGTTTAAATATCCTTTACGTGACTTAGCAGGAAATGGGTTAATAGTTAGTACATAGTGACGTATATTGCATGTTGTAAAGCAATGTTTGTCTGTAACTTGAGATAGTGGCGTGAGAATTGCTCGAAAATACCACGACGACACATGTCATCAATCTAAATTAAGGAATTGTTGAATATATTTATCGAATACTGAAAATATCGATTGATAACTTGGTTATTCTATTGCTATTGTAAGACAAGTACGTGTGGCACGTGTTTCGATTCTTTAACAAGTAAGTATTTTTTACCTTATTGTAAGGCTTTTAATAATAACGTGAAGCTTATTCTTTTAACGTGTGAAGGTGAAGGAAGAAACAAAAAGCAGCAATATCTACTAATAACAATATGTGTTATTACTTTTGTTTGGAGAGGAAAATCCTTTTGAGAAAAACATTTATATGGCGTACCATTGTATAAAATAATAAATTAAAGCTGTAACTAATTTTGATAAATCAAAGCTATTTATTGGAAATGCTCTTTTTCTCGCTGTAGAGCAAAGGTGTCCAACATTCTGTTTTTTAATTTACTTGGGATCGACTTCTTACAAGATCTTATTTTTAACATTCGTTAAGTCAAATAATCACGAAAAATTTTCCAACTTTTTCGACTTTTGGGGTATCATTTTTATTATTAGATTCGACTGAAGGTGCTTGGTGGAATGTCAATATCAAATTTGAATTGTTAAAACTTTGAACGATTCCATATGTTATGTCACTAATGACACGGGTTTTACCTATCAGCATATTCAAGTATAATATTTTATAACATATATGCAACAGAACTGAACTAGTTATTTACCTATCAGGTCCCAGTCGAAGCGTCTATGTTTTTTCTTTGTAATTAAATCGTTTTGTATACTGTCAGTCATTTCAAAACTTCTGAAATCGTATAAAGTTTCAACAATTCAAATTAAACATCTTTGCTGTTGAAACGGTTAATTTCAGCGTGTTGATAGACGAATCTCAAAAATATAAGAGTGTTATTAATGTCAAAAGTCATCCTGAAAAATCGTCACATTTTTTCAACACAAATAATACTATAGCGTTCGTTTTTTAAAATCCAATTATACTGATATTTTACTTAAATATTTAACGGATAGTTTTTATAGATATACTTTTATAACGATTTTAAGCTCATTCATCATTCTATAAAAAGTAGCTTTTTATATCTTGGTGGTTATATTTCCATACAGCTAATCCTGATAAAATAAAAGTATTAAGCACCCTTGAAGTGACCGTATTGGTAATATATGGTCTATTCTACACGTCAGCAATAATTCAATACCTCTCTCAGCCGTTCTGTTGATAATGTCCACGGAACAGCGTGAGATACGAAGGTATTGTTTTTTATCGACCCTTCTGCTTTTGCGTACCTGAGCCTCTAATCTACCCTTCCCCGCCGCGAGCTTTCAGCCAATACGCACCGCGTCCTTTTGCGCGGAACAAAACGCTTCGTTCTCCTTACGAACAATCCAATAAGAACACGACCTGAACTAGTTTGATAAAATTCCAGTATGAAACCATCCCGGCTATGTTCTCTTTTTAGTACCAAACGTAGCGCGGCTGCGTGAGGTTGTCGGTTGGATTTTGTGCGGCCAGTGTGTTTGAAAAATCAGCTGATCGACTTCAATAATATAAATCGAGGTTGAATACTAAATGATGTGATTATGAACTCTACAATACGCATATCGTTCTAAATATCAATTTGTTAGTTAAATACTGAGAGATCGTTTCCATAATAAATATCAATATAAGTTATAACGATACACATTTGACATTTTACTCATTTGTTTTGATTACGAACATAACCTATGTATCACTGATAACCTGATACAACATTGAATATACTCTAATAAATTTGGCGGGATGTTTTAAAATTAGAATAAAATTAAAACCGTTATAACAAAACGTAGAATTCGATTGTTAGATCAATATTTATACTTTCAAAACGTTCGAATTGTGCAAAAGATGTTTACGTTCCTACTTGAACGTGGTTCTAAGTTGTGGTTGTTGGTGCGATTTTGAATTAATATTATCTTCAAACAGTGTTGTGGTCAGTGAGTTGTTTTGTGTTTGTTTAAAATTGTTGGTCGCGAATCCGGTTGTCAGGAATGTCATCAGATGGCCCATGAATAACGATTCTAATGTCCACTAGCGATCATCTCAACAGTTCCCGCACGTATCAATCAAGGTAAGTGACTGTTCGATCGTGTGGTTTAATCCGAATAACCCATTATATTCCATAACGCACCTTATTTAATTTAAATATTTGTCAACAAAAAAATATATTATAAAACGATATCTGCAATAAATTCACCCATTCTATATTATCTTTTTTTAACAATAAAAACACATTCATTAGTTCTTATTTTCACACTAAATTATGATCAAGACCGGTTTCGCTCATCTTGAGCATTATTAACTGATAGTATATAAGCCACAAGCAAGTCTATTTATAAAAAATTTGAGTTACATAGTAGGTACACAATACTATAGGTTCAACTAACTAGCTAACTAACTCTTTAAAATTTTGTACATGTAACCTGCTTTAATTTGTATCCAATCAGTTGATAATGCTTGCGGTGTGCAAAAGTAGTGCTAATCATTCAATATAATGTGATACTAAGCACTAAAGAACGTGTTTTTATTATTGATTTAAAATATTATGCATTTTCATCAAGAAGTGACAGTTGACACTTTAAAAATTATATGTATTATCCCTTATATGAGGTTAGTTTAATCGGTGAGTAGCTTGAACAATTAACAGTAGAAAGTTATTTAATATTTCATACCACCAAACCCATCTATTTAAAATCTGTTCAAGTTAAAAATGTTCAATTAAAATATTAAGGATAGTTAAATCCTGCAACGACCTCTCATTAAAAAGTCATTATACTATAAAATTACGTCCAGCGCGTATATGTGCTCATTTTCTATGCGCCGTCTGCCAAGCAAGGGATTATTGAAGGCGTTATCGCATTCATGGCATAAAACCAGTTAAGAACTTGACGGTGATATATTAGCGAAAAAACTATTATTATAGAAAAATAGCCACCCGTGAAGTCTTTAGTATATTAAGCATAGTTTGTGAGTTAAATTATCAACGAAGAATTTCCACCATCACTCGATTCATATTTGCAACCAATTATGACGTTAGAGAATTGATTTTTTTTATTTTATTTCGTTTCCTCATTTTTTTTTCAAAATATGAAGCTAAATAACATAGTGTTTTACTTAAGGAAATTAATCTAAATAATTCAGTTTTTATGTATGTGTTCAATTTTAAGGTGTTAACTGCCACTTCTTGGTGGACAGTTATAATATTTAAACAATAAAAATACTTATTTCCACTTCCAATTTATTTTGTGATCAGGATCGGTTTCACTCAACCTTATCATCAGTTAATAATGCTCGCAACGAGTGAAACCCGTCCTGATCATAAAATATATTGGGAAATAAGTACTAAATAGTGTGAAATGATCATTTATAATGACGATTTATTACACGATTTTTATCAACAAAACGCAACCGATAAATTTTCTTTTTAATTTCTGCTTAATTCTAAAACAGAGCTAATATAGAGACTGTATTTTTTTAAGATAAATAATATAAAAAAATCATTTGTTTATTGGTTTGACAATGTACGTTCTGTTAATATGTGGCCAGGTACATCCTTCGCCAAGCTAAGAAGATATTAAAAGTCAACGATAAGGGTCAGTAGGGTAATTAAAAATATTAACTCTTTGATAACAGGGTGTTTAATGTATACATTAAATATGGCACAACTATTCTATATGGCGTTAAAAAAGGTGCTCTATCGGCAAGAAGTATTTCTATGACATCAAAAAATGTAGGATTTACCAGCATTGATAGAAAATCATTTGATTGTTTACCCACCAGAATATACGATCCTAATTTTTTTGTTGTAATTAAAATCAAATAGAAACGGATTGGTAAAATCTGTTAAGTAGATTTCGCTTGATCTTTCCGGGTCAGAAATGCTTAAAAATAAAAAAAAAAACACATTAAAACAAATAGTTATAATTGATTACTTTTCGTCGAGTAGTGAAAGGGTATAGACAAAAAACAACTACTCATTCACATGCATGAGATCTTCACTTCGTACTTATTGATACTTCATCTAGGGATTGCAATGCAAGTCGAATACATCAATACCGGTATTGTAAAAATGAACGAAAACGAGAAGTATGGCATTAGCATCCCAGTGATCGTGATTTTGAAAATGTGTTATTAAAACTTTTGTAAGAGATGAAGCCCAGATAATTGCAATGTCCTTATAGTAAAAAGCACTTGAGTAAAAATTATTTAATTTGTGATTTCAGCACCATCTAAGACAGGAAGTGGCCCTCTGGTAATTCATAAAACTGCACATCATTTTATTGACTGAATTGGCATTTCAACCTCACCTAACTGTTTCAACTCTACTAGTACTCTATTCTATATTATAGTCAATGGTATTTTAAACAAAAATATCAGGATTCATTTTGTGAAAATATAATCGAAATACCGGGATCCCGGTTTTGGTAATACTGACAACCCTAGCTTCGACAGTGCCACTGTAAATTGGCAGTTGATGGGGGTACCTCTTTCGGTGTATTTAGTTCACCGAAAGTATATTTATCTAAAGCAGACTACAACAACTGGTGGTTTCAGATCCACATGTTGAATTAAAGTTAAAAAATATTGGCAAAATGATTTAACAAATTTAAATCTTTTTAGATTAACAACGTAAATGCTGTAAGTATTTTTATGTATTGTTTAATTTTCAAAATTGGAACTTACCCAATTGATTTTTGACATATTGATTTGAATTTTTTATTCACTTTCTATATGGTTTATGTTCATATTTATATAATATATATTTTATTTAAAAAAATAAAAAATAATTTTCAATTGAAATATAGTGATTTTATTACATGGTAACTATTATACTTTTTAATAACTATCATTAGACAAGCCATAGCTAGTACGGAACAGATCAAACTATAATTTTTCCAAATAAATTTCATAGACATGACTTCATAGTTTACAGAATGGACGTGCCTCTACATTATTACTGAGATTGTGTGTATTTTATAAGTATCAAAAGCAATGAATTAGGTATTTAGTTTTAGTTGTACAATAAGTGTGAAAAAATTTCAATATCATTAAACAAATATTGTTTATTTTATGTTATATGGCTTAGTTAGTTGAAACTTTGTACGATTCCATATGTTTTATGGCTTACAACACTGGTTTTGCCTTTAGGCATCTTCGTGCGTTCTATCAAACGAATGCAAAAGAACTGGCCTATTTAGTCAGTTACCTCTCAATTCATAGTCTGAGGGTCTATGTTTTTACTTTGTAAGAAGTGTTTTGTTCAGAAGACATGTGGGATCGTACAAAGTTTCAAGGATTCAAATTTGATATTGAAACTTCATCAATCACTTTCAGTCGATACAATGATTTATATAAATGCAATTTTGTTAAAAAAGGACTGAAAAGTTTCATCGCACCAAATGTATATTTGTGTGCCTCAACTTACGCTATAACTTTCTACATTGTAAGTATGTGAAATTTAAATCATAAAACTATAATATGTTCATTCGATACAAATTTTGTTATGTTGTTGAAACATTGCAAAATATTCTCAATAACTGAAAATTACTTTCATAGAATATCGCCACCTGTCTACTTATAACGGGCATTGTATAGTCACGAAGAAAATCGCTTTCTATAACCGATAAGGTGCAGTGGTTGGTACATCAAGTATTTTTTACTTTTGAACGTCTTCAGTTAATTAATGATTATTTTTTCTCTCTCTAATGACTTTCTTAGGATTTTAATGAAATCTTCAAGCGCTTTACTAATGACAAGTTTTGCAGATAGAGAATTGGTTTTTTTGCAAACACGATCATTTCTCATGTGGAGCCAAGGGATTGTTAATGTATGAAAAAATGTATATATGTTTTATAATCATAAAAACAGAAAAATCGGATGGAAAAAATTGTCAACTGATTGTCTTTATTGCTTATTTATACGATCGAATATATTTACAGAAATTAATAATTTCAGGGTTTTTTGTATAAAAGTTAAAACCTTTGCATGTCACAGGGAAACGATTACAACGAATGCCTAAGATCGCCTAGGATCGGCAATCAAGATTTTAAATACACTAAGTATGTCGTACAATACGATGTTATAATAATGTGTTGACATATATATGATTTTTTATTATCATAACAAGCTTGAGTTCTTCAAGTGTTGACACGAAAGATAGTTAGATGTTATAAAAAAATTCAAATTTGACTAAAAGTTTCATCCGCTATATCGAGGTTTTATTGTATAGATTTAAAAACAGATGGTGGGTAAATATAGAACAATTTTAAGTAGATTTATATTTAAATTATTCAATTATAAATTTCATATCAAAACACGCAAAACAATGCCGCATGCAAATTTCATGGTATTGATTTCAACTAGTATTAAAAAGTAATTAAAACTCGATTCCCTAGAAAATAAAATTACAATGAAATTTTATAAATATTTCATTTGGCGGCGCCCATATAAATATTGATTTTAAACTTAGGTATTTATTTTGAAAAAAATACGCCGTACCAAGAATTTTCAAATTTGAATAGAGTTAATATTGAAACATTATTTATTAACGAACGTTACCTGGTCAATTTGCTTGAATTGTTTTTTATATGAAATAACCAACTTTCTAATGGTATTTTTAGTTTCTTTTAGCCATATCTACCTCTAATGTAAAACATATGGACTCATAATGATGCAGTTCAATAACTCTTTCAGACAGCTTGTTATTAATTAGTCATTGACTGCCCCTATTTACCACAATCATTGATGTCAGTGAACGAAAGTCAATTTAAAAATTAAATTGTCAAAACTGACTTGATGAAATCAAATAAAAATTATATTTAAGTAATAAAAATTCCCATAATTTTATATAAACTAATACATTACAAATTAAAAAAGGATATTTTTATCAAATTTGGCTTAATAATGACCAGGTATACAAAACTAAAGGTTCAAGAACTTGAATGAAATAACTTGTTGTTTTTCATCAAAAATAAAACCAAATTTAATTCATTAAGAGCTTAGATATGATTGTGAAATACTCGTCAGCAAAAAAAATATGGCAAAAATTTACAATGAAATAACTTGCATCTAAATATTTTAGGGAAACATAATGCATTTATAAATTTGAGTATGTAGTAGGAAATTAAAACACATCCCTTATTGCGTCACGTTGATAATTCTCGCGCTGAGCGAAACCGGTCCTGATTGGTTTGATATAACGTTGTGTAAATACTACTAAAATGTCTTTTATTATTTAAATTTGCTATACCGTCAAAACGTGATAGTTAAAACCTTCAATGATTAATAAGTCTTATTTTGAGATGTTTCCGTTAGATGGTCATACACCCCACATTGGGACCGGATAGTGTTAATTACTCTGCCACCCCTATCCCTATCGTAAAATAACTAAATTAATAAAATAAAGTAATTAACTAAAATTTTTTTTTAGTGAAAAATTATGTTTCTGAGTTAAGCTACAATTTACCATCTAAATAATGTGTGATATGAGTTATTATAAATGTAATAATTCAACTGTGATTACTAAAATTCGATGGATTGATGGATTCACTGTATGGAAACGACTTAGTTTGTACAATTGGTGGCATGAGGTTGACCAACCTGTGTAAAACAAAGTTAAAACAATGACCAATAAACAAAATCGGTGTCCGTATTGATGTTCGACTTAAACAATGGCACTCCCCGCATGTACAACTGTAAATTGACATCTAAGTGAACTGTCCTGAATTCAGAAGCAATCGGTTTATCCATAGCACGTTATTTAAATGAGTGTTTTCTTTGAAACTTGTCACAGCAGTTAAACAGGTACGTATTGGTAAATCAATTAATAAATTATTAAATATAAATTATGGTCGTACTTATCAGATGCATTCGTGTCCAGAAAATAAATTGCCTAGGCAGCGAAATTTAATTTTCGATTAATTTTACAGTATAAAATTTATAACATATAAACATAGTTCACGAACGAAATATAATATTCCTTCCGATAGAGCTCATGTGATGAGAAGTTGTGACCTTTCCTCAATTAATTGAATATTTTTTTTTATTTGAAGATTTTCATGATGAAGGAATCTGCTTTGATCTAAAAATGTATATATTATTTCTATTTGAAAAACCATTGAATATAGTGTTTTCCTTATATATTATATATATTTATGTTTTCCATCTATAAATGATAGTAAGCCTTTTAAAAATTGTACAATATTGTTTATGTTGAGTACCAATTTCATAAATATTTGTGAATATAATACATAAATCATTACTTTATTATGATGTCAACTATAGGTGCTTGATGGAATTTGAATATTATATTTAAAAAACTTTGTACGGTTCTACATGTTTTGCCGCTAACGATCCGGGTTTCGCCTTTCGGCATCTTCAGGCTTTTTATCACACGATGCCGAAAAATTAAACCTAGTGACAAAACATATGGAACGTACAAAGTTTTAACAATCCAAAAAAACATTGCACAAAAGATCTGAAAATATGACAGCTTGAGTAATTTAGTTACACAAAAAAATAAGATTGAATTTTTGCATAGGTTTTGATCACTAACAGTGTTTTGGCTTTACAAAATTGATAGTAATTGCTATGATTAAACATATATTGGCTTTTGGCTACATCGATTTCAAGGCTATATCTGTCATCTCTAGGAAAACAAGTATGATTTTTTCTACTGATATCAAAATTACAAGTTAATTTTAGAAAAACAATAAATCTAACTTTCCAATTGCTGTATTGATCAACAGAAGAGGAAGAAATATATCAATTATTTATTTGAAACTGTATTCAAATTTATACGATATGGAACTTCGCACACTGAAATAATTTTCTAATCTGGAGATTATCAATTTATATGTTTATTAATAATTACTGCATTATTCAATATCAGTAATTCAATTAAATTTCGTCTAATGCCACTCTGTCGTTGTACCACTAAGTAAACATAATTACTTCTTTAATTGAATCAGCTGGTCGATATGCTTGGTAATTTTACATATGACTTACGTCATATTCATTACGAACGATTTTGTAGGTAACACATAATATGTTATTTGAGGTCAACGTTAAAAGATCTATAGGCAATGAGATAGGCTATATAGATTGGACAAAAACAGTTGACAAGCTCCATCTAAATGCATTACAGGTGTTGACAGACTTAGACTTGGGGCGTAGGCCTTCACTCCCTGACTGCTAACGTCTTAACTGTTGTAATGTGTCGATTATTGACACTTCAAAATATTTACAGAGTTATCAATGTAAAAAATGTTACACAAGAGTTAGCTTTTCAATTGCAATATTACCTGTTTTTTTCTGAATCTTTCTGTATCTTTGGCTAACATCAACACAGTTAAATTACTAAACCATCCCCATCCAATAAACCATTTCCGTGCAATATCTAAGCTTATTGATTGAGCTGCCCTATTACTTTCATTTAAAATTAAAACTACAAAAATTTGTAGTTTTATTGCCAGCAGGAAATAAGCCAGGTCGTTAAAACAAGAGAGAAGATTTATTAAGTACCTTTTCTATGCAGCTATATATAGATAAGCAAATGTGCATAGTTCTGACGATGGCGTGAGCCAAAATAGCTATCAACATTATCTTATAAAAAATCTGTAGAACTAAAATACATTGCTATTTTTTCACTGTCTTATAATGGAATTCTACCAAGTAAATGCCAATTCAATCAATAAATTTTGAAGAACTAAGAAAACAATTGACAGAAAGTCATACAATATATATATATACAAGTGAAGGAAATTAATTTTAATATTGATATGTTGACAATCTAATTTTGAAACAAAATTACGATAAATCAATATTCCATTATGGGCTCAGAACAATCATTAAAGTCTCATTATGAAAAATAATGAGACTTTAACGATTGTTGTAACCTAAATGCACTTAAATACTTTCTGGAATATAATATATTTGAAATATTTCATATGAGGAGCGGTAGGAAACAAGTTAACGGGCATGTAAAAACAATTGAGATTTGGACCCGGGCCGGGCCTATATTTTCATCAGACGATTTTGAATTATGTTGATTTTTTAGTATTACAATGGAAGATTGGTGCGATTAGACCAATAGCATTATTATATAATATTAACGTATTGAGATGCAAAATGTATTTAAATAAACCTTTGCGGATTGATGAATGTAAGCTTTACTGAATAATAATTAAATTATCAAAGTATTTTCTTTTGAAACAAAGAGAATCAAAACCTCTCATCTAGAATTCATATATTAAAATTACTTTGGATCATTGAAGCTTTCATCATAATTTAGTACTCGGTAAGATGTCTTATTAAGTATTTATCATAAAGTACCTTAATTTAAGTATTTTTAAAAGATTTATGGCTGTTAAATATCAAATCTGACATAAGTAGGAAAAGTTACTCATGTCGAGAGGTTGCTTCATTAAAACGTTGTAAGAAACAGAATGGTGAAAATGTATTATTACCATTACATAGAAATTGCTTAATGAGAGTTGATTGAAAGTCAATGACAAAAGCTTCCATTCGACAGAAAGTAAATTAATATTATCGATGATCTAAAATTTTCGATCGCTTTCAGGATTGACAAAAAAGCTGACTAAGCCTTTTTTTAGTCGGGTTATATAGTTGTGTTTGTTACGCTTAGAGATAGTTAGAACAATTATATGCTTGAATATTGATGTTGAGAGAAAGCATTTTTAAAGTTTACTCTGGTAAATTGTGTGGTCACTATCACATGTCTGGTACGTGGCGCAGTTGTCAACGTCGTAGGATAGGGTGTCGGGTTTCACGGCTTCTAATCCCAGTTTTTACTTCTTTTTTTTCGATTGAATTTTCGGTTCTGTTCAAAAGCACTGGTGTTTGAGATGTGTAAAAATTCTTTCCTGTTCTCTTGAGGTAAAAAAACATTGCGTTGAGAGAGCGGTTAGCCCAAGGACTAATCGTGTTCTAGTCCTATTCCTATTCTCTCTGTAAAGTTGAGCCATTTAATTACAAGCAGTCAAAAATCTTTATAAATGTTCCTCTATTAGATCTAATAGACTAAATGATTTACTTTGAGAGCATACATCAAAAAAAAAACGCGTACATCCATTAATGCCTTTGGGTTTCAATTTATAAATTGATTGCGGGTGATTCAAAATAAGAGTGAGTCTACTTTAGACTAGATATGAGCTTTTTGTACAAGCCATTCAAACTCAAAATGACTTTAGTTATAAGCTATCAAAGATGCCAAAAGGTGGAGCTTTTATTGCAAGTGACATGTGTTCTAGGGCATGCACATAAAAGCGACAATGTATCACGCGAGCAGCTTACAACCTGACCGATTAAAAAATCTTCATTTTGGGCTTCCGGAAATTTAAAAAACACCGGACACGACCTTTAAATTACCAACTTTTATAACTAAGGCATCTGTCGATTAATTGGATAAAACCGTTTGGGACAATTTACGTGTACCGAGCCATTTTGTATTGATTTCCATAAAGTGGGTCAGAGTGGCCTTTAATAATTGTATTGCACTTGATTGATGGATTTATTTCAAAGGGCGTGTTTAAGGGTGTACTAATTATAGGAATTTTATTCCCTGATTCAAATAAATACCGATAAGCTTTATTTGATCACGAAATAATAATAAACAAAGTTTTTTTTCCATTACATACATATCGTTTCAATAAACATTAGTCTAAGCCAATTTTCATCACATTGTTTTGGTAATAAAATTAAACGAAATTATTGCAATTGTTTTAAGTCAATATTTAGCCCCCAGCCTTAGGGAATGTTTGTCTTTACAATTCCTCTTGTATAGAAACGATGAAAACTTTTTATTGACTTTCAGTTTTACTGAGTCTACGTGATAAAAATCCTAAAGATGCTAAAAATCGTTTTTTTTTATTTTTTGGGATATCAAATTCATGGAGCGTTAAGATCTATGACGCGTCAGCATCAGAGCTCTTCAGGTCTCCTCCACATCTCATATATAGATTTAATTTTGTTATAATTGTTGTGTCATTGTTGACAATATTAGGTCGCAGCTGAGCCGTGGAACCCACAATGAGTGCAGCTCACGCGAACACCATACGCATTATATTCACTCACGCATACGTGTGCATACAGGCACACACACAGCCACACGCATGCATAAACAATACGTAAAGAAAAAAAATAGGAAATTCATTTTTAGATGCCGAGGTTGTCCTTGTTGGGATTAAGATCTTTAACAACAAACCTATGGCGGGTCATCGAGCAGAACAGCTCTCGGCCTTAGACGATTACTCGGTACTGTCTCATCATAATTATGTAGATAAGAAATTGTAGGGTTATAATGTTTGCCTATATCACTGTGAAAGTTTCGAGACATTTCACGAACGAACTCTCGAATTGTAGGCATTTTCAAGTCACTATGTAACAGCGAATTACGAACGTACCACGGGGTATTACAAATTTGTCGCATTGAATTATTTTGAACAATTTGAAGTGTCTTCAGATGCTTCTGGTGAGCATAAGCCCACACTGGAGTAGCGTGCACCATAAGTGGCCAAGTTATAGCTGTATAGAGGAGCAGCTTGCTTTTGAGAGTAAGCTTGCTCTTCACATTGAGCATAAAGTTTAGTCTAGCTTTTACACCATAAGCTTGAGGTTTTTTAATCGCGGTATGTTCATTGAATTTTAGTCTATTGTCTAGAGTGAGTCCTAGATGCTTGACAGTATTGGAACACTTGATTTCTTTCTCGCTTTTTTCGGTATTGATTTTAATTCGTCAGTTTTCACACCAGTCCGCTATGGTATCAGCCAATAGCTGGACTTGTGTGACAGCACTTTGCAGATTACGAGATTTTGATAAAATAGCAGTGTCATCGGCATACTGAGCTATAACTGCTTCGCTTTCTCCACCGCAAGGAATGTCATGCGTGAATATGTTATACAGTATGGGTCCCAGGACGGAGCCTTGCGGGACACCTGCCTGGATCGGTCTTAAAGAGGATCGAATTACACCCATTTTGACTTTGAAATGTCTATCCGTCACGAACGAGTTGAGAATCTTTACTAGTGGTAATCCTATGCCAGCCTTCGACATTTTCAATACGCGCCCTTCGGTACATACCCTGTCGAAGGCTTTAGCAATATGTGAAAAGAGGCCCACCGTGACCTCTTTATGAATGAATCCACTTGCGATCAACTCTACTACCCGAAGAAGTTGGTGGTTTGTCGAGTGATTCGCGCGGAAACCGTGCTGTGTGTCTGGGATTGTCTTTTTCTCTTCCACCACTTCTTGCAGTCTAGCTTTAATCACACGCTCTAGAAGTTTGCTCATTGCGGGTAGCAAGCTTATTGGTCGATGGTTTATCGGAAGAGTGTGATCTTTCCCAGGCTTTGGAATTAGAATAATATCCGCTTCATTCCAACGTGATGGAAAATATAGTAATCTTAAGCACGCGTTGATAATATTGACTAATGAGCTAATAATACCTTTAAGCGGTAGATGCTTGAGAGCCGTATTACCGATTCTGTCATTCCCCAAAGCTTTTCTGTCAGGAAGCGCTTTGATCAGTCCTTCCTCCTCGGCAAATGTGGAAGGACAAATAGCTTGACAGTCTACAGTTAATGATTGTTCTAGGATTAACTTAGCGGTTGCTTCTATATCTAACACGCTATTTTTCAAGCGTGAATTACTCGTGTCAATTGTATTAGGTGTAAATTGTTTCTGGAGGCTATCCACAAACTCTTCCACCTTTTCACTGATGGTGAATACGTGACCCTTTGCTCCGTGAAGTGGCATCAAGGGGTATTTTTCTGCGCGGAGAACTTTGGAGAGAGCCCAATATGGGTCGCTTCTTTTGACGAGTTCATTTAAATAGTCGTCGGTAGTTTTTTTGCGATAAGCCTTCATGGCTCGTCGGATTTCTGCTGACAATCGGTTGACGCGTTGTCTTACTAAGGGGATGAAGAACTTTTTCCATTCCTTTCTCGCGCTCCGTCTATCATTTATAAGCTGTCTAATATCTGCTGGAAGCGCTTTACTTTGCGGTGAATTTTTAACCGTTTTACTGACATATGCAGCAGTTAAATTGATATTTGTTGTGAGGCTATGAATCTCAAGATCAATGCTTTGAATATCCGTTAAGTCACTGTGCGGGATAAGCATGTCGTCAACAAAATTCTCGAATTACTTCCATTGGATAATATTACGCGTTTGATTAAAATTATTACAACTATGGGTAGACGGTACTCCTAACAATAAAATGACTGGCTGGTGATCAGAGTTAAGCTCATGCACTATATGATTATCGTACTGAAGGTTCACTCCACTCAGTATAGCAATGTCTATGACATCTGGAATTCGGTAGGGTCGTTGGCTCAGAGGGTGCCGCTACACGTGCGATTCACAATTTTTACAAATAATCGTTAACGATAATTTATTCATGGACTTTTATTCAAGTGTTTATCATTGTAGACTTTGGTTACAGTGTTTAACCGTTCGAATGCGAGAAAACCGGTGGTAAAAAAAATCTTTTTTTTATATTTATCCTTCCTATTTAAAGGATATGGCATCAAGTTTTTTCCCAAGCCATTCGAGAATATTCAATATATGACAATATCTTCTTGGTAGGTTAATGAGTGAGACAGTTTTTAAGCTCCTTGTAGGGTTTCGAAGCACATCATCGCTTTGTATTATGGACGTTATTAAGGTGTTAGTCCACTCGCTAATCTTCGAGTTCTTGACAGAGTTTCTATACAAACGAGCTCGTTGTAAAAAATTCTATAAAAAATGGTTGAAGAACAATTATCCAAGACCACTCATCAAAAGTTCGGAGCTTTTGTATTGTGGTATAGTGGATGTAAAACTTTGAGATGCATACCACATCTAACAGTAGATATAAGGTAACAGATACAGTGATCGGATAGTAAAGAGTATGAGTTACTTTGATATGGAAACGTTATACGGTTGAATGAGGGTACACGATAGAATTGGTATTACATTTTAATCATTAAAACTGTGTAATCTTCTGTTTGTTATGTATTTGACGAGCCGGATTTCGTTTTTCGGCATCTTCAGTCAGTCTATTGTAGGGATACATTATAACTTGTAGTGTTCTGCAAAAAATACGTATCGGTTACGATACTCAAAGTTTTGTGGAGCTCAATACTTCTTTGACGTTTTAACTTTATTTTAATGGAGTTCTATCAAGTAAATGCCTGTTACAAAATTAAACATGTTCACTTCAGATAAAAAAATAATAATTAAAGATAAGATTATCAAAAACGAACAGTAATCCTTCATCTCTTTTTTTCTGCGTAACTTATAAAAATAATTTGTATTTATTGATAAAGTATTAAAATAAAATAGTCTATAAACATATTCCTGGATCTCAACAAGGAAATAAATAAAGAAACTAGAGCGACAACAGGTGGATTATAATACTATCGATTGCGATTTTTAGGATCAGTGCTGTCATTTATACAGGAAACAATGTATGCCATTGTAGATAGCACGTAGGAAGAATCATTCAAAACTTATGATTTTAGATACCTATTTATGTAATTAACCCTTGAGTTGCTTATCGCTGAAAGGTTGCAGACAGCTGTATATATGACACTATTTTGTTGCCAAAATTTTTTTCTAAATAAATTAATATTCATTTATATGTATATTATATATAAATCAATGTATGTGTGATTGTTTGTATTTCATGCATTACAACACCATTCGTCTGATCAACATGAAGCTTTACGATTTCTTGAGTACACTCCCGCGAAGGTTTTGGCATACAAACCAAAAATCTATATGAAACATTACGAATTTCTTATGTACACTCCCGCGAAGGTTCCTGACATACCTCCTCCCCCAAAAAATCTATATATCATCTTATCTTCTCATATCTATATATATATTGTATATATAAATCATTTTTTATGTGTGTGTATATCTTTTATGCATTACTACACCATTCATGCGATAAATATGAAACTTTGAATTTTTTTTGAGTATATTACCTCAAATGTTTATCATACCATTTCCTCCCCAAATATTAAATAAATAGTATTAAAATGACAATATTAACAATTAATTTGTTTTTTATCATAACGAATTTCCTTGAATTTCTTTACTCTAACATCGCAGCAACGCGCAACGGGTCAGCTAGTACATTATATCTAAAAACATCAAACTGTATTTGAAGGGTTTTGCGGTCAGTTTTGACGTCGCTTTCGACAGGCGGAGCTGATTTCTTGAAGCCTGTCTATTGTTTTTTTTTTGTTCGTCAAAATTTCTTCAGCGTTTAACCGGTTGTTATTTTTAATTAAAAGTGAAGATAGAAGCCATCTTGGAAAACCAGAGCTGCTCGCAAAATGATAATCTACGGTACGCGATTCCGTCCTTTATGAAATGAAGTTATACACCACAGAATAGGGCATGCGGTTGAATAAGTAAGCCTTCTCAAAAGCAATCTTAACTTCCAATAATATTTTGTAAATCTCTAACTATTTACTTTTATTCTAAAAAGTGTAATCCAAAATAAAAAAAAGTGTTATAATAGTAGTGAAATAATATGCAAAAATATTAAATTAAAAGTGCAGTGTGAATTGTGCTTTATGCAATAAGCTATAATAGGTGATCAAAATCCCTAAACTCACACATTATTATATTTACAGAATGGAGATTTAACAATGTGTGTGTGTTAAAAAATCAGTCTGGCATTTAATAAAAACATTTTAAGTCAGTATTGAAAATGTTGACGAATCAATAATGTTCAAACAATGCAGTCGAATAGAACAGGACAATTTTCATTTATTTTTTAAGACTTGAAATCAAATGACGAATTGAAGAAATAAACAATAATTTACTTATTCTAAGACAAAATCGTCATTCCTTTATTATCCGCTCTGTATTTGAATGACGTCATATATTAAACTTTCTTTCTTTTTGTTGAATATTTTGATCAATTATTAACAGAAGAAAATTGGATAGTTAAATCATCAGCAATAAATCAATGTGTCACGTTTGAGAGTAAAAAACTTTAGATTAAATTTGGAAATAAACGTCTGAAATTCTTCTAACACAAAAAAATGTCAACTTAAAAGAGTTGTATATTTAAAATAATAAAAAACACAATTTTTGTTATTTATTTCCATAATTTATTTTATGAAACCGGTCCTGATTATAATCCAACATATTGTAGAAATAAGTACAAAAAAATGTGTTTTTGTTGTTTGAAATACAATATAATGCCTCTTCTTTTTATACATATTATATTAAAATAGTTTTGTATGTGTTCATTTAACTTTCAATACACTTTAATCTAGACTTGTTATATTAAAATACTGATTACTATGTTCGTATCTCGATAGCCATCCCTCTTTTATGATATGCATATTCAGGGGTGAAATGGTCCCATTGTGTTTTGAGGCGGATAAAGGCCTCTTCGACTTTATTAGCTGCGGTGGGATTAAACAACTGCCGGTTGAGAGTTTCGTATTACTATTTTGAGGGATACAGGGAAAAAGCGTGAAGATCCACGTTGAAAAATGATGCTGCTTTGTTTACTAGTGTTTTGTAAATTAAAATTGATAATGTTTTTATCAAACCGGTTCAAACAAAAGTGTGACTCCAATATTTTAGACAGCATCTAGAGTAGTGGTTCTCACGTAAAATTTCACTGTGGCCGCATTGTAAACATCAGCTGTCCTATGGAGCTCTCTCGTGGCCGCACCAAATGTCATAAAAATAGTTTCGATATTTATTTTTTATATAGTGCATTACGCTGAATGATCTTTCGCAACATACAGTTGTAGGTAAAATCGACAAAACTAATAAAATAAAGCAATTGTTGTTATTTCTTTATGTTGACTTTATTCATGGTCAACGTATAACTTCGACCAAAACTTTTGAACAGTTTTATTATTAAAACGGTGCTTTACTTCAGCTCGACTAAATGCTGCATAAGTCAGGTTTATTCAATCAATTTTAATTAATAATTATTTTATTAAATCATTATACTACTATATACTAATATATATTTCCTAATACATTTTTTTTTTATATCAATATTTACTATAAAACTGTTAGTGGCCGCAGCAGAATCTTCTGGTGACCGCACATGAGAAAAGCTGATCTAGAGTCTATTATTATTAGCTTCATTTTTTATTAAATTTTTTTTTTTATAAAGTTAATGTTAAATTCGTTTAAAGTGTTTTTTACATTCATTTTGATTGCTTGATAATAATATAATTACCAACTTTAAGTTGCAAAGGAAATAAATATACAAAACATTATACTATATTATAATACGCGCATAGAACACGGTGAAAAAATAGCAATGTATTTTAGTTCTACAAAATTATTTTTAACAAATATAGTTGATAGCTATTTCGGCTCACGCCATCGTCAGAACTATGAGCGTGAGCCGAAATAGCTATCAACTATATTTATTAAAAATAATTTTGTAGAACTAAAATACATTGCTAATTTTTCACCGTGTTATAATGGAGTTCTACCAAGTGAATGCCAATTCAATCAATAAAACGCGCATAGAGTTTTAAGGTGTGAACGGTCACTTCTTGATAGAAAGGTATGTTATTTTAAATAATAAAAAAAAATTTAGTACTTATTTCGACAATGTTTTTTTATAATCAGGACCGGTTTCATAAAATAAATTGTGGAAATGAATACCAAAAAATTTTAACGGAAACCAAATCTAAACTAAATTGGAAGAATAAAATATAAAAATTAAACTATATATACTAATCGTATTGTGTTACTAATTGTGACATACGTAAGTACGCAATAAGTCTGAAGATGCGTCTTAAAGAGGCGAAACACGTGTCATAATTAGTAACATAAGACGTGGAGTTATTTTTAATTTTATATTAAAATGATGTCGAAAGGCGAATCTGATGTTGTTAACGACAAAACATGTAAAACTTTTTAACAATTAAAATTTTGTATTAAAATTCCAGCAGGCACTTTGTGCTGATATCATAAATTATAAAAAACAGATATTTAAAAAGAATGTGATAAATTATTCAGTGATAATAAAATAAATGTTGTCGGCCTTGACTTGACTTGACGATTAATTTTATTTGTTTTTTTACTAATTTGATCTAAGAATATTAATATGTCGTTATTGTCAAAATGAAATGTTAAAAAGTATTTTGTAACATTAATCGTTCTTATCGTCGACTGTTTAAATTCGCTTGAATAGCAAGAAAGCACTTCCCGTCTATTTATTCACATCCCAGTAGGTTCGCTTGAGCGTCTTAGACATTATTGCTTTTTTTTACTTATTAAATGATTAATTTGCTTACCTTAGCATGGATATTAATCTCGTTTTATGTCGAAACGAGTAGCGGTGCCTCTGTGATCTATTGACATCGGTTATGAAAGCGGTTTTGTCGTTAGATGGATATATTTTAATATGCTTCATGTTATTAAATGCGGTTACAGGATGTACGTCCCTTCTTCCTTCATTTCGCTAAACAATAATAAAGACGTTACCAGTTTGCGAGACAATTGCCACAAATTTAAATATTATTGCAATAAAATATATTCATCTTTTATAATTACTCATTTCTGAGCAAGAATTTTTTTTTTATAAAAAATTCAGTCTCTGAAAAAATGTCTTTTATCAATAAATATTAAAAATATAATATTTCACAATTTGTCACCTCTAAGTATTTGAACATAATTCTAAAAGTATTTTATTATTTAAAACAATTAAATTACGATTGGTATTGAGCATTTAAGCGTGACGCGTAAACACGTCAATTCTTTATAGAAAGTCTTGTAAGCACGGGATAATAAAACGCATTTGTGCTCTTTTCTGAAGTTATCAGTGTGGAAGACACTTCTAAGTATTTAAAATAATTTAAGGAGACGTCATTGTAGGTGAAAAATATTGCATTATTTAAAACAATCGAAATAGGATAGATATTGAGTATTTAAGCAAGACGCGTTAACACGTCAAATCTCTATATACGGCCTTGTGAGCACGGCATTATAGAATTCGCTTGTGTGCTTTCATATAGAATGTGCTAATTTCTATCAGGATGTGTTGAATCAATAAATGATATATTTGCAATATTAATCTAGTAATAAATATTAATTTGTCTCTTCATTCATGTTGCAATACTTCTCTTCTCTAAAAAAATACTGAGATAGAGTGACTGAGTAGCTCTTGTATAAAAAAAAATATTTTGGGATAAATTCCATATAATTTCACGTTGAAATATAATGGGATATTGAAGGTTTGACCCCGCAAACAAGAAGAACAAAAACTCATACTGCGGTAAAATAAAATATATTTAGTATTAAAGAAGCAGCTTTCTGTCAGGCATCTAGATTTTTGTAGACTCGACTTTTTGTTATGAAGTTTTTCTAATGTTAACGGCATTGTGATGAGCAAAATCATATGCTCAATACATTAACGCTTTTTATGGTCTCACCGAACGACATGTTCACGAAATGTGTTCATTTTTAATATAATGCATTAGAGGTTAACATTTGGAAGGTGTCGAGCTCTGTCCGAGGTCGTTGCTACCGATTTAATGACCACTTCTGTATGAACTATTTTCTAATAACGTATAAAATATTTTATGATGACACGCTACTCTTGAAGTCTTGATAAATAAAGTAATCAATCTATTTGTGTTTTTACTTCGTAAATAATAATAAATAACAACTCAAAATTTTTAATTATGGGCCACATAATCTCTTTTTAAAAGGTCAAAGAGTTTATGAAACTTTGGTGGCTTAAAGTTATGAATGCTTTTATATTCATATTTTTTTCTATGTGATAAGCTAAATGGAGATCACGGATAGAATGCCTGAAGATGCTGAGAAGCGAAACCCGGGTATTTAGTGATAAAACATGTAATATCCTACAAAGCTGTAAAAATTTAAATTTGATATTGAAATTTCATCAAGCATCTTCAGTCGATATCATAAATTGCATAATTCACCGTTTCGATTATAAGTGCATATATTATACTAAAATAAATAATTTTATTTTACGTTTTGTTTTACAAAGCTAACTATTACGAATAAGTGTATGATTTTGGGAAAGTGATTAGTTTATTAAATATATTTTATGATCAGGACGGGTTACGCTCATCGTGAGCATTATAAAAATATATATATTATCCTAATAAAAAAATAATTTCCATTTTTTTGGCGAGCCCCGTATAAACTATTGCTAATTACGCTTTTAGTGACCTCCTTCAGAATCTAAAAACGACGTTTCACCGTAAATGACAATTCAATAAATGATCTGTTTACTTTTAAATATTGGCGACTTTTTTTGTATAACTATAGATGCGTTGAATGACTGACAATCAAAATGTTAAAACACTAGAAAGAATCTAGTCACGCACCTAATGATGTACGCAATTGACAAATTTTGGCTGAATGATTGACGTTTTTCACTGGACCAAATATGTTTGCTTGACAACACAGCAGGTGAATGACATTGAGGAAGGTTCTCTCAACACAGTTAACGGAAGTCACTTTATGTTCATATAATTAAAAACAATTTGATGGTACTGATATACACGTGTATGATTAAGCGTTTTTCTCTATGAGAGAGAATCAATATGATTAAAGACTTTAAAGTCAAAAGGTTTGTTGTATTTTTCATATGGTACCTACTAAAAAATTTAAGAATTTTAGCAGTATTCAGGCCTTTTTCAATGCTTATATTATATTCAAGGCGTTTGTCCCACCGTGTTCACCGGGATTGATTTTTAAAAAGTTAGCTTCCGCATGTATATTCAAATAAACAAAAAAAATCTTGTCAACTTTCCAACAATTTTAGAATATACTTATCTGGACCGGTTTCACTCATTTCAATATTTATTGTTGATGATGCTAACGGTGAGCAAAACAAACACTGATAAAATTTTTGTTTTATTTATTTAAATATAAAACTTTTTCACCACGAAGTGGTCACATTAAAGCATAGGCTCCCAACCTTTTTCATAAAATCCATGTGATCCGCGACCTCCCATACAATCCAAAAGCATATAAGCAAAACAAATATTTTTTTAGTTGACCGTATAAGTTGGCGACCCCCAGGTTGGGAACCTAGACTTTAAAGGTTTGTCTAGTATATTGGTATATTTTTATATAATTACGATATTAGTTGTTAATGTTTGCGATGAGCGAAACCGTTTTTGATCATAGAATATATTGTAAAAATAATTACTTTAAAATGTATTATTATTATTTAAAATATCATGCCTTTTCATTAAAAATTGACAGTTTACACCTTAAAAGAGTATGTTGGTTGAATGTAAAATTTTCTTAATTGACGTAGATAATCGTTGACTGCTTTTCATTTTGTTATCTTGTGTTTTCAGTGTATTTTCGAAATAAATATTCGAATACCTGATGTAAGTGAATATTCGAACATGTTTAAAAAGCTGTCCGAAGTATAATTCGAATTACATTTTATTTTTCTATATACTTATAAAATTCATGAATAGCTTATTGAATATTCGAATATCATAAAAGATCAAAAAAATTTCGAATATCCAATTTCTTGCTGAAGATTTAAATGACGTATTTTTATAGTTTGTCATACTGCTGGCTATTGACAAGGTAAAATGCTGAAGGTATATTGACAGATGTACGCCTACGATTGCTTTTGAGAACTGGTTTATATTCGACGAGACGGACCGTCGAGGAATTCGTTTTAAATAAATTCCTTGACTTAGTAATATTGCCCATTATATTATTAAGTGATCGTTATCGGCAAAAAAGCCGTGTGCCGTATGCCGTAGAAGCTCTCTACAAGACAGTTTTAACCCGTTCAATGTACAACCAAAAAATAATTGATGATTTAATTTCGATATGATAATAAAATTAAAGATAAACATTGGTAGATTAACACGTAAAATTAACTATGTATAATAATTTATGATATCGACTGAAAGTGTTTGATGGAATTTCAATATCAAATTTTACGTGTTGAAAATTTGTACGATTTCACAATTTTTTTTAAGTACGCCCCGAGTTTGGTCTTTCGGCATCTTTAGGCATCAGGTCATTTCTTTTGCACCCGTGTGATAGAATGCATGAATATGCCGAAAGGCGAATCCCGGTCGTTAGTTAAAAAACTTGTGGAACCGTGTAACGTTTCAGTAATTCAAATTCGATATTGTAATTCCATCAAGCACTTACAGTCAATTCCGTAAATTATAGCCAATATGTAGCTTACGGAAGGTACAAATTTTATGTACATATTATTCTGAGGACTTTTTATTGTCGAGGTAAATTAATGAAACCGGTTCTGATCTTAAAAATCAAAAATGTATAAAAATATTAAGCATTTTGTTTCATTACTTAAATTGCCTTAAAGTGACTACTTTTAAGGTGTTAACTGTCACTTCTTGATGGAAAGGCATCATATTTTAAATAATAAAAACACATTTTTTAGTACTTATTTCCACTTATATTTTTTGGTCAGGACCGGTTTCGCTCATTGCGAGCATTAGCATCAGTTGATAATGCTCGCAATGAGCGAAACCGGTCCTGATCAAAAAATATAATGTGGAAATAAGTACTAAAAATGTGTTTTTATTATTTAAAAAAAAAAAAAAAAAGTGACTATTTAGGTAACCTTTTTTGATGTACTGTAGAGAATTTTTAATAAAAATTAAAAAAAAAACGTATGAGAAAAGTAACAGAATTTATTCTGAAGAAGAGCCATTTTTGATGGAAACTATTATATTATATTTGAATTGCTGTATTGATATGTCAATATTATCTTTGAATGCATACAGGAAGGAAAAATACAAGGAAAAACTGTGCGTAATTTATTATTTAATTTGTTTTGAGAAGAATTCGTCACATTTTGGCTATTTATTTTACTTGTTTATTGATTGAGAGCGCCAAACGCTCAATAATATTTGATAAAAAAAACCTTTCCGAGGTCGTTAGAATATCTAATTAAAAAGTAAATACAAAATGTGCTAAATTTCATGTAAAACTGGTAACGTTTTGATAATTTAGATTTTTTTTTGGATAACCTGGAACTGTTATAATTGGGATCGCAAACGAAACAACAGACAGGCGTTGACAACTTACTACACATCCGAATTTTGTAGCAAAGTAATGGTGTTTTTTGTCATTTCATTCTTTGTATAACTAATTGTCTGTTAATAATTGAATATGTCATAAGGTTATTTATATATAAGAAGTATGCATGATTAACCATGCTGACTGACAATACTGATATGGTCGTATCGTCTTGGACATATTTTTCAAATATGGTTTACTATGGCTTTCTTACATTAATTAACTTTGATGCTACTAATTTTTATCCTTTACTCAAAACTATATCAGAAATTGCCACTAAGGCTGTTCGACTGGTCAATGCTTTGCCTAAAGAGCCTTACATTTTCAGTTATGAGTAATTCAGTATATTCTTTTTGGTTTTTTTTATTTGAATATTTTAAATTCAATATTATTTTCGTTCGACACACAATAAGCAGTTTGAATCAGTTATATAAAACATAAATACTTCAAAGAGGAAAAACACAGATATAACCGATGCAAACTGTATATTGTGTGTCAGTTCTGTTGTATCAGTGTGACAGAATGCCTGAAGATGCCCAAAGGCGAAACCTGGATAGATAGTGATAAAACATGTGGAATCTTAAAAAGTTGTAACAATTCAAATTTATTGATTGAATTTGCATTTACTTGGTAGAACTCCATTATAACACGGTTAAAAAACAGCAATGTATTTTAGTACTACAAATTTTTTAAGGTATAACATATATGTAGTATATAGCTATTTCGTCATCAAAACTTTATGATTTTTGTATTATTTGCTTAATGAATCAATTGCGAATATTTTATTAGCCAAATGTGTGACGCATTGGCGTTAATTATTACTCTTGGATTTTATTTCATCGTCAAATAAATTAATAAACAATATTTCGCGACGACGTTTAATTTATCTAATTTATTCTTTCTTTTGACTCCATTATGCTTTCAGAACGCCTTATGTTTTAGGAAATGCCAAGCCAGTGCTTAAAAAGCAGCTTCCAAAGCCTTGCATACGTGTACTATGCCAAAAACTCCCGAACGCTATATGTAGTCAAATAATTTTATTCATATCGCGTTTCTCACATGAGAAATATATTGCCTATTGCGGTTTTTTATCGAACGGCCAATTCTTAAATAAACTCTTCACGTAGCAGAACACATTTAAAAATGTATTGTTTTACGTGATCCAGACTCTGGTGCTACGATAATAAATGTTTCGCGTACATAAATAAAGCGTTATTATTTTTATTTGCAATATGGCACACTGTGTCAATGTTCTCTTCTGAACTCATACTCAGTACTAATAATAGTGGATTTTTTTGTAATTTCTCAATATTCAAGGATTTTTCTTGTCTTCTCTGAGTAAAGCTTATTAATTTTTAATTTTCTTGACTATTTGATAGCTGTGGAATTGAAGTCGGGAAAAATCGGGGACTGCAATAACTTTTTCGATTAGACAATTGTTAACAATATCTCAATGAACAATTTGCAAGATTGCTGCGTTGATCTTTAATTAAACGCAAATAAGCTGGAAAGGTAGGAAAAAAATCTGACAAAGTTAACCTTTTTTCAGTCGGTGTCGTGTTTTTGCTCAATATTCGAGTATGTTTTTTTAATGACTCCATAGACCGTATCAGAACTATGATTAAACTTTATTTAAGCATAGCTTTACACACCGTTTTAGAAAAGATAACAACAATAATTCAAACGGTGTAAAAAATAGCAACGTATTTTAGTTTCACAAAATTATTATTTTTAAAATATAGTTGACAGCTATTTCGGCTCACACCATCGTCAGAACTATGCTTAAACTAACATTTGCTTATCTATATATAGCTGTGTAGAAAAGGTACACAATACATCTTCCCTTCTGTTTAAACGGCTTGTTGCTTTCTCGCAATAGAACTATATTTTTCAAAAATTGTAAATGAAACCAAAAAGACGACAATATCAATAAGTTTACAAATGGCACGGAAATGGTCTATTACGGAAACAAAAAAAGCACCCCGCAGAGGGTTAAGCAATGGCGATCGACATATATTACTTTGTTCGCGAAGAATCCTTTGTGATAGTGGATATCTATTGATTTCCAGCTGTTCTAAAGCCGTCATCTTGCGACCTTTATTACAAAGATGCAAAGACTTAGGCGCTGAGTTTAAATTTATATTATGTGATTTCTTTATAAGGCGATTAGCGAAATATGAATCTGTTTTTTTTACACCGTTCTATCAAGTGAGTGCCAATTCAATCAATAAAAGCAATAATTATCCTCATAATTTTACTATTTGAGTTTACATAAATTCTATAAAAACAATTATTAACATAGAAAATTATTTTATTTTTAAATTATATGTAAATTTTAGGTTACTAGAATAGAAGAGGCGATATATTGTCCATCACTTCTTAAATATTGTGTTAAGTTAAACTTCAATTTAGTTTAACCATAGTTCACCAGCGCTAATTAAATGGTTATGATTAAACTAAAATGACTATCAACAACTAAAATCATTTAAATATTTTTACGTTATTTAAATAGAGTTCTACCTAGTGAAGGCTTATCTATTTGACAAATATTTGTAATTTACATGTAATTTCTCAAAACTATTCAATTATAACTTAAAAAAACGATCTATTAAGTATTCGCGTTGAACATTAATAAATTTTATAATTTATGATATCGACTGAAAGTGAAATTTCAATATCAACTTTAAATTGATGAAGCGTTGTAAGATTCCACATGTTTAGTGACTTATGAACCGGGTTTCGCCTTTCGGCATCTTCAGGCATTCTATCATACGAATTGACACACAGTAAACAGTTAGAATCGGTTATATATAAGAGTAGTTAATTCAAAATTAAAAAAACAGACCTTAAGACTAGGAATTGACTGGTAACTGACTGAATGTTGCATCGGTGTGATAGAATGCAAGAAAAAACACTTAGAATTGTACAAAGTTTCAACAATTCAAATTAGGAAAAATAATTTTTTTTTTTTCAAATAAATAAAGAAAAGGTCATTAATTGAAAAAAAATGATTTCCATTGATTGGTTACTGAGCCCTTTATAACAAAATTTTTACATTCCGAATGCCAACAACTGTTATAATGCTGTTTCTAAAATTAAGGTTTAAATCTCAGTGCTATTTATACCCGTAAACCAATTATTTATAATTAAATGTCGATAAAGTAACGAATTAATTCCGATGCGCGTTCTTTCTTATCAATTGAACCGAGAGGCCGGGCCCCTTTGTATAAATTGTTTACAATGCCATTAAGCGTGATAAAATAATAATAGTGCCGAATAATATAATTATTATTTATGTGTGAAATGTGTTTTATTTATGTGTAGGAGTACTTTCACAGAAATAAATCTAAGAGAGTGTTTGAATAATGTGTGGCACGAGAGACTTAATTTAATACATTTCATAATGCAAATATCATGGAGAGATTGTCTAATTCTGGTGGCATTAAAGAAGACTCTTATGAAAGGTTATATGTATAGTTATAATGATTTGTGTAATACGGGCGAGTTACGTCTGTTACATAATAAATTTATATTGACTATGAAACAGGTAATGGGTAAAATTTTAAAATGCTTACATTTCTTTACATATCAATTTCAAACATTTCAATGTTATATTCGAATTTTAAATCTCTTTTCGATCTTTCACCCTCTGACATCTGAAGGCATTCTATTACACGGATGCAGCAGAACTGACCCGATGCTTGAAGATGCTGAAGTGAGAAACTTGGATCGTTAGTGTCAAAAGATGTGGAATCGTACAATGTTTCAACAATTCAAATTTTGATATTGAATTTCCACCAAGCACCTTCAGTCTATATTATAAACTAATATACGAAGTTTACGATATTGACTGAGTGTTCTTGATGGAAGTTAAATGCTAATTTTAATTTGTTAAAACTGTGCATATTTGAAAATGTTTTGTCAATCACGATCAAGCTTTCGTCTTTTGGTAATTCAGACTGTTTACTGTGTGTCAGTTATATTGCGTCCGTATGATATTATAAAATAGAATGCCTGAAAATTTCAAAAGGCGAAACTTGAATCATGATTGACAAGAATGTTGAAATTTACACAGTTACGCAATGATAACGATTAAATAATAAAATACAATTAACAGTACTATTTCCACAATTTCCACGAAATCTGCTTCTGTTATCGCGAGCATTAAAAATAATCGGCTTCTGTCGAAAGTACTCGCGCTGATTGGAACCGGTCCTGATCTTAATAATAATATATATGGGAAAGGTAGGAAAAATCGTAACAAAAATAAAGTCTAACGTCTTAACGTCTCCAAAGAATTAAAAGTAATCAATATTTTTAACTAGCTTATCAGTGTATCTGTTACTTTTCTCGTACCAATCGTGAATTCTTGACCATTACTTCTTTACTCATTCGGAATTTTTCGAATTGAGTCTTACTTTACAAGTTCAAAAAACTAACGTATTCTCGACTCAGCCATATTCAATATAGATGCTCGATCATTTAAAGAAATAAAGATTTAATTTAAACGCTAACTAATTTGATAGAACGAAACCGACATACCTATCACATGCTCTAATGCAATGAATAGAAACATAAAGTAAAAGACATGATACGTTATCCCAAGTCATACATTAAATCAGCGCTATTTTTTGAGTTAGCGGAGAAAGTATTCGAAATTGAGTTTGCTTTTTCAATTGGCAAAGCATACAAACTGTTGGCTAGCTAGATGCACTCAAAATTATTACTAAGCAAACATTGCTTTGTCTGTTTGTTTGTTTAATGATTCCATGTCGTTTTCTCTTCGCTTTTTAAAAAGATTCTTGTGATATATGATAAGTATTGACATTAAACTGAAGTGACGCTTGCAATTTCAATGAAATGTTACATAATGCATCGATTTTTAAGTTTTTTTTTCGACCGTTTGCTTTATATCTCTTCCGGACTATGCGGTATGTACTTTCATATTCAAGTTACACAAAGATAACATCGAATTCTGTTTTGTATACGAGTTGATTATTAACTCAAAATATTGTATTTTTAATAATAAAAACACATTTTTTTTAACAACACGAAAAAATTGCAATGTATTTTAGTCCTACAAAATTTATAAGTTATAAAGCTGATAACTATTTCGGCTTACACCTTCATCAGAACTATGCTTAAACGTGCATTTACCTATCTATATATAGCTTGTATTCTGTTTTAACAACCTGGTTTCATATTGTGCTAAAACATTCTAAAATGTGGCACATTGATTTTATACATTACTTAAAAGAATTTTTGTATTTAATCCTCTCAGTACAATACTTCCGTTTATTCCCAAAAAAGATATTGATTCTCACTTTGAGATACACAAAGTCTATGTGCCGCATTTAAGAATTTATTCGTTAAATATTATTTCACCATGTTAACTGATATTACGAAATACGTGTTATAACGAAATAAATGCCAATACAATAAATACTTTTTAAAATGATATTTTCACTTTATGTTTTATAATCAGGACCGGTTTCGTCCATTTATATCAAATGATGACATTATCAACGAAACCGATCCTGATAATATGAAATAGTTATTTAAAATATCTTTCAATTATTTAAAATATTATACCATTTTATCAAGAAGTGACAGATAACAGATGAAAGTCATTAATAGGCTTGTTTGTAATCTTCATTCTACCAATTGAAAATATTCGCGGAGAACGTTACCGGTCTCGGTTAAGAAATATATCGAAGAAATAATACTAATAAATGAATTTATTTTTTTAAAAAAATATATCAAATTTGAATTGAAAATTTTTACGATTCCACATGTTTTGTCACTAACATACGGTTTCACCTTTGGCATCTTCGTGCATTTTATTCACACGGTTTCAACACAACTGACAGTTGTTAATGAAGTCGGGTCATCAGTAAAAATAAATGTGGAAGAGTGCAATGTTTCAACAATTCAAATTAGATTTTGAAACTCCATTAAGCACCTTCCGTCGATATTATAAATTACAAAAAGAGTATATGTTTTTACATATTATGATGAAGTTAACTGCATACAATATTGCAAGGCTTTATTGAAAAATCGAAGATTTCATTATGAGTTGTTTAATTTTACGAGATTCTACTTAGTTTCACTAGTAAAGTTAGAAGATACCTCGCAGGGTTCGTTAACTAGCCGAAACGATGCCAGAGAGTGTCGTAAAGTGGAAACAATACGCCCTGCGTTGTAAATAAGTGCATCATTAAGCCTCCGGAATTAACACTAAGCACGCACGTTATGCGAACTAGATTGGCTTGGCCAGTACGCGAGACGTGTTTAACATGCTATTTTGGAGCGTTACCACGGTGTCACAACCGTCAACGACCAAAGGTGGCTAATCGACCAATGAATGTTTTACCACGTTTTTCTTTTAAAATTCGAACAACTAGATCTTTTTACTTACTCACAACAAAAATTGTTAGATGGCCAGTTAAGACGCAAACGAGATAATTTCATAGACTATGTAAAAATTTAATACAAATTAAGAATACAAACGTAACGATTTAAATTTTTGTAATATATTCAGGTAATGGATCACGTAGATCACAGCTTCTCAACCTTTTTACATCTGCGGACCACCAAAAAATCCACAAAATGTTTTGCGGATCATCAACATTGGAATAAAATAATAAATATTTATATGATTGATTTTTTCCCATCCCATTGAAATTTATTTTATCAACACGTTAGAAAAAACAACTGAATTTTTTTAAATGACATGTAAAGTTAGAAATAAAAGCTTCATGTGTGACAATTGATTTTATGATGAACTTAATTATAATTGTACGTTGAACTTCCCCTAAAACTTTTTACTCGTTTAGAGGTCTGCACGGGCTCAAGTATCGAAAAAAATTTTTAGTAAAATACTTCATACTATGGTCGGGTAATTAAGCAGTTGGCTTTGTAATTTATAACAAAAGGGCTTTTTCGGTCTACGGTACGGTTTCGGTTTCAATCGGATTTTTTCGCGGCGGAAAATAAAATCTATGTCATACATATGTGATATTGAAATCCGGGCCGGGAATGAATAGATCGGGCTCGGACTGGGTATTTTTTTCATATTTTGATCCGCGCAGACCTCTTATTCATTACAATAAACATTTATAATCTTTGAACTTTATTTCTGTCGTAACGTCGTGTCCCGCATGCTTGAGTTAAACTCAATCATTTTTGATTTATATTTTTTAATTCACTGAACAGAAAAACACATAATTATTCAACAAAAGTAGTAATTATTTCAATGTCTTTTGGTATAATAACATTCAATTATAAAATTGTCGCAATTTTTAAGATGGCTACAATAAAACAACTTCCAGTGAAAGTCAATTTTCTATTAGAATAATTCATATCAATTTTAGAGTATAGCTAAGCAAATTAATACTTTTTAAATAAGTTAATAAGTTTTTCTTACCTTGTAAATTTTTTGCGAAGCTCTCAGAAATCAGTGTGGCCAACAGCATCTTTTTGAAAAGTTTATTGTGAGATGTCAGCATAGTAAAACCTCATAAAATCTACACTACAAAAACCTTTATTTCGCCATAAAATTTACATACATGTCCAAAGGATGTTTAAGATCTATTTTGGTATCAAAAAATTGATTTTTATTTGGTCGAATTGTTTTTAAAGTAAGCAAACATTAAATGACATTTTCAAAATTTAAAAAATAAATCGGGTATTAATATGTCTGATCAAAGCATATGAATGCTTAACTAATGTTTGCTGTCAATATTTACTTACTGATAGTTATATATTTGTTAAGTACTGTAGTATAATAATTAAGATTGTGTCAAATATTAAATTTTAATAGGAATAGCACATGAGATATTCCCATACGAATACTGATCGTCGGTGTTCAGTAAATACAATTTTTCAAACGCTTATCTTAATCAAAGTTTGATGATAGATGACATTCAAGAAAACCTCGATGATAACCACGTGAATTTCGTTTGTCTCTTTGATCAGATTTTTTTTTCTTTATGTGACCGTTACTTTTTCTCTTATCATATTTGGAGATTATTTAGATTATTCGTATGAAAAAAGTTAAGCTTTAAATGTCTTTTCAGTATCTTCAATAGTTTTATTTTTTTAAATTGATAAGTTGATCTTTTTTATTCAGAATCGAAATTCTAAAAAACACTTTTGATCTGCGGTGACAAACAGCTTTTTGGGGACGTAAATGTAAACACGGAGTTGGACTTTATTATATAATAGTATGTAAATAAATATTGTCTTCTTTGCGACTGAGTCAACATTTTCATGATCAATTGGCATCATAACGCTCTATCATAAAGAAATAAAGTCCATTGGAATAACGCATTATTTTTTTTATACAGTGAAACATCGATTTTACGTTTTCCAAGGGACCCTGAAAAAATAACGGTCATTGTGGGAAACGGTGAATGCGAGAAAGCTTCAAATAATAATAAACAAGGAAAATCGTAAAAATTTATTTATTAGTTACTTGTACATACTGTATATAAAATTTATTTTCAAAAAAGTCCATTATGATAGTTTTTTTCTTTGTTATTTGGCACTTTAATCGGAACAAAGACTTATTACTAAACTTGTGACTTTAAGTTTCTATGTACAGGAATCATTATTACCATGAATTTTGAACAACTCTACATTTGCATCATAAACAATAATAAGCGTGTGGTGGATTTCAACCCCAAAAAATAGCACATGCGTCCAATGCGTTACGTCTAACATGTACTGCGGATTCCAACGTATCTAGACATAACACCTGCATTCGGCTGTGTCAAACTTGCTTGCCGAGATACGGAGAAATATGCAACAAAAACGGTCAATCGGGATAATATTTGTGACGGGACCAAAATATTTAGACGGTTTATCGAGGAAATCGGGGAATCGGGAAACGGTCAATGCGGGACTATTTAATATTGTTCTTATGGGAGTTTGGCGGGACTATAAAAAATAAGTGTTCCATCCGGGAAAACGTATTATGCGAGAACGGTTGATCGAGGTTCCACTGTATATTATCGCAAGTAACCTGGTGCCTTATCGAAGCGATCGGTCTAGAAACACTATGTTCTATCTCTTTATTCGGTGCAAAATGTTCATTTTATATCAATACACATATTGATATTTATCATTTCATAGCTAGAGACATTTGATGTATTCAGTTTGAGGGTAATCTTTAAAAGCTTGTCCATTTTACTAATGATATTAAACTTTTTCAATATAAGTCAAAATTTAAAGTTTCATTACACTTGGTGTGTTACTAAATAAGACGTGTGTTCTCTTTCAAAAACATTTTCGGACTAACTATATAACAAAATAATTCATTACTAAGACAAATAGTGAATCTTATTCTTAAAATTCAAATGAAGAGTTTAGTAAGAATGTTATCTTTGACAATGATAGCATAAATTATCAAATCACCACTAAGAAAACTTAATTACCGAAACATAGATGTAAAAACCCATGGAAAATAAAATCAATCTCGTTTTTATATTTGTACGTTATATCTTAGAATATTTATCCTGCTGACTTGATTGCTAACGTACAACATTTATCCCTTGCAAAATTTAACCGTTATATTGTATTATTTTTTATAACATAGCTTGTACTTTCTTAATTGAGTAGTGACATATTTAAAAGCACCCTTCTTTTTTATATTCATCGTAAATTAACACACGTTTGCTTTAGGCTTTGCCTTAATGCCATGTTGTTAATATTGATTGTAGTTTTTTGTTAACAGATGATTTTATTTAATTGATGTACATAGTCACTTATTTAAGCTTCATCTTAGGGGAGTAGAAAAAACTTACTGTTATATGAGCAGTTTAATTTTAAAAAATGTGATCACTTATTTACATTACACGAGGCGTATCATTTCATCGATATCACCATACAAATTAAATGCTTTAAGTATGCAATATATTTTTGGTGTCCCAAAATTCAAGTAACAATTATTGGACAGAGTTTACGATGGTGATAATTATCCACTTGTACTTTTGACTATAGAAAATGGATTATATGATATTCGGGTTATGTCATATATATATACAACGAAAATATTCATATATTTGCCTCGAATACCTGTATTAACTAGCAAATTGCCATTTATATTCAATATTTTTATGAAATATCCAGTAAAAATCTTTCAAATAATAAAACTCTTGACAGAAGTAGCCACAATGAAATTTTCAGTAAAATTAGCATTCATCTGTTTCACAAAATTTGTTAAGGAGAATCTATTTTATTTTAATAATTATTTTATAAAATGGTCTTTGAGTGCTACTAAAACGGTAGTGTGCTTATGACGTGTACCTGACGTACCAGCGATAAATATGCCTTGTGCTTAAGGGCCACTTTTATCAACTTTAGTGCATGCTTGACATTCTTACACGTTGCACTTTATTGAGCACCCCGTAGAATTTTACTGCATTCCTCGCAGTATTGCGCTAAATGCGTATAGTATTTGAACTATATTCGTTCCAATTGTATTCGCAAAAACCATAAATGGCACTTTTATAACTTGTAAAGTGTCTGAAATCATTGTTGACATAACACGATGAAAAAATAGATAATTTTCAATTGTTACAACCTTGTACGATTCCAAGTGTCACTATCGATCCAGGTTTCGTCTTTCGGCATCTTCAGGCATTTTATCACACGGATGCAACAGAACAGTATCCGCTCTATTGCATCTGGTCTGTTGCATCTGTGTGGTAGAATGCCTGAAGATGCCAAACAACATTTTGTAATAATTCGAATTTGATATTGAAATTCCATCAAGCACTTTCAGTCGATATCATAAAATAGCTATGGGTTATAGCTCTCAAAAATTTTAACGTAAATAGTTGAAAGCCATTTCGGCTTACGCCCTCGTCAAAATTATTTTTAAGTGAACATTCAGAAAAGAGTGTAGAAAAGGTATACAATAAATCTTCTCTTCCTAAAGGAACCTTAAAAAATTCCAAATTAACTATCACTTCGAGAAATTATAAAATGAATTTGGCACATTTTAGAATTTGAATGATCAGTAACGGTTTAAATATACGTGTTTCTTTTTTGTATCTTCTCAGTTCATAATACTCGCGATGAGCGAAACTGGTCATAATCATAAAATATATTGTAGAAACAGTACTAAAAGATATTTTTTATTGTTTTAAATATCACTTCGTTGTATCGAGTTGATCAGTCAGACAGAAGAAGTTTCGAATTCTCAACGAAATGCGGAAACACTTGTTATTTAAACAATGTTATGAATTCATTATATTTGAATAAAAACACCACCGTGTTGCCATAGGTTTTATAACAGCATGTATAGAGCAAGAACAGAATAATAGGATAAATATTTATTTCTCACGGAAATTTTATAATTCTCATCGAGTCATTAATAATGAGAGTAAAGTGTTTTTGCTAATCATAAAAGACACTTTCATTTTTATTCCTGCATTGTTCTAGTCGAATGCGGAGCTGAAATTAAAATGGCATTATAAGCTTTATTATATATTTATTTGTTTAAAAACAACAATCGCTTTTCACGGAATATGTCTCAACGTTGAGACTTTAAATAATGCAATTGAGGGCATTGCATGCAAAAGTGTCACTGTTTGGTTTCGGTCAGTTATGAAAGTGAATCAAAAATTATATTGGAAGTAAATGTATAACAAAGTGTGTATACAAATTCATTTGTTTGATTGACGTTTAAATTTATCATTTATTGATTCAAACGAACACACGGAACAACTTTTGAAGAAAATAAGATATAACGACTAGTAATGTGCTAGAGAAAAATATTTAATATACACTCATTCAAAATATTTTGATGACGTTTTTATTACTAGTGATTATATTTTGATATAAAGTTTATTAGCAGTTACCAGATATACAAAACAGATGGTTCAAGAACAGATGAAATATTTTATAGATAGTAATAAGGACCACATAAATTTAATTCGAAATAAATAAAAAAAAGAAAAAAATATTTTGCATTTATTAAAGTAAATAGCAATTATATCAAAATAATTTGTTGTAATTTTCTACGATTTCATATGTTTTGTCTCCATAAAAAAAAACCCCTTTCGACATCTTCAGGCATTCTATCACATGGATGTTATACGGAAATGTTTGTTGGTTATATTTTAATCGTGTGATAGAATGCCTGAAGATGTTGAAAGGTAAAATCCGCGTTGTCTGTGACGAAATATGTGGAATATGTGTGGAATGTGGATATCTAAATTCCATCACGCACCTTCAGTCTGTATCATAAAATAAATCAGTTGATAATGAGCGGAACCGGTTCTGATCTGAGTAATATTATATTGTAAAAATTGTACAGTATCGTGTTATGCTATTATATATATAAAAAATAATAATGTTTATTACAGACTTTCACCGAAAAGCGACTGTTTTAAAATGAATGCTTTAAAGGAAAAACCAGTTCAATTAAAATAATTCTTTTTGACAAATATATTTTTTACGTTACATATTGGAAGCATTCGTTGGAAAAATTGTGTGTAATAAAAAAAATGTTAGATTCTAATATGTGAAAATATTTTGACAATACTTCTTTGTACTAAATAGATAAATGTTACAATCTGTAAAAGAAATATTCACTTTAATATTGAATGTATATTTTGTTTGTTCCGTAATATCAAATTCTTTTGCAGCATTCTTTTGTTTGGAAACATTAAGCGATTATTTTCCATGGGGAAAAAATTTCATTTAGTGATAATGATTTTTTAACAATGAGTGAGTAAGCTTAGTGAAAAACTTCCACATTTTCGGCTGAAAGAACTTTATTCGTCACGTATTAGTTTCTTTCAATGGAACGCCAAATTTGAATATCATTTTTAAACTATTTGCGCTTCCGCTGTGAAGCCGTTGTTGATTGTAAGGTATTGCAAAAAATATGAATTGAGGTCTGATTTTATGCTTTTGGTGAACAGTTACTACCTGTTTGTACCCTTGTGGTAAAATTTAATATAATCGGTGATGAAATAAACTAAACAAAATTATTTTTACTTCAGTAGGATTAAATTCTTTTGCGTAGTTTTTCTTAGTCAAGATTACAAAACCACTTAAAAAGTATTGATGATTGAAATATAAAATAACATGAAAATAAGGGTGGCATATTTCAATTTAATTATTAAATAAAATAATTAGATAAATTGTCGTATAAATATAAAATTACATTAAGAAAATAATAAATCAATGATTAACGCCCCTAAAGGTAATGTTTTTTATAGTCAAAATAAAAAGACGCTTTATTCACATATTGATTTAATTGGTATTTACTTAGTAGAACCCATCGTAGCACTGAAAAAATAGCAATGAATTTATGTTCAATGAAATTTATGAAATAAGAAGTTGATAGCTATGTCGGCTTATGCTCTTCATCAGAACTGTAGCTCAGTATGTAAAAGATACCTCTGATTAAGGATGTAAGTCAAAATAGCTATTAATTATATATCTAATAAATTTTGTAGAACTTAAATACATTGTGATTTTTCCACCGTACCGTTTGATCAGTTGTTCTTAACCCCAGGTGCGCAAAGTTATTTTTGGGGGTGTGGGAGAAGCCTTCAACAATGAAAATAATCTTTGCAAAATTTGAATCTTCGATGACGTCGGCCATATGTTTCTCAGTTTGAGTTAGCTTCACAAGTATTGTAATGATCAAGCAAGAACAAACAAGAAATTAGTAAAAATGATATTGTTTTATAATAAATATATATTGTGTACAAATTTTTGAGAAATAAACATTATATTTCGCAAAAAGCGTATTTTTCTATATTAAAACAATCGAATCAAATGTTTCATAGGGTGCGGAGACCTATTTTATTACAGGTTCAAAGGAGTATGGTTCATTTTTTTTTTTTTTTTTTTTTTTTTTTAAGAAATACTAATTAAAACAGTCTTTAGCATCTCAACATATTTGGTATAATAGAGAATGTCTTCGTCTCAACATTATACTGAACTACGTGAACATCAAAACGAAGTCCAATTCACCGATTGCTCTAAAAGCTCTAAAATTGGCGCAGCTTACATGGATAAAAGCTGAAATGAAGAGATGGTACTGTGTCAGGGATGCGGTGAGTGTATATTTATTTTATATCCATTCTTTGTTGACTAGCAAACTTCACTCAGTCGAGTTTGACATCTTAGATGAAAAAATTAGATTTGAGGTCCAAAATTTTATCCATAAAACCTTTCTGAACCAAAAGAAAAAGTTAAATCATTTGTCTGAAACTAAAAAGTCAGAATATTCTGTAAATACCATAGTAGAGAAGAAAATATCTTTTGCGGAACGGGTTGTTAATACAACTTCAGTCAATTTTGATCCTAATGAAATGAGCCTTTTAAATAAAGGTTTGAAATATTGCCCTAATGTTAAAATAACTTCAAAAGATTTAGAAAATCTTGCGATCGATGCTGATCTGGCTATACGATCGAATATGGCCATTAAATATGAATGCTCAACTATTCTAAAAAAGGAATCTCGAAATATTGTAAATACTAGTAAATTTGAAACGCGTATCGTAAAGTCTATCAAAACAAAATTAAATTCTAATAACTTAATAATTTCAAAAGCTGATAAAGGTAACACTACTGTTATCATGGATAGAGGTGTTTACGATGAAAAAATGGAGGATGTCTTGTCGGGTCCAGCGTTTATTCAATTAAAACGTGATCCAACTGCATCTAGTTCTGAATCCGTAAAAACAGTTATCGATGAAGCAAATACGTGTTTTCCTACAGAGCCTTTTAAAAAAAGGCACAAACAAATGAACCCACAGTGCCCTAGACTGTATGGGTTACCAAAAATCCATAAACAAAGTATGCCCTTAAGGCCAGTAGTTTCCTTTAATGCTGCACCGTCGTATAAATTAGCAGGGATTGCTAATTCCTTGTTCAAACATAAGTTGGGATTCACCCCCAAATTCGGGATTAAAAACTCAATTCAATTAGTAGAAAAAATTAAAGATTTATCAGTACCTTTGAACGCGAAGCTAGTTTCATTTGATGTAGTGAGCCTATTTACTAGTGTGCCTATATCTGACCTAAAGTCAGCGATTGTTGATTTCATAGATATGAAAAATCTTAATCCCCGGTTGGCTACAGATGTAAAATCAATCATTAACTGTTGCATAGATCAAAATTATTTTAAATTTAAAGATAAATTTTATAAACAGTTGGATGGTTTGGCAATGGGTAGTCCATTGTCACCAATTTTAGCTGATTTTTTCATGAATTTGATTGAATCAAAAATTTCAAAATTAGATCTTTTTAAAAATATCATCTATTGGTATAGATATGTAGATGATATTTTAGTACTTTGGGGAGGTACCGAAAGGCAACTGCATACTTTCTTGAATAATATGAATAAGATTCATAGTTCAATTCAATTCACAATGGAATTGGGTATGCATAAAATAAACTTTTTAGATTTAACCGTTGAACTAATTAATAATCGTCATAGTTTCAGTATTTACAGAAAAGAGACTTTTAGTGACAATATCATAAGTAGCTCGTCTAGACACCACATTTCACATAAGTTGTCAACTTTTCATTCCTTTATTCATCGCTTGTTGACAATTCCTATGACAGAATCAAATTTCAATTTAGAATTAAACACCATTAAACAGATCGCACTTAACAATGGATACGATGCAAAGTTGATTGATCGACTTGTCTTTAAAAAAACTAAAAAATTAGCTTTATTAAATGTAACCTCGAGCTTGATGATTGATGTTCCCTCCGTTGAAAAACGTTGGGTAAAACTAAGTTATTTAGGCCGAGTTTCTGAAAACATATCCAAGAAGTTAGACAAAAAACTTTTTAATGTAACTTTTTATAACAATCATAATCTTAGTCGAATGTTAGTTAACACGAAAGACAAAATTAATATTTTAAGCCAAAGTGGTATTTATCTTCTAAAATGTGATTCCTGTGAGGCTAGGTATATTGGTCAAACAGGAAGATCCTTTCATACTAGATTTAAGGAACATTTAGCTTGTGCCAAAAAAGGCGATGAGATTTCTACTTTTGGAAACCATTTGTTTCAAAATAAACATTCATGTGATTTTACTATAAACTACAAAATCCTGCATTTCAATAACAAATCACTGAAATTAGATAAACAAGAAATCCTTGAAATTAATCGATATAAATTTTTGCCTAATTCTAACCTTATAAATGAACAAACTACTTTTGCGTCGTCACCATTGTTATACTCATTAAATTAGAGTAATAAATATATATTTCAAATAAATATTATTTTTTTTTTTTTTGAAAAATGATATTGCCTCCCTTTACTTAATTTTTTACAGAAAATATTGGAACGCCCCTGACTGACCATATCTTCCCATCTCATCGATTCATCTTTAATCGACTTCTCATGTATTAATTTATTTTGTTCCATTAAGTAGTGAGTGTGGGTTATTTTCGTCATTAAAAATTTCCCACTCCTTACTTCCTTATTGATTGTTCAGAGCTCCTAATGGATTATTGATTTACCATAATTGTAATTGTAATTCTTAATAAGTGATTGTGAACATTTAATTTTTATACTAATTTACTTTATTTGTATCAATATTGTATGATTTTATGTAAATCGTTTCCTAGTTCTTGTACCCATGGTTTTGTACACCTGCTACCATTAACTAAAATTATATTTTTTTTTAATTTTTTTTTTTGTTTTGTATAAATAGACTTGTTTGTAAATTGTATTGTTGATAATGCTCGCGATGAGCGAAACCGGTCCTGATCAAAAAATATATTGTGGAAATAAGTACTAAAAAATGTGTTTTTATTATTTAAAATATAATGCCTTTCCATCAAGAAGTGACAGTTAACACCTTAAAAGGGAGTATGGTTCACTTAAAAAGTTAAGAATCACCGCACTAGAATGCATTTAAAGATGTTTGCTTAATCTACAATATATCACAGGATCGAATTGGTGACAGATTATCTTTTGAAATAGAATTAATTTAAAAACAAATACATGAATCGATAAACAACTTATATTTGAAAGGATTTCCTCGTTGATTTAGACATTTGAAAATTTTCAAACGAGTTGTAGATTTTTATTTGATTAGATTTAAAATATCCAGTTCTGTATTTGATAAAAGATAAAACATTTTCAATGAAGTAATTACTACGGCTACAAAAAAAAGTTTTAATAGCGTTTATAAACAATAGTGTAAAAGCCATAAAACAGTTAATTCACGATTATACTATCTTTCTAAAAAATATTTCATAACAATACAATGATATGTTTTCTAAATTCTAGTTTTTTCGTCAGCTGAAATTTCATCAAATGCCGACAGCTTAGAGAAATTTACAGATTTAGTGGATCGTCTGTGTTAAGAAAGACGTCTCATTTTTTCAAGTGAGAATATTTTCTGTAATCGTGTGTAATTTTATTATAACACAATAAACACACTTAAAAATAAGTATTCCTATTGTCACAATGGTATATTACACTGGCATGCTATTATATTCAATGATACAACTATTTATTGCATAGCAAAGTGTAAACAATGCTATGAAACGAAAACACATGCATGTTCTTATACTCGCAATAGTTAATAATATTATATAAGTATTGCATTACAAAATAAAATATAATTTAGCATATAGTATGTACAACATAGATAATAGTCGTTTAGACGATTTTTTTTTTATCTAATTTGACAATTATTCAGGATTGCAAAGATAAATTAAAAGCTTAAGTTCTGATGTATTTTTTCCAACAATTAATTATGTATGCAATTAATATTTTAAACAGTGATAAAATATGTTAAAATAGCATTCCTTTCCATCAATAAGTGGCAGATAGTACATTTAAGTTTTATAAGTCCACTGATTTACTAATTATTTAGTACTTTTGGAATAAAATTCCGTCGATTTTGATGGAAAAAAGTGCGTCAAGATAATCGTTGTTTGTTTTGAGTGTGAAAGCATGACTCTTTTAATCATTAGTTACAGTCAAAACACGACAAATAGGTTGTGTACAGTGATGTCAAATGGAAAAGACATCAAGATGTATAACGCTAAGCCCTAACAACTTTTAACATTGAAATCCGTTTATAATTTGTTTTTATTTTACGCTTAAGAAACTATTTCGAAAAAAACTCCATTCGAAAGTACTTACAAATAAAACAAGTTTAGATGATTAAAATTCTCTTACAATCTTTGTGTGATTTATTATATAGTAGACGATAGGTCAAATAACAAGTTGGATTGCGAGCTAACTCGGACTACGAACATTATAACAAAAGATTTTTGTGTTTGGACGACGAAGACATATTCATAACGAATTAAAATTAGGTCTCTAGATTCTCACAAAATTATGGTAAATTGGTAATCGTTAAGTGAAGAATTCGGAAAGTCTTGGAACAAATTATGTTCGTTCACCGAACATCCACTGTAAAGCCTGAAGATATATGTAAACCGTTATCAAGATAAAATATCTAAGATCGCACTTAGCACGTATGTGCACAAGACTATCGTATTATTATTTTATATAAAAGAGAAGATATAAAATTTTATATCAAAGAATATTATAATAATACCGATTTATGTTAGGTTCAATAGTTTTTAACGGCACCAGTCTTTTAAGAATAGCTCGTTCTTTAAATATGCACAAAATTTTACGACTTTCAATTTTATACATAAAAGCTACGTAAGCCTCTTCATCGGTGATGTGTGGACAGAATTTGAAAATATTTCAAGTTTTACATAACTCTAAACAGTGAATAAAGCTCATCCAATATCTTTAAATAGAAATGTCATAATTTCAAAGTAAGTATACAATAAAACTTTCAAAATGAGGATGGTATATTTCATTATCATATTCAACTAATTAATTTGATAAATTATTGCATCGATATAACGTAATATTAGGTAAATTAAAAAATTCAATCAATAACATCCCCAAAGAAAATGTCAATTAAATTATATAATACCAAAATTTTTATAGTAAAAACAAAATGACATGTTATACACATATTGATTCAATTGGAATTTTCTTGGTAGAACTTCATTATAGCACAGTGAAAAATTAACAATGTATTTTTTTCATATATTTACTAAATAAATGAATAGCTTTTTCGGCTTACGCCCTCGTCAGAACTTTTCCAGTTATCAACTATATACCTTGACATTTATTGACATTTTTTAAAACTAATGCAAATCCTCAGTACAATATGATAGTTTATTTTTAATACTTTATTTTGTTTCTATGAAAATATTTTTTGATAAACAGTTTCTACTTGGAGACAGAAATTCTAAAAACTTTCGCAACATTTTCTGCTTTTATTTCTAATGGGAATTAAATAGCTTTTCACTATTCCCACAAACCACATAGATACACACGTTTATGTTTATTTTAGTATTGTCGTAAATATCACAATAAATCTGGTTTTATCTTGAAATCCTTGTGTTGACATTACACGCAAATATATTAACTTGTTAAGGTCATAATAATAAAACTTTCACTGTTTCAAAGAGAGAATAGTTGGTTTTATACGTTTTATATGTGAAATACATGGAAATTGTCGATGAAAATATTTTATTTTCACGAACAGTTTTTAGCATTGCACGCTTAACAAATATTTCCTTAATAAAAATTCTGTGTAACTCAGCAATTATTTTTCATTGGTTAATACAAAAACTTGATCGCAAACTTTTTAATTAATTAATACAATTTTTTTTTACACAATTAAATAAGTTTCAAGCAGGGTTGTGAAGTCGGAGCCGGAGTAGTGAATAACGAGCCACTACGAGCACTTTTTCGATTAAACGACTTTGAAAAATATTTGAATATACAAAATAAATAAATCATTCTCGTTTGATTCCCAATATAGAGGACGAATTAGACTTTCTATAAAAATTTAAAAATTAGTTTTACGATGCGTATAATTTTAATGTTGGAATAGTAATACAGCAGTTTCTATAAACTATAAAAGATTCAGCATTGACCGTTATTGAATTTCCGTCAACCCAAGTATTCGTAAAACGGTTTTTCAGCTCTTAAAATCTTTATTTTTGATATGAATATAAACAATGACATCTTAAAGAATAAATTCAAATAAATAAAATTTGTCTATTTGATGTACTGGATGGATAATCGTTAATTTAATGCATATAAATAGATAAAGTAGGAAAGAAACCTGAATTAACTTAAAATTAACCTTTTTTATTCGGAGTCCGTGTCGACTTTTTTTAACTACTCTAAAGTCCTGATTTCATGTGATGAAATATAAATATTTATCTATTTTTAATTACACGGTACAAAACTTGCAAATAATCAATTCATTGCTTATGCAGCGTAATTAAATATATATGCACATATTTAAATATAAAGTATTGGAAATTCAACAAATACACAGTAAAACAATCAATAAGGATTGCAAAAAAAAGTCAACCAAGTAAGCTCATGAAATGTCTACTTTAACTGAAATAGCATTCGTCTGAACTCACTTTCGTCCACATGAAATACGTCAACATCCGAAGCAATACTGTTAACATTGTTAATGCTCTTACCATTGGCATCCCCATTGGCAGACTGGTTCTACACTTTGGAAGAAAAAACAAATTATGTACACGATTTCTTAAAAAACTATCCGAAACATAACAATATGCGGATAAGAACATTCAACTAATTAATTTGATAAATTATTGCATCGATATAACGTTATATTAGGTAAATTAAAAATCAATCAATAAAATCCCCAAAGAAAATGTCAATTAAATTATATAATACCAAAATTTTTATAGTAAAAACAAAATGACACGTTATACACATATTGATTCAATTGGAATTTTCTTGGTAGAACTTCATTATAGCACAGTGAAAAATTAGCAATGTATTTTTGTCATACAAAAATTATAAGGTATAGACTATAGAGTTTTATAAGGGATTTTTTGTTCTTCCAAAGTGTAGAACCAGTCTGACAATGGGGATGCCAATTGTAAGAGCATTAAATATGTTCAACAGTATTGTTTCAGATGTCAATATATTCTATGTGGAAGAAAGTGAGCTTAGATACTGTTTTTTAATGTATTATAGTAGATTTTTCATGAGCTTGCTTGGTTGATTTTCTTGCTATCCTTGTTCCATTCATATTGAACACGGTTATCTTGCATAAGTGTGATAAAATACCTGAATATGCCGAAAGGCGAAACATGGGTCGTTAGTAACAAAACATGTGGAATCGTACAAAGTTTTAACAATTCAAATATGTTAGATACTTTCATATGAAAGTTGCTTTACATGGAATTTGTCCAAGTAATAACAAATCTTTTCACAAGTTGTAATACAGAGTCGTCATCCACGATTGCTCCAAGTGTATGCTGATAAAAAGTTTATTTTATTCTTTATACTGGTCAGCACTTTTAACGTTTTGGATTAAACTTTTCTTCATACCGGAAATTTTCATTCTGCTAAACTACTGTTACATACATTCTGTTTTGGAAATAAATGAAAACATTGAAATTCAAAATGTTGTTCCAGTCAAATTTTGTGTTTGTGTTGAGACGATAGAGTAGCAGGTATTTAACATAGTTCATTGCGACTATTTATTGAGTTGGCATTTAATTGATGGAACTACATTATAAAATTTTAAACAAATATGAATATATTTAATTTCTAAATAAATAAAATGTATTTACTTTTAAGGTGTTAACTGTCACTTCTTGATGAAAGGCATGATATTTTAAATAATAAAAACACATTTTTTTAGTACTTATTTCCACAATATATTTTTTGATCTTTTTGATTGATTTGAGCGAAACCGGTCCTGATCAAAAAATATATTGTGGAAATAAGTACTAAAAAAATGTGTTTTTATTATTTAAAATATCATGCCTTTCATCAAGAAGAAGATGTATTGTGTACCTTTTCTACACAGCTATATATAGATAAGCAAATGTTAGTTTAAGTATAGTTCTGACAATGGCGTTAGCCGAAATAGCTATCAACTATATTTAAAAAAATAATCTTGTAGAACTAAAATACATTGCTATTTTTTTCACCGTGTTATAATGGAGTTCTACCAAGTGAATGCCAATTCAATCAAAAAATATACCGGTATTCCACCTTTCCAATATCCCAATTATTTCATAATTATGTTTATTGATTTAAAACCATACCTGCTAATACCCTGGTTTGTTTTTTTTTATATCATGTTGCCCACATTTGACCTGGCCAGTATAATAACTGTACCTCAATTCATTCGACCATTCAATCCCTGCGACAAATAAGATTTAAATAAAATGGCCGACGTCCTTAATTGGTCGAATTATCTTTCAACTGTTTTGCATTGCTGAATCAACGTCCAGGTTGTTATTGCATTGAATTATGCGTATGCCACCAAAATTAATTCGTTCATTGGTTTTTATTGAGAGCACTTCAGATATCAATTGTCCCAATTGCTGATCAAATATTTATCAACTTAAGAGCTTTTTTTAAAGGGTAACTTTTGCTTTCACAAGTTAGTTTATTGCAGTACGTAAAATAATAACCAATGTACACGAAATGAAGCATATTTTAAAATTATTTTACATGTTTATTAACGAGTTAAATTTTAATTATGATATGTCACGTACACGAAGCGATGTTCATTTAATAGCCTAAGCTTGTTCAATATCAGATTCGATACACGGTAAAATTTTATATCCTAGTTCATTCTTTACAGCTCTGAATTAAGAGAATGCTATTTCAAGTATTGTTTTATTTTATAGTCGTTTAGAATGACAATGTTCCGTTTTAACAATTCAAACATAATGTTATGTACCGTTTTTATTTTATCAATTTAAGAGGTTTTTAACATTTCATTTGTCAACTTTTTTAACGGTTTAGGGAAATTTAATTTAATTTTATATGTAATATTTTTAACTCAAAATTTTGTTTAATTTAAATTTTTGTATCATTGCATAATAGGATTCTTCATGTTTTGTCAACAACAAACCGTATTTCGCCTTTCGGCACCTTTCAGCATTTTATTACACGGATACAACAAAACTGACTGAACTGAAGACGAAACCCGGGTCGTTAATGACAAAAATGTGGAATCGTATAAAGTTTCAATGATTCAAATATGATGCTGAAATTCCATCAAACACCTCTTGTCGATATCATAAACTAATAAATAATAAATTTTATATTTCCTTTTTGCAACACGCATGAAAGGTGTACGACAATTTTAATAAATTCAGTAAATAGTACGGTTTTTTATTTTTATGTAAAGATTTACAGTATATTCTTCACAATATATATATGTCCATAATTTCAATACTTAATTTTGTAGTGTTTTCAAACAGTAAAAAAAATAGAAAATTGGATATATTTCCCCTTTTTTCTGCGCTGATGATTTTTTTTATGATAATAAATTGAAACTATAAAAAACTCTGACAAACATGTAAGTGTCATCATTAATTAAAAACACGGGTTTTTTCAGATAATTTTAATGGTGTTAAGTATATTTAGATTCACCATGTGATTTTATACATGTGATTTTTATGAATCGTTACGTAACACCAAATATAATATAAAACAGTACGTTGCAAGAGTCGTAGATCTAGTTAATTTTGTAACATTTTCCTGAAATCTCATTAAAACGGTTCGGTATTTCCAGTGTTGCGGTAAGTACACTAAGTGGTTTGCTGCTTTTGTTAATAGTAGTGCGAAATACATTTTTGGAGAGGGTTATTAATAGTAATTTTAGTGAGTTAGAGGTAGTTAATTCCAGTCGATTATATTCGATTGTTTTAGAAAATTCTATTATATAATCTATTAGGTAAGGTTATCACTATAAAATCCAACTTTTTATCTCTATTTTTACGAGGTGCAGAAACAAGTAGACCAGTTTGCGATATATCTACTTTTAAGCTGAAAAATACTTTTGTGCTTTCTACATTTGTAAATTTTCAAAACAACAATTGTATAATACTCATTGATTGTATTGGCATTCACTTGGTAGACCCCATTATGACACGGTGAAAAAAATGGCAATGTTTTTTAGTTCTACAAAATTGTTTTTAAGTATAGTTGATATTACACCTTCATCAAAACTATATTGAAGTTACCTATATATAGCTGTATAAAAAAGGTACACAATATATCTTCTCTTCTGTTGTAACACTCAGATTGATAACATTAAACATCACATTATTAATACAAGCATTCCGATTTTCAGTGCTAGCAGTAACAACTTTTAAAATTGATCGTATTTTTCTGAAATAATTAAAAATTGTCATATTTAGCAAGTGTTTCGAACAATCGCAGATAATTAATGAGTTTACATGTTTTAAATGCTTGATTTTTTCCCAAATGACATGAGCTTTCATGAAAGCTTTTGTATTATATTTGACGACATGGCTTTCTTCATATATTCACAAACAATTATTTATATAAGTTCACTTTTTCCTATTCAATAGAAAAAAATACAAAATCTATCAAAATAAATCAAAAAAATGCTACATGGTAACACGTGATCCGCTACTGAAAATTTAATTTCCTTCTCGCGGTTTTCTTCCGCCTCTACAACACGATTTTAATAACCTGACGTAAAACGTTAAACCTGAATGAACATATTATTTATTTATTAGAACATTCTGAAAAGAAGATTTCATTTCAATTTTGATTTTACATTAATATTATTATGAAAGCATTTGGTATGCGTAGTTTTTCGTTTGAAATTATGAGAGCAGTAATGTTAAAAAATTTACTAAAAATACATTGAATTTTACTTTGATCCCACAGTAGTAATAAATGTTCATAAAACGTATTTTTACATCAAAATTTTTCGTTAAATGATGATGTGATAAAGATTTAAAATTGTGTGATTATTTATTTATTTAATTTTGAATTTCCATATTTTTTCATCAACCACAATCCGGGTTTCGCTATTCGACGTATGCAAGCATTTTATTACATATAACCCAATAGAACTAACAGTTAATATACAATTAACACTGCTTAAATTAATAGTTATTAAAGTTATTTAAGAAATATATTTTGTTCTTATAGATTAAAAGCAATTAAAACTAGATTGAATTTTGAGATATTTCATAGACAGATTTACAAGATTATACGGGGATCGAGATATCGTCGATTTGTCTATAGATTTTACGTGGAGCAGATTAAACACGGCTGATTTTCAGTACACAGATACATAGGATATTGAATATCACGTAAGCTAAATGGCTGAACAAGTAACCATTTCATTTTTTTTCTTTCTTACCTTTTAAATACTAAAAGTGATTTGAAAATCAATCTGTCTAGCTCTGTATCGGACCAAAAAACGAGGGGTAGAATCGATTTTTATCAATATTAAATTGTGGAAGGCAGTCACGTAAAAGCGACTTTATACACATAATGGTTAGTGGCGGGACAAACAACTTTTTTGAAAATCAATTCAATCAAAGTATTCTCAGCCGGTATCGCAGACTTATTTATTATCTTCAACGTATATATAAAAAAAAAAAAAATCAAATGTAAAGACTGTTGGCAAAGAAGTCGATCGAGTAAGCTTTTAGAAATATATATTATTTTGATTATGTTATTAAAATATTTTATCGATATAGATTTGGTATGATTACAATATGTAACAAATCACAATATGTAACACACATGTGGTTTCTCTGAGAATAGAAAAATTTCAACAACGTGGGATTGATAGGGAAGTGTATATTTATACATGCGCAAGATGAAAGCAATAAATTTTTCTCACGCCAAATAGTGTTACATGAAAAAAATAAAGAGAGGTTTGGGCTTATACTTCAGCGATGATTTTAAAAGAGGTATTTACTGCTAGATTATATAAGAGGTGTTATTAAATAGGCTACTTTTGGAGCAGTTCTTAACACATTCACGACGGGATGAATGTGATCAGAATGTTAATCGATATAGCAACAAAGTCGTCATAAATTTTTCACTACCGGGAAATATTTGGTGAAAATTGATGAAATTGTTGATAAATCTTTACAAACTTCACGCTTTATTGCCGTATGTTTTATATTATAATTTCAGTTAATTATTAAAACGTATGTTAATATTCCCATAAAACAAAGGTATATACCTATTAGCAGACAATGCAGTTTAAATATTCGATGGTTTTTCATACCACTCTTTTGTGTCTTTTCGTTAGAATTTAGTGTTTGGGATAAGCCACATGTATCACATGACTTAAAATGGTTTTACTTCATAATTAACGGGATTGCCAACCAAAAATAAATAAGTGCATCATTATTGTATGTCATGCGGGCAATAACTAATTGTCTGAAAAGAGTTATGACCAATTAATGTCCAGTACAATATACTGAACGAAGCGAAATTCACGTTACCTGGTGTAAACTTGTTAATGTTTAACGTTTTTTGGTCAATTATATTATACTCATTCATAATTATATTTCATGATATCGGCTGAAAGTACTTGATGGAATTCGATTATCAAATTTGATTTCTTGAACATTTTTTGTTACTAATGATTTGAGTTTCTTGACTGCAGTTCTGTCACATCCGTGTAATAGAATGTCTGAAGATGCTGAAAGGCAAAAACTGGGTCATTAGTGACAAAGTATGTGGAATCGTACAGTTTCGACAATTCAAGTTTTAATTTGTCATTAACTGTCTTATATGTCCGTATTTTTTTTTGAGGATTTTTTAAAAAATATGTATTATCTAAAAAACAATATAAGTAGCTTTCAAGAAAAAAAATATAAACGAATCGAAATATTCGTCAGAAATCCATTACATAATTATTTTTAAACGTATTTAAACTTCACTTATACGTTTATGTAAAAAAAGCTAATTTAACTAAGAAATGGACGACTTTTTTTCGTCTGAACGAAACCAATTAAAACCTTTTATATGTTTTAAAATTAATTATGTTTTTTTAATGAATTGAATACTAAAAAATTCAATCATCCATATTAAATTATAAATAGCTTTTGGTACAAACAAAACACAATACTGTAAAAATTTTACAGTCTACAATCATTTGAAGGTCGGTTCTTCTATTTAAAAACGTTATGTTATTTTATAATCTATTCAGCAATAATTATTATGTTCTATTTTAAACTCCAATTATTTTTTTGTCTTAATGTTAAAAAATTAAAACTTTATATTACTGGGTAGTTGTTATACAACATAAAAGCCCGATATTTTATGAACGAGCATTTTTGTCTATCTTTTCTCTTTTGTAAGTTAAGCTTAAAAAGCTCATTTGCACTTTTTATAATGATGTAATATAATGTACTAAAAAGTCTCACTATATACTTAACCTGATTTAATGAGCATATCAAGAGCTTTTTCAAATAAAGTTCTTCGCATAAAATAATAATAAATTTTCACTTAGTATATTATGCGTTAGACAATGTAGCACTTATATCTAAATACTTTAAACGAAGGCTTCATTTGTAATAGCTTTGAAAATTGAACGGAAAATAAAGGTTTTATATAATTAAGTGTTTTTACTTCATGTTTTCTTACGGAGGAATATTTTATTATTTATGACTAAAAAATTTGCTTCAAAAATTCAACATCTTGGAAATACTTTTAGTATATCGACATGATATTTATTATTCTTTTTATAATAGTCGTCATTTATAATTGTAATAATTCCAATTTTGGCAAAAAAAAGTAAGAAAAAAGCTTGTAAGAAATTGTGGAAATAAGTACTAAAAAATGTGTTTTTATTATTTAAAATACATATATATGTGATTTGAATTGTTACAACTGTACGACTCCACAAGTTTTGTCATTAACGATCCGGATTTCGCCTTTCTTCATCTTCAGGCACTCTATCACACGGATGCAACAAAACTGTCAGTTCTGTTGCATCCATGTGATAGAATACATGAAGATGTCGAAAAGCGAAACCCGGGTCGTGAGAGACAAAATTTGTAGAAACGTTCGTAATATAAACAATTCAAATTTGAAGCAGATTTGTTTTATATATTACTAACCGAAAAAGTATTTTGCACACAGGAAATATAAATTCTTTCTAGAAGGATTTAATTGAACACAGTCGTTTCGAGAAGATAGACACTATATATTCTTCAAGAACTTTTAGCAATATTGATTTGTTATTTTTTGTTTGTTTGGATTATATTGATGATAATAGATATAGCTAAAGTTTCTACAGAGATTTTTAATATAATATAATTGATACTTTGAAATTAATATTCTATACGAAATGCCAATAAAATGAGGAGCAGCCTACTAGTGCGTTAACCACAATGGAGTAATATTGTCTGTAAGGTAACATTGTTATGAGCTTTAAGCTTCGTGAATTATGTTATAAGTTATAACTCATAGCACTCTCTATTGTACTAACACCATAAAAAGGCTCTTGTCGTTTCAAGTAAACTTTGGTTTTAAATGTCAAAGAAAAGCACAAATATTAAAAGTTAACTTTATATATTTTTCTGTTATCTATTTGCTACGCATTTTTCCTTTTGTTTTTGTGATATAATCATTGCTTTAGTAAATAATCTCCGATTCTAATGTGAAGTATAAAGATGTACTCGATCTGTAGCTTATATTAATATAAGTTTTTCTACGGAACATGTTGGTCACTTAACCTCACATTTGAGTAAAAAGTACAATTGGAAGGGTTTAGAAAAAGCAGGTTGAACATCATAACACGGTGAAAAAAAAGCAATGTTTTTCAATTCTTCAAAATTTAATAGATATATATTTGATAGCTATTACGGCTTACGCCATCGTCAGAACTATGTTTAAGCGTACATTTATCTATCTATATATAGTTGTGTAGAAAAAGTACACAATGCATCTTCTGCTTTGTTATAACATCCTAGTTTTATGTTCTGCCAATCCATTCTAAAATGAGGCAAATTGATTTTATACATTAGTCGCGAGATTGAGATGAGAGTTAATCTGAGTTTTCTTTTTGGGGAATAAATGTAAATAGTGAATAACTATAGTACTAGCATAATGTAAAACTAGAGTGTTAAAACTAACGAGAAGACGTATTGTGTATCTTTTATAGTCAACTATATAAGTATAATATATTATAAGTAAAATTATGCTTGTGTTTATTAAATTTATTAAAATATAATGTCTTTTTTCCAAAAAATTACAGTTAAAACCTTAAAAGTGATTTTACGGGAATAGTTGTTCTCTAGGTGTTCTCAATAAAAATTAGATGAGTGGGAATTGTCTTAGATATAAAATACAACCATACGTATAATTGATAAAATAACTAAAATAATTAAAAAGTCAATTAAAACAACTGTTTATTGAACAAACAAATGATTAATAATACACAATAGTTATAAAAAAATTTACTCGTACTTTATTGTATATATTTATATCCCTCTATTTTTCACTATACGGTCGTTAGATAGAAGCAAATTGGGTTTGCTTTCAACCGTTCAAACCCTATTCGTTTATCATTTAGGAACCCTCTCTTGGGTACCATAAACGGAGCCTTAAAGCTTGGACGAAGGCTATATTGACCTTATCATTACACCCTTGTGGTACATAGTTACATGGGTATTGCAGTGATGAGATTTTTGGGGTGACTTTGTCGAAATTTAGTTGATAATTTTGATAGGAACAGGATGTAATAAAGCATGAAATTCTTAATAGAAACACAAGAAACGATATGTATGTAAAATTGTTTTGATATCACAGGGTTTGCGAATCGTTGTTTCTCGTTGTTAAAATACTTTATTAAATTCGAACCGTTTCAGCATTAAATTTATCATATATATATTTATGAGATATTTAAAAGGGAAAATATGTAAGAAGATAAAAGAGGTATAAGTTAAACCCTTAAAAATTAGTAATACACAATGTGTTTGTAGTGAAATATCATCATAGTATACATAGAAAAAAAAGTGAGAGATAGAAAATAGCAATTAAATACAGTTATTTTTCGTCAACATAATACACATTTTTTGTAATATCGTGTAAGTAAAAACCATTTTGTTTAAGGTTTTGACTGTCCTGATTTTATTCAAAATTTCATTAAAAAGGCTAGTAAATAACCGACAACAATTATCGTCTTAAAAATTCTCCTTGTGATTGCAAATAACGATACATCATTGTTTGGCGGTCAAAAGGTTACGACTAAGAATTATTTATTATAGAAAATGACCGATAGTGCTAGATGAAGTTTCAACATTGAATTTAAACCTTTCAATCTCCGTACACTTCTAAATGTGTTGTCTTTAATAATCAGAGTTTTACTTTTTGGCATCTTCATAAATTATAGTACACGTGTGTACTCAAATTGACAGTCAGTGACTACAAAGTGTTTATATAGTTGAAATATTATTATATAGAAGACGAATTATGAAAAATATACACTTTGAGCTAAATTTATAATTTAAATATTTTCTTCTATAATAAGAATATGCTTGAAAAATTTATAGCTCGAATATATCTACTAATTTATAGATTATTGGGTTTTGGTCAAATACAATATCAGACGACGTGTTGTTGTAAGAATTATGTTATTAAAACTATTGACTAAAAAAATTGATATAATCTAAATTATGTAGCAAGGGAGAAATGGAATGATTTACTTGTTCATTTAAAATAAGTTATGAATTAACTAGTGCTCGGTTTATTTTTAATACAATATGTAAACACTGTAATTGCATCTTCAAACTTGATTTTTTATTATTCAAATTGTGCGAAAAAACATTTGGATATACTTTATTGTTTCTCTGGAATAATAATGATTTTATTTTACCATATTGAATGCAAATAAATTTTGTATATATGGTTTGATAAAAAAGATAATATTCTCAATTATATCAGACCTTTTTATACTGTATAACAAAGTCTGTAAATAAAATAAATGTTTCCGCGAAATTTCTCTCTGCATGTAAAAAAACTTTTTATAAAGTTATAAAACACGCCACGCGGGACATATATAATATTTAAACAGAAATTATATAAGTAAACGAAATAAAAATGTCATATTATTCTGTCGCTAATTGTTCCACTGAGTTAAATAAAAAAAAATAAGCCCGATGACTCATTTGGGAATCACTGGAATGGAAAAGCTTTCTTCCCCTTGAGAACAAATTTTAATACACATGAGCGCTTCCAAAATAAACAAGAACAATCAAAATTAAAAAGAACTAACAAAGTCTTGCTTAAAATTAAATTATTTTTTATAAAATGGTGTATACAATTTTGAAAGCTGTGTTTTAAAACTATAATTTTACGCAATGATTTCGGGGGATTTCAATTTTATTTGGTAGCTAGTTACGTGTAATTTTACAGTATATGGTAATTGAACAAAAAATATATCCCTCATATAATATATGAATAATCACGTAGTGCTCAAATACGAAAGACCGCCCTTAAAGGGGTGTTCCAACGTTTTAACGATTGCCGGCTTAGCCTTTTAATTATCTTTTTTATTGCAGTTTCCATGTTTTGTTTGGTGTTTTATTTCTCTTTTATGTTGCCTCTTTAAATATTTTAACCATATCGTATAATTTAAAATAAGATGTTTTTGTTTAGGGACTTGGGTTTAGGCTGTTGTGTGAGCTTTTTTACTTAGTTATTATTTATGTGTCCAGGAAACAAAAAGACAACATTTGATGAAAGGTGACTTTTGGCCTTCTGAAAAATAAAATATATTTTTGATTGCTACAAAGATTATTTTTTACTATCTAGATAAAACTTATTAAAGTCGCCTTCTAAAGCTTTTCTGTGATGACTAACATCAGATTTAATTTGTATTTGAATCATAAGCCACTATCCATTATCCGTAAAGGATATTTAAAAAACAGTAGATTAATCATGTTTTATCATAAACAAACTCAAACTGCGGTATCTTAGGCACTGATATTAACAGTAGAGTTTTATTACCATGATAATATTTTCTGTACATAGAAATCAATATAAAATGTATTTATATTGAGTGGGCTTAAGAGGTAAGGAATATGTATCAATTATGAAATATTGTCACTTTGAGTTGATCATTGGTGGTAGCGAAAAATTTTATGAAGCTTTTCAAACAATGTATACAAAAAAAGTTAAACATTTGGTGCACATATCATCAAATTATTTATTATTTAATATAGTACACATAGGCCTCGTATAGCACGGTTATATGGTTTCACAAAAACTTCATGTAATACAAATCTGTGTAATACAAAGTTTAAGGTTTGTGTTCCAAAAAAAAAATCGATCATATTTTATATAAAAATGTACTCAATTTTTTTCTCTCTTGAATTTCGAATTACTTTCCATTATAGAATCTTCATCAATGAAAAAATTCTTTATATGATCATTATCAATAAATCAAAGATAAAATACGAGGAAATGATGGGGACACGACTGTAAGATATTTTCGTATTGAAATTCAAGCCCATGTGTACAACAACGCAAACGAAAAACGTTGATTACTCGACCACGTATCCAACGTTAAATATATTTTTTAAAAATTATTTCAATTTAATTACTCATTAAAAAATCTACATAATTCAATAAGTATGGAAGCGGTGTAACGAAGAATAAATTGTTAACATGTGGACACTATTTTGAATTGCGAGCCCACAACCAATTTGCGAGCAAGCACGTGCACACGTGTGCACTTACAGTTATCGCTAGTTACTAGCATTATTGTCGCAAAGCTGCAAACAGAATATTGACAGATATAATTGGCGGTGTGGCACTCGACCACAGACGGACGTATATAAACCACGTGTACATGTCACGCTTTCGATATCTAATAAATATGTCCAGACCCCCTCAATCTTTGCAATATTAAATAATATTTCACTTTTAGTTTGCAGCAGTCAAACCTAAGTTTGTATTCATCAATAATTTTATTATCGGTTTTTTTATTCGGTTTTTTTTCTTACTTTGAACAATGAATAACATTTGAATCGTGAAATTGAGAGCAGTACGGCTTATTTTTACTGTGGGGTATCAAAAAAAAACCTCCTTATTTTTTATAATTTATGATATTGACTGAAGGTGCTTGATGGAATTTTAATATCAAATTTGAATTGTTACAATTTTGTACGATTCCACATGTTTTGTCACTAACGACCGGGTTTCGCCTTTTGGCATATTCAGGCATTCTACATACATATTGTTAAATTTGTTTTAGCTGTAATATGCTGCTTGCCTAGGGTTAACTGTTTTCCTGTAATTAATAACTTTAACATATATACAATGCTAACTGTTTATTTTACGTCAGTTCTGTTGCATCCGTGTGATAGAATGCCTGAAGATGCCGTAAGGTGAAACCCGGGTCGTTAGTGACAAAAAAAAACATGTGGAATTGTACAATATTGTAACAATTCAAACTCCATATTTTTGATTGATTGGGCGGTAAGTGTGTGGGAGCCCATTTTTAATACTTTGATTACGGGGAGTTCTTTTCATTTTCTGCAAAAAAGACTCGCAGAAAGCGTTGATTTTTAATTCATCGTTGATACTTTATTTTTAATTCCAGTCACATTTTTCGTCAATGAATCATGCATTTTAACGCACATGACTGCTGGAAAACATATCATAGTGTAGTGATATTGTTTTATATTTAATACAAAGAAATGATATGGAAAATGCTGGGCTGTAAATTCGTTAAAAAACGCGACATTGACCAACAAAACGTTTCCGACAAAAATGTATTTAATTTTGTCAGGTTTCTTCCTACCTGTCCTGTTAATGTTACTTAAACAAAAGATCAACCAAACAATCCGACCAATTGTTCATTAAGATATTTTTCATAATCGACTAGCCGAAAAAGAATTCGGAGCCACTCGAACCACATCAGAAATATTTATCATTCCGCTACTAATTACATATTAATAACAAGTTCAAAGGGGTAAATACCCCATCGGAAATAAACGCGTAACATGAAACGGCAGATGTCAGTAAGTCGATATTTAGAAAATTGAGAGCTTAAACAGTGTTAAAGCGTTTGTTCAACTTATTTGTGTATAACATACTAAAGTTTGATAAGACGCGATAATCTTCATAAGTTAATTTTAAACTTTTAATATTAAGTTTTGGAATATCCTTTACGCCGCAGATAATAGGTTAATAAATATCACAAAAAACAATTTACAGAAAACGGTAACCGGAATAAAAATGATGCTTGCATCAATCTTTCATTGGCAGTATTTAATGACAATAAACATATCACAGGCAATCAATCGTCATTATTATCGAATCAATAGTATTGATTTTAATTCAGTTTTATGCTTGGATCATTGCCTTAGAGTCTGTGGCTTACCGATGTAATCAACTCCTTTTGTATATAACTTAACAGATTGTAAATGTTTATTGTGTATCCATTCTGTTGCATTCGTGTGACAAAATGTCTGAAGACTCCGAAACGCGAAATCCGGGTCGTAAGTTGCAAAACATATGGAATCGTACAAAGTTTCGACAATTATAATTTTTATATTGTATATAAAAATCAATGCATTTTTGTTTGTTTGTCTTTTATGCATTATTACACCATTCATTTGATCGATATGAAACTCTACAAATTTATTTAATACAATCCCGCAAATGTTTTTAGCATACAGTTCCTTCTCCACCCTCCCCTCCCCTCCTTAAATAGTATATAATTATACGTAAAACGACACTATTAATTAAATTATTCCTTTCTTTCTTAACGAACTCTAAGCGGATTCTTAACGAACAAACTAATATATATCGATCGCTATTGCTTAAGCCGCTACGGGGAGCCGTTTTGTCTCTGTAATGGACATTTTCCGTGCCATATGTAAACTTATTGATATAGCCGCCTTTTTAGAATCATTTACAATTTTTAGTTTTATTGCGAGCAAGAAACAAGTTAGGTCGTTAAAATATGAGAAAAGATGTATTGTGTACTTTTTCTACACAGCTGTATATAGATAAGCAAATGATCGTTTAAGCATAGTTCTGACGATGGCGTGCGCTGAAATAGCTATCAACTATACCTTAAAAAAATAATTTTGTAGAACTAATGTACATTGCTATTTTTTTCACCGTGTTATAATGGAGTTCTACCAAGTGAATGCCAATTCAATTAATAAAACAATTAAAATACGGTGAAAAATAGCAATGTATTTTAGTTCTACAAAATTATTTTTAACAAATATAGCTCATAGCTATTTCGGCTCACGCCATCGTCAGAACTATGCTTAAACTAACATTCGCTTATCTTTATATAGCTGTACAGAAAAGGCACACAACACATCCTCTCTCCTGTTCCAACGGCCTAGCTTGTTACTTTACCACAATGACACTAAATTTTCAAAATTCTTAATGAAACAATAGGTGTCTATGACAATAAGATTATATATGGAACGGAAGTGGTCCTACTGGAAGCAAATCAGACCACCCCTTTGTACAACGGCTGGACAAGTGGCGATACAATTATGTTAGTTTGTTCGCTAAGAATCCTTTGTGATAATTGGTGTTCAGTCATTCTCCGACCCTTACTACAAAGATGCAAACATTTAGGCGGTGAGTTTGAATTTATATTATGTGATTCATTAATAACGTGATTAGCGAATTGTGAATCTGTTTTTTTGCTGTTGAATGATCTTACACGTTCCTTAGCTCGAGTAGATATACTTCTATTGCTATTTTTTCACCGTGTTGTAATGGAGTTCTACCAAGTGAATGCCAATTCAATCAACAATTAAAATGTTTTTTTTTTATCATTTCTTTGAATTTCCTTTCACTACAAGATCGCAGCAAGATGTGACAGGTCAACTAGTTTCATAATAAAACAAATATACTTTATTTCGATGAAATGTGTTTGAAGATAGTTTTGCTACTAAATTAACGTTCGAGAACTCTGTGGTGAGTATCATATCTATCGCCAATGAATTCGTTTGTATGCAATTAGTGAAATCCACATACCTTTGATCAAATTGGTGTAAGCACTATTAATATTGCAATGCAGTTATTAGAAACATATTCCATCTTGTATATAATGCTCTGTAAAGTGTATCATAATCACTTATTTATTATAATAGTCGCAATCATTGTACCACATGCAAATTGCTAAGTAAATTTCGTAATGGATTTATAATATTAAAAAACAAATCGGTTATATTTTTTATTATTACATAAAATAATAAAAAAACAACTTTTTTACTATTTTAAATATATATATTTTACGATCAGAACCGGTTACACTCATAGCGAGCATTATCAATGTATGCTTGACTGATGATGACTAAATGCTAGCGATGAGTAAAACCGGTCCTGATCACAAAACATATTGCGGAAATAATACTTATAACGTGTTTTATTTCAAATATTATGCACTATTAATAAATATATTATAAGTATATAAAATATTTGAATTGGTTTCAGTCGTCTCGCTCATTTCAATGTGATGAAAAATAATATGGAACCAAGCTTTTCATTTGTTGTTTTAGTGTACGAAAAATGACAAGTAAAAGATAGTATATTTCTTCTTTAAATCAATCAACGACCTAGGTAGCATTAGTGAAAAAATTCATCGGGAGATTAAAAACTCAATAATGGTAGCTTTCAAGGTCAACAATAATTAAGGCAGACATCTTAAAAATAGTAAAGATAAAATTAATAAACTGGACAGAAGCGGTATTTATAAAATGTCCTGTGACTCATGTTTATCCGTTTATATCTGACAGACAGGTAGAAATATATCTACTCGAGCTGAGGAACATGTAAGATCATTCAACAGTAAAAAAACAGATTCACAATTCGCTAATCACATTATTAAGGAATCACATAATATAAATTCAAACTCACCGCCTAAATGTTTGCATCTTTGTAGTAAGGGTCGGAGAATGACGGCTTTGGAACAGCTGGAAATCAATAGACATCAATTATCACAAAGGATTCTTAACGAACAAACTAAAATAATAGTATCCCCACTAGTCCAACCCTATTACAAGGGGTGGTCTGATTTGCTTCCGTAATGACCACTTCCGTCCCACATGTAAACTTATTGTCATAAACACCTATTGTTTCATTTAGAATTTTTGAAAAATTAGTTTTATTGTGTGAAAGTAACAAGCTAGGCCGTTGGAACAGGAGAGAGGATGTGTTGTGTGCCTTTTCTGCACAGCTATATATAGATAAGCGAATGTTAGTTTAAGCATAGTTCTGACGATGGCGTGAGCCGAAATAGCTATAAACTATATTTTTTTAAATAATTTTGTAGAACTAAAATACATTGCTATTTTTTCACCATTTTATAATGGAGTTCTACCAAGTGAATACCAATTCAATCAATAGATTTGTTTATGAATATTTTGGAGAGTTTATACAATATTACACATATCACAACCAATTTTATTTTATAGCTCATTTTAATTAACGTCAAAATTTAAGAACTTTAATCATTTTTCTTTTTTGTTTTGTTTTATGGGTAAATGTGGAAAAGCAACAGTATTCATTGTAAAATAATTCTATGAAATAAAATTCTCTTTTAAAACAGTGCATTACGGCATAAGTTAGTTCCTTAACATTTTTAAGATACATTAGGTAAATGAAGGTTTTATGAAATTAACAGAAGACAGATTCTTCATAAAAAAACGCATGGATAACTTTTAAATATTAAAAAAAATATTTCCATAAAATATTTTGTTGTATTATCAGAACTGGTTTTTTTCATCGCGAGCATTATCATGATACAAATTACAAACAAGACTAGAAAGGTTTTGATAAAGAAGCTAACATGGGTGGCGTTAAGTTGATTTCAAAAAAAGCTATCCCCGCAATTGAATTTTGAAAATACGCCTAAATAAATGTTCTTCGATAAAATCAAAAAGAATAATACTTGATATTTTTACCTATCAGATTATGTTTTTATCCTAGAGTTAAATTTTAAGAATTTTTAATTTCACTGTTATTGCTTTTCAAAAAAAAAAAATTATCGAATATTTTGCATATTGACATAGCTTTGATGTCGAATATTTATTAAAAAATAATACTCATTCCATTCTGAAAACAAAAAAAAAACTCTGGTAAAAAAAGCTTTCAAACTAATGAAAAAGAAAACAATTTAAATTATTGACTCAATAAACAAGTGCTACGTTAACGATTATAGCTTTTCGTGAATAATAGATGGGCCGACGATTTTTTTTCGACATTTTTCTTCAGCAATAAATAATCATTAATATTTTGCCTGCCGTTATATTTTGTCGCACATTACAAGCACAGCTATTTTTCATTTTATGCTTTCCTTTTGTGATTTTTTACATCGATATTTTCATCATTTCATTTTTTAGGTAAAGATAATAAATGCGGGCTTAAATTTGAAATTTTATTTGCATGCTGTAAAACGAACAAAAATTTGTGGGTATTTGAGAATCGAGCCAAGATTTTAATGAAAGGTTTCAGTGTGTATGTAAAAATTTACTTCAATTTCGAAACATCAAAAAAAATTATCGTGTTACAGAGTCGAAGACAATCCAAAATTAAATATATAACACAAACTATAGTTGAATCATTAATTTTGTAAGTTTGCAGCACTTTCGATAAACCTCCGCGCTCATTTTTATTTTACTCTACGAAAATTTTTTTTGAATTGTCGATGTTATTTGTCAAAAAATGCAGCCAATTAAGATAAAATAAATTTTTAAAAATATAATAAATCTCAGTTTAAAAAAAAGCGTACCGAAAGTACACAAATAAAATATCATAATGTTTTTTTTAAGTTGAGATTTCTTATACGCTTAGCTCTACAAGGTAATATTTTGTCTACAAAATTATTTTTAACAAATATAGTTGATAGCTATTTCGGCTCACGCCATCGTCAGAACTATGCTTAAACTAACATTCGCTTATCTATATATAGCTGTGCAGAAAAGGCACACAACACATCCTCTCTCCTGTTCTAACGGCCTAGCTTGTTGCTTTAACACAATGACACTAAATTTTCAAAAATTCTAAATGAAACAATACGTTTATATATGGGACGGAAGTGGTCATTATGGAAGCAAATCAGACTACCCCTTTGTACAACGGCTGGATAAGTGGCGATACTATTATGTTAGTTTGTTCGTTAAGAATCCTTTGTGATGATTGGTGTCTATCGATTTCCAGCCGTTCCAAAGCCGTCATTCTCCGACCCTTACTACAAAGATGCAAACATTTAGGCGCTGAGTTTGAATTGATATTATGTGATTCATTAATAACGTGATAAGCGAATTGTGAATCTGTTTTTTATTTTACTGTCAAATCAAGTAATAAAAATAATATTCTAGTTGGTATCCATAATATTGAGTTGTCAAACTTTGTAATACATGTTTATGCCTATTTGGTGGAGATATATAGTCTTATTTTAATGTTTTGAGAATGTCCAACCCTTGCGCTAATGGCATCGTTTCTGGAGCGTAAATTTGAAAGCTCTATTAAAAAAAGCTTTTCTAAAAGCTTGCTTACTTGCCTTTATGAAAATATTCATATGAATTACCATGATACATTGAAAAAAAACTGTAAAGATCAGTAGAGATTTAATCCTTATAAATAGTACATCTCGAATAATATGAAATTCTTTTTAATACAAATAGTTGTGTTTATATAATAGTATATTTGAAATGATTCCCACGTTGTTGTTCCAAAGCAATATACCTATATTGATTTTATTGATTTAGAACTATGAAAAACAATAGAAAAAATCGTTCATGGCTTTCGTACGAAACACATTTTTGTCTTTCATTACAGTCGAATTTTACTACGTTACCGAAAATTGTAACGTTGAAGGTTAAAATTTTCTTTTTTATTAATCAAACAACGTTTGTATGAAATGGTTGATCTTTATATAGCGTGTCTTTTTTACCTTCCATTCGCATATTACTTGTACTGCTTTTGGTGTTAAAAGTTGATTTAGGTTAATAGTGAGATAAAAAAATTCGTTTGAATTTTAAAATATTAACTGTCTCTTCTTGGCGGAAAGGCATTTCATAAAAATAAATAAAACACAATGTTTAACACTATTCCCATATTTTTTTAATATCAATAACAATTTCACCCCATTGTGAATATTATTAACCAATGCAATACTACTCTAGATGAACTGATCTATATTCAGTCTATTGGATCCGTGTGATAGAATGCCTGAAGATGTCGAAAGGCTTAACCTGAGTCATGAGTGACACAAAAGTGTGTAAATGAGCAAAGTTCCAACAATTCAAATTTGATATTGAAATTACATGAAGTACTCTCAGTTGAAATCGTAAATGTGATTGGTATTTATTTGTGGATCTAAGGTTTAACTTAAGGTTAACGATGCCTGATCTATGCACTAGCACAGGAGTAGTCAACATTTTTATAACTAGCACCCACTTTCGTATATCTGTTAGTATTCAAATTTTGTAACCACCCATATCGTTCCACAGTAATTGTGATTTATAAAGTTAGGGAGTAGCTTCACTTAATGTTTATAATCCCTAAGGCCCAACGTCAAATCTGGACCGCCGGTAGGTTAACGAAAAGGATTATGTTGACTACCACTGCATTAACATATATAATACTTTTTTTTAAATATGAAAATATATATATCAATTTTGTTGTTGATACTCTTTCTCGATTCGTGTTTAGATTTAACGCGGAGCAGATATAACCCTTTCGCCTCAGCGGATTTTCAGTATACAGATACACAGGATACTTGATATCATGTAAGCTAAGTGACCGAGCATGTCACATTTTCCTTTCTTTTCTTCTTTTTTAAGCAAAATAGTGTATGGTTGAAAGATCTTTCTGTGCAGCTCTGATCATAATTGCGCTCTGGAAGTCATACGTGTGACAGCGGTTGCACATACATAACAGGTGGAGGTGTGACAACCAACTTGAATTTTGATACGCTTAGTCGATGTATTTAACTAAATCATTTCAATATTATTTACTTCTATGGCATTGAATAATTTTCGACAAACATTGCATGCAAGCGTTAGCTGCACTATTTATCAGTATTAGATTTTGATATCAAATTTCACAATGTTTGCAGAAACGATATGCAGAGCCTAAAATAATTTCAATTTAGTCAGTAACACAGATATAACATATCTCCCGTTTCATAGAGCGCAATAAACGATGGTCATCGATGCCGGTAACTGTTGGCTAAATGTTAATTTTGAGGTTTAGCCTGATTGCTCTATTTGCGCTTAACTCTATTGAAATGTTTACTCTAACGCTAATTTCAAATACTAAGCAACGCCCCAAAAATTTAATACATTTGTTTGCACATGGCTAAAAGCATTATATAGTGTACTGACGTAGAGTGTATAGTATAAAATGTTGAACTAGCCACTGAAGGGTTAGAAGATGGTTTTTGGGGGGCGGGGGAGGGGTTGGCAACTTATACAGTTAACTGAAATTAAACAGTCAACTAAAAAAACTTTTGATGACAAATTAAAAATGTATTGTGGATATAAGTACTAAAAAAAATGTGTTTTTATTATTTAAAATATCATGCCTTTCCATCAAGAAGTGACAGTTAACACCTTAAAAGTAAAATATTATTGTTTTAATGTTTCGTACGTAACAGAACTGATGCTGTTGCATCCACATAATATATGTTTAATAAGTAATAAATATATTTTTTACATAGCTTTTTCGAGAGAAATATGTAAGATAGTTGATTAATCGATATTAATGTTGTGTAACTATGTGAGAAAAGTATTTATGCTGATTGAAGACAATTTACAGGTACTGATAAAAAAAACGTTTCGATAAATTTTAAATAATGTGCGATACGTTTTTAGCATATGTACGGATGCACTGAAATAAAAGGAAAAAAATTCAAACTCACTTGACAAATAAAAATGTTGAAGAAAAATCAAAAATTATCTATGATAATTGTCTACGCCTATTTCATAAATAGCTAAAATAAATTTATCTCATCTTTAAAATAGTGACTAGTATATTGAGGGAACAGGATGCTGTTAATCATTCATACTTAATGTAAATAGAGATTGTTATATATAAACAATTATCGGCACCAAGCTCGCTTTAGTTTCAATGTTAATTGTGATTTATATGAGGGTATGTATTGTTTTATTTCGAATCAAATGGCACATTGCCGCGTAACTGGACAAATATTTCCCTTTACTTCTAATCTAAATTAATGTTAACACAGTGTGTTACAACTTGAATTTGGATTAAATTTATATTTTGGGAAAATTTAATTGAATTTTGTAAAGCAATCGTTAGATTTTTCGTTTAAAATAGTGATTGAATTTTATTGTGTGAAAATGCAATATTAATGCAATGTTATATTGACTCGGTTGGTCTTTTAAAACATAATAAAAATTAAAATCATTTTTGGGTTTACTGTAGTTTGCTCAGCTCTGCAGCGATTTATGTCCATCAGCAACAGCAGAACAAATAAATCAATACATAAGATATGAAAGAGGCTTGAAGAGCTTAATGCAAACGCGTCATAGATCTTAACGCTCCGTCAAAATAATGTATAAAAAAAGCATTTTTGGTTGATTGATATAAATTTTTTTGTGTAATCTATGTACAAAAAACATTTTTGCCTAAAAAATATGTATTATATCAAAAGTATATTATATATGTAAAGTTAAACTAACAAGTAAGACTTTAAGGTGTCATCTATTACTTCTTGGTAGAAACTCATCGTTACTTAGTAATGAAACACAATACCTAGCAATACGTCCGCAATGTTATATTATTCATATCTGAACTAGTTAGTTCATCATGAGAACAAATACGTTGATCTGTAGATATTTTTCGTTATATTTCCATAATATATTTTGTGATCAAGACCGGCTCCGCTCATCGTGAACATTCGCAGGCGGAAACGGTTCTGATCATGAAATATGCACGTTTACTTGTATTTTTATTTATGTTTGAAAAATATTAATTGATAGGATGATGCGACTCCTTTGAATTTAATAATAACTGTCAGAAACTGCAATGCAGCCAAGAATATCCAATATATTGGCAAAGAGGCAACAGAAGGTTTCGGTTAGTTTGTTGAAATAACCTATTGTTTTTATTAAATTTTAATGGTACCAGAATATTTTTTATCACTTTTAATGTGTCAGCTGTTACTTCTTGATGGAGAAGCATTATATTCTAAATAGAAAAAAAACACATTTTTAGTACTTATTTAATCATCAGTTGTTAATGCTCGGGATGAGCGAAACCGATCCTCATAGTATATTGTGAAAATAATTACTTATAAATGTGTTTTCATTATTAAAAGTATATATGCTAATTATATTTACTTCTATCTGTCACAATTTAAAGTTAAAAAAATATTACTTAAAAAACCATTTTTATTTCAGTATTAGCGGTCTGTGAAAATGTTTTCTATTCTTTATCGGCCAACGTGTGTAAAAAGGGTGAAGAACTCTGGATTAGATTATAAGAATGTAAAAAATAAAAAAAAAAAAAAAAAAATCGAAAGTCAAAGTTCACATTCAAAATATATTGTGAAAAAATAGCGTTATGATGTAATATGAAGTAGATTCGCTAGTTTCTAGGAAGGATTTTTTCTGTTTTCTGGAATATATAAAAGCAATACAAGTCTTGTTAAATAAGCACACAATTTATATTTACATGAGGTTATTTTTATGGGTAAATAATCCAAAGGAAATAATAAATATAATGTACGAACATTACTGAAATAGCGCACGAGCTTTTGTTGCAAAGTAGGCCTCACCGGAGATTGCCTAACTTAGTATAAAATCAAACTCGGCTTATGCACGTGTTCACAATGGTTCAAACTGGATGTTGTTTTAGGTACAACAATAACTTTCCCTATATAGGTCTCGTCTTGGTATACTAGATTGGTTCTACAATAACTTATCCCGATTATAATGTTATTTCAGGATAGATTTATCCTGTATACCTGGAATGTATATCGTGAATTATGTTTGACGTATTATTTTTGTTTCTTGTTAATTTCTTAGCAAAATTTTACAATACTTTACACGTTACGTTTAATACAAAATGTATTATGTTAATTAACTCTTAAAACATTTTTATATAAAACAATGTAAAATTTACATTTTAAATAAATTAAACCATAATATATCACCATTATAACTATGTTCATAAAATAATTAATTCAAAACCTTCTAAGTATTTAGCTTATATTTCTTTTAAAAGAAAAATAGCTTATCTGTAGTTAATATTTTTCTAATAAAACTGCTTTTTAACCAGACGTTCAAGCATTCTCCTTTTGGAGAGGGATACGATATACTGTAGGTGATCGTTTAACGAATGTAATCTGTTTCAAGACTATGTTCGCTATCCGAATATATCTTCGTCGTTCAATCCAAAAATCTTTCGTGTAAATGTTCGTTTTCCGAACTATTCGTTAACCGTTCATCCACTGTATAAGCTGATTCCGTGGTGCGGTCGAATCACAAGCTTTAACCTTAGTACTAGCATGGTTTTTTTCAATCAACTTATCTATTCTATCTATAAAATCGGTGTTTTTGACGTCCAAAAATTAACTCTCTTTATAAAAAAGAGAGATTAAGCAACTGATTAATAAGCAGTTCTTAAAAAAACGATTGATTATACCCACGTTATAAAGCCATATGTCTGGACATGATTGGAAGTAGACAAGGATTAAAAAATTTACACCAGCATTAGCCAAAGCGGTAACATTTGAAGATTCTAATTTCGTGCGATCAAGACGAATAGATTGAATTTATGTTAAGTATACTTTAATTTGTCTTTGATTGAAGATGAGTTCAAATGAAATTGATATTTTTCTCTAAAAATTGAAAGGTCTTACGGAATCTAATGTCCAAAACTTGATACTGGAATTTCCCAGACATTATTCTAAAACGTAGATAAAAAAATGTCAGTTAAGTTAATTTTACGCTTCTCATTGGAAGATATTCTATTTCCAATTATAAAATCTGAGTGTTAAATGAACATTGTCGTAAAGTAAATTTTAAATACAGTTCGTTAATATTGTTTAAATAAATACCACTCAACCCGTAACCCGCATAAACTGTACGGTCATATCTGCGATTGGGCATAATTAAATCTAGATGCAAACTTTCAGTCGATTCTATCAAATATATAGTTCAATTAATAAAGTCCATCTGGCCCCAGACGGAATTTAGTTGTACTTTGAAATTGGTTCGATATAAACAAGATTACATGTGACTTGTTTAATGTGTTAATTTGTTTTGGAAATTTTATCGACTTGTGGTCATTCATTTTGAATAAAAAGTAAAAATTGGCCTATTTTAAATGATAAAAACAGGCCCGGGCCAGGCGCTGACGCTCAATTGGAGGTAAGTTTTTCACATCTTTGGTGGCTTTAAGAAGTATTGCATCCGAAGGATATACAGACTTCTGTACTTGAGTTGTACTGTAGTGGGGTTGAAAATTAAAAGCTAAAATGACGTATATCAATAAAATGAAAGCTTTATTGTTGAGTTTATATTGATTACATTAATCACTATTAATTTGTTAAATATCACTTCATGGTGGAAATTCATGCAGTAGTATATTAAATAATAAAAACACATTTTTAGTACTATTTTCACATTATAAAAATGATCAAGACCGGTTAAAATTAATGACTCTCGTGTAAACTTTAAGCAAACTTTGATTATTCTATGTATTGTGTTACTAATTATGACATGTGTTTCACCTCTTTCAGATGCATTTTCAGTTATGACTTTAAGTCTAAAGATGCCTCAGAGAGAGTCAATACATTTGTCAGAATAAGTAACACAATAGTTTATTTTATAAACATTTTATTTGGTGTAAACACGCTACAAAAATTGAAAGTTTGTTGCCTTTACAATGTCAAAAATATTTATAAATTTAATGATTTAAATTAAATCAATAAAAAAAAAAGAAAGAAAAAAAACAGGATACCAAAAAAGTCAATCAAATTATGCAATATATACTTTAATACATTAAAAAATATTATTCGTCTGAACTCACTCTCGTCTATATGAAATATATCGACATCCGAAGCAATATTGTTAATGCTTTTACCATTGGCATCCCCAATTGGCAGATTGGTTCTAAGCTTTAGAAGAAAAACAATTCATGTTCAAAACTTCTCAAAAAAATATCCGCATCAAGAAAATTGTTATTATCAAGGATGATAGAACTCTCATTTAAGAATATTTAGAATAATGTAAATTATTTTTTTAGTTATATATTTCAATGAATTTCTACAAATCTACCGCCGAATTTATCGAAAATATGAATATTTTCTTTCAAAATATAACTATTTCTGTAAGGAAGTAATTTTACTAGTTGTTTCAATGTTGAAATAAAGCATCCTGCCGCGTTCCGCGATGTCACGTATATAATCTTTCGTACTTATTTCCTTATTTGAATAGAACTTCACACACATTTGGCTTAAACTTTCCTTTTGAAATAGATTATGCGAACATTGCGGCAAAAACTGATTCAGAATTCAAACCAACAGACCGATCGCGTTTTGTCGTACCTTAAATAATGCTGTCATTTATATCATTGTCACGAATTCCATGTAATATTTCGTTTGAGGTTGTAACTAATTATAACTCACCCCTTCCTTGGTTCGGAAATATACAAAACTTTGAAACAGCCAACGCGCCTTGAATAATTTTCTGTACGCTGTTTTGCCGTGTACTTTTCTAGAAATGTTGTTTCACGGGACGCCACTTAAAACCTAAATAAATCGGCGTCGCGACGTCGGATAAATCTCCAGTCGAGAAGTGGGAGGCTTCGACAATGGGCGCCGAGAAGCCTCCTACATCCGCCCATTGCGTTTTGTTCTTGTAAATAATTGTTTTCGGCGTTTTCTTCGGGAAACTTTACCACTCTAGAGAGGAAAAGCTTGAAAGTTTATTCCATGTCTGGGTGGTTCAAGCAGTTGAGCTTTAGCTTTATCCAGCCTGAAAAATATAACATACCTGGAGCTTACGTGGAAAATCAAACGTGAGACACAATGTATTGATATCATATAGACACTGTGCACAGTAGAAAAAATTAAATTCTTTAATTTCCGTTTTCTGTAGCTCTTTAAGTCTCTTTTATCTTTAATATCTTGATATACAATACTCTTTATTTTCTATCGTTGCCGACAGTCGTTAATCAGATCTGAGTAATCAAGAGTGAATCCGGTTCACATTCACATCCACACATTCACAGTCGCAATTCGGATTATTATAATATATATACATTCCCATATATTATATTCATACACGCATATTTATACATACAAACGCACCAACAAATATACATATACATACTCAATATATAAGAAAGTTAACCAAAAAAAATCATTTTCAGATGTCGAGGTTGTGTATTTTGGATTATTAAAATTTGTAACAACAAATCTATAGGGGTTCGTTGAGCAGAACCGCTTTCGGCTTAAAACGATTACTCGATACAATCTCATTGTAATTATGTAGATAAGAGATCGTAGGCTTATAACGTTTGCCTACATTACAGTGAAATTTTTAAGAAATTTTACAAACGAACTCTCAAATTATAGGTATTTTAAAATCACTATGCAGCTACGAATTGTGCACGTACGAATATTAATGAATAAGATATCAAATTTGAACTGTTGAAACTTTGTACGATTCTACATGTTCTGTTTTCTTGAATTCTATCACACGAATGCAACAGACACACAATAAGCAGTTAGTGCCTGCTATATGCAAAAGAGTTAGTCTCTAAGGAAAAAAACAAACCCCAAGGCTAGACCCAGACATACGATTAAGATAACTTTAAATACTATTGATTTAATAATAATGATAATCTTATTCTTGTGATATTTTTTTTTAATACTCAATACTGCTAATGAGTGCTTGATGAAAACATTCTACAGAGATAATAATCAACGATCATGAAAATATCATTGGATTATTTTAAACTTGAAGGTACCTACTTATTTCTAGTTAGTGGGTAACTTTGGGAATTAAACAACAAGTGACGTTATCGATTCAATTTATAAAATTTTCGGTTCATTAAACTATTCTCACGTAAAGGATATAACACGGTAGATTTGGGAAGATTATGCTGGCAGTTAAGAATATTACTAAAACTGAATTAACTTCTATTAATTTTAAAAATTTCTTTGTTAAATAACTTAAGATCCCCCGTGTTTTAATGTAATATTTTACAACTTTATCCGCGTAAAATGAATAGTTTTCTGACAACAAATATCATAAAAAGTCTTAACATTTCAAATTTGATGTTGAAGTTCCATCAAGCACTTTCAGTCTATATTGTGAACTATGGAATGATATATCGATACAAATTAGTAAAACTGCAGGGAAACTATTTTTAATTTTGAAATTTTTTAAGCAAGTTTTAAGTTCAAAGTCAACAACTCGAATAACAAGATTGATGATTTTTTATTTCGCATTTCACATCATATATAAAGAAAATAATTATCGTTTTCTTGAATTAAAAATTCATGACGAAATAAAAAGACGCAATTATTAATTTTATTGCGTAATAAATATAATTTCTACGTAGTAACACAACAGCAAAACATTAAGCAATAAATTCAAAGCAATGTTGGTAAAGTTAAGCATCTTAAAATGCTTTTACCCTTTCAACTAAAAACTTAGTTGGGGGAAATCAAGAGACGAGAGTTTTCCTTATACATAATAGGTTCTCCCTGAGCGAACCTTGCGATTGTTTTGCGAATGATTTCAAACTCAATTTATTGAAAAAAGGCGCCAACTAAAGTTCGGTTGTAGCTCGGATCCGTAAATTTTTAACTTTCGTTTGGTTTATTGCGAAACCATAAGTGGCTATAAATTGTTTCATTCTAGCGGTTGGAAAATTTCGAACAATATTACACGTAAAAAAGTTCAAGCCATTGAACGTTTTAATACCATGATATTCTGATGTCGTTCTGTTTGCGGCGTTAACAAGGAAAACTAACAAATGGAATTTCAAAATCAGATATGAATTATTTTTACTGGACATTTACACATATCTTGTCACTCACGAACTGAACGCTTTTTGACATCTTAGCGAATGGAAGCAATAGAAGTGGCACATAACAGCAATCAGTTTGCAACGGTTATATTCGCAGAACTTAATAAAGACTCTTAAGCTAGGATCTAAAAATTATAGATATTTTAGATAATAAAAATACGTTTTTAGTACTTATTTCTAATTTCTAATTTCTTAATATATTTTATGATCAGGACTGGTTTCGCGTTTTTATTAACTGATAAAAACCTCGCGAGGAATATTTAAAATATTACGTCTTTACACCAATAAGTGACTGTTTACACCTTAAAAGTGCAAAATAGTTATGTGAAATTTTTATCGTTGAGATTTTGTACGATTTCACATTTTTTGTCACTTACAACCTAGGATTCGTCTTTCGGCATCTTCATACATTTTATCACACGGATCACTATTAAAATATCAACTTTCACTTCATGGAAATGGCACTATATATATATTTATTTTTGTTTTGTTTCCAGTTTTCGAAAACGTACAAGCCTCAAATGTATTATATTAAGTAAGATGGAGTTATTTGTAATTGCTTGTGTATAATATGTTTACAAGATAATTGAAAAAAACGATGCAAAAGCTGATGTTGTTATTTACTTATATAGTAATGCATTTTGCCATAGTAGCGGACATGGGGCGTTATTACATTAGAAGCTCTCTTGAGTGTACTCACTCTGTAAATCTATTTACTTGTGCTAAAGGAGAATTCAATTATTATACCTTTGAGTTTGCGAATCGCTATTGTGTTTAGATTGCAGCAGCCTTCATCCATGAATTAATTCAAAATCGTGTATATGTTCACCGCTGTATATTAAAAAAACAGCAAGATTGACAAATGAAGACAATTTTTGCATTCGCTTACTTTTTTTTAATATTTAAAACAATAAAAGTACATTTTTTAGTACTTATTTTCACAATAAATTTTATAATCAGGATGTGCAATTTCGTACATCACGGAATTTATCGACTGAACTCTTATTAGGAGATTGTAGAAATTAATAGAGGCCAGTTGTTAAATTCAACCTTCATTCTCAATGATCAACTTAATCTTCCCAACTCCGCCTTGTTGTATCCTTTACGTGAAATCGGTACAATGAATCGACAATCTCATAAATAAAATTCTTATATATATATATACTTTTATCTAGTGTTATATAGAAGCTTAATCGTTACTTGCCAGATTGAAATAAGTCAGTATTTCTTTTTAAAAAACCCAATTATATTTTAATGATTGTTGATTATTATTTATTAGATTAGAACTGTTACACAAAAAATAGTTTGTATTAGTTATACATAAGATGATTTTGAATAATTACTATGAAATGAATTTTGTCATAGAAACGGACAAAGGGCGTGATTAGATTAGAAACTCTCTTGAGTATACTAACTTTGCAAATTTATTTACTAATACTGTAAGAGAATTAAATTAATATAACATACCTTTGTGTTTTCGAAATGAAATAGTTTCTTAAAAAAAAATCGGTGATTTGGCAATACAGCTGAGCTACTAAATAAGAAATAACTGCATTTATCGTGGCAACACAGCAATTTTGAAATACTTTTTTCAGGCTTATTTATGTTCCAAATTAAATCAAATTCAAAAAATATACTTATGGGAACCTTTTAGCGGTTTTATTTGTCTTTGAGTTATGACAAGAGTTGGAAGACAGTTTTGACAATGCAACGAAAATGTCATTATTTGGTTATTAAGCTACTGTGAGACACAAGCGTCGCGACGCTCCACGCCAATGCGTCACCTTAATGAGTCGGCGGGAAAACAATAGAGCTTTCGACATCCGTGCGTTTGGTGGTTCCGTCTTTGTGAACAGAAGCGATCTGCTTTTAATGGTACACAGTCTGAAATCAAAGGAGCTTTGTCTTCAAATCTTCAATGGAATTATTTTAATTACCATGGCGATACAAGACGTCAAATAAAGTTTATGGCTTTGGGAACAGGGCAAAACCTAAAAAAAATAAAAATTGCACTCAATGTTTATTTTGCAAAAATCTACTCGAAGTTTGTCAGAGAAGTTGAGAAGCTTGTCAATAATATTTAAGGTATATAAAAACTCATATATGGCACGTGCAAAAGCTAGAAAATGTGCTATTCATGACATTTTATTATATAAAATAGATAAAGTGTAACACGGTGAAAAAAATAGCAATGTATTTGTATACATTGCTATTTTTTTCACCGTGTTATAATGGAGTTCTACCAAGTTATTTCCAATTCAATAAATAGGTAAAGCGTGATTACACAACACAAAGCGTATCAAAATATAACAGATTCGAAGATTTATATGAACGTTTGCCAGACTACCTTTTGTTTATATTCCACGAGGGTTATTTTCAAGGCTGGTATTGCCAAAACAAAATTTCATAAACCGAAAATTAGTGGATATTTCATTAGCGTTGTCTGCCCCGAAAGCCGATTTGATGTTTTTTGTGACTTGTGCTGCGTTGTGTTGACGTTTGTATTCATAGAAAAAATATACGTGAATCTTTAGTTGATAATTTGTTCAATACATTTGTATCAGGGACTAAAAAATATTTAAATATTAAAAAGACCGCTGGCAAACAAAACAACAAGAATACAATATATAATACATAAGAATCAAAAAGATAAAAATTATCGCTTCATTTCTAGACACGTCTGCCTTCAATCGCAGTCTGTCTCTGACTGAATGGAAATCAGCGATTTGATGTGAACCGGCCTAATATTATGATAAATACAATATCAAAATTGCACAAAAATATTGCCGGTATGCATGTATATTAATGATAAATTTTGCTGAACAAAACTCATATCATTGATGCAATTTGTATTTACTTCGTATAACTCCATTAACACGGTAAAAAAAATATTATTTTGCATAAGTTAAATACAATGCTATTTTTTCACCGTGTTAAAACTCATATCTTTAATTATTGGAAAAAATATTCGTTAGACGTGTTTTTATCATACAGTATTAAACTATGTATAATTTTGAGGTTTTCACAATTATTGTGTATAACTTTTAAGTTGTGAACTGTCACTTTTTGATGAAAAGGCATACTATTTAAAATAATGAAAACCAAAAAACGTCTTTATATATATGCTATGGTTATTGGAGGTTATAACGTTTAAAGTATTGAAAAATTGCACGTTTTAAATCTTTCGAATAATTGCAAATTTAAATTTATGAAATTGTGGACGTTTCCGCATGCTTAACTATCATGATTTGGGTTTCGCCTTTTGTCTTTTGTCATCTTCAGACAATTTATCACGCAGATGCAATAAAAGTAACACATAATAAATAGATTTTATCGGTTGTATACAAGATGCTTTAAAATAATTACAAGAAAATAATTTATTTCAAGGACAAGGTGAAAGAAGTTGAAAAATTATTTGAATTAAACAATTTTACACCTTCACTCACTTCACTCAATCAAATTATTACAATTATATCTTTAAAAGTTTTAATAATTTTGGTTAACAAGCCACAGTTCATATTTTTGTTATTTGATCTAATTTTTATATGAAATATTGTTTACAAGGTTTCTGTTGTTTGCAACACTAAAATAAACAGACTTAATTATCATTTGATAAACTATAAACTACAGACTTTCGTGACACAGAGAAATTATTTCAAATAAAGAAAGGTATTAATAAGTAAACACGCACGTATATACCCCGATACCTAAGCCAAAAGGGAGTAAAGTGATGTTTAGTGTTTTTTAAAGAATTAAATATAATTTTTATTTTTAAATTTTATTAACTAAAAATTCAATAAAATTAAAATAATCAGATCCATGGAAATTGGGTGAAATACGTGATAAATATACATGTCGATTTTTAACTATCGTTACTCGAATCGATTTTCACGTTATTTAATCAATGTCCGCTCCCAACGAATGGCATATGAATACGTAAGGGAAATATCTTTAAAAAAATGTACTGCTTGTTATTTAGTTGTCAATCCTCCACTTTCGACGAGAATAAGGCAAGGTTATGATGAATGATACGCCTAGACGTTCAGGTAAGCTCTGTTTTTAGGATCGGAAGAATCTATGCCTTCCGACGGAAATTCATAGATTGAAAAAAATTGTGATATCGACTGAGGGTGCTTAATGGAATTTCAATATCAACTTTGAATCGTTACAACTTTGACAAACCAATATTTAAATGATGGTTGATTATTATTTGTTGTAAAACTCTTTCAAGAATGACTCATTAATAAGATTAATGGTAAATGAAAATTATGAAAGGCGATTTTTTTAATTATTATTAGATCAATATTATTAAATTTGTTCTAGCTGCCATTTAGTTTTTGACTTGAGGTCTATATTTTCCTGTAATTAATAACTTTGGTATAAAGATGATGCTAGCTGTTTATTGTGCGTCAGCTCTGTCGCATCCGTGATAGAATGTCTGAAGATGCCGAAAGGCAAAACCCGGGTCGTTAATGACAAAACATTTGGAATCGTACAAAGTTGTAACGATTCAAATTTGTGATTAAAAACTACTATAAATTTCCTTCTTGAGCTCGAACCAGTCCCACTAGTAACCAAAGACAATACTGTTGACAACTGAACTATGGAGCCGACGAATTTGTTCGCATTGCAATAATTAAAATGTAAATAATCATTTTACGCCATTTTAGCTCAACAATTTTGAAATTCGGCTGTAAACGTTAACTGCAAAAAACGATCATTTACTTACGTTGAGGCAGGTATTGTTAACAAATATTTCATAATACATATATTTATGATTTGGCCTTCGATTTAATAAACGAGAAAACTTGGTTTGAAGAGAAACAATAATGTTTCTCTAATGCGAAATGACAGGCAAACAAAATGTTAATTTTACTATTAAAATATTTAGTATGTTACAAGTTTCAATAGCACTATAGAGAATTCATATTTTTACGTGGCATAACAAGTTAAATTATAGTTCAAAAGTACTGAAACATTGAAAGTTTAATGACAGGCTATAAGCCGGAATTTTCTGATTAGCATAAATATACGATTTGATGTATTTTATGTTATAAAAATGGTAAAGTTGTTTTGTTAAGTTTGGTCAGCAAAAAGTGCCACCAGTGATGCCATCATAACACTTTTTGCTCAATATAAATAAATAATGATAACAGCTGATTTCACTCATCGCAAGCATTATCAAATAATCGACGAGAAAAACCGGTCTTGATTATAAAATATATTGTAGATATACTAAAAGAAATAATAAAAATTATCACACAATGTCGAAAGGTGTCAGAAGGCAAGGTTCGAATCTGAGGTTGAATTTTTTTTTTTATCAGATTTGACAATTTTTTTTGCCGTGTTTTGTACATTATACAGGCAAAAATTTTATTTTTCATTATTCATGCGACGATTGTGCATGAGAAAGAAATTTTAAAACCGGTTAACTTCAAGAACAAACTTTTCAAATCCATGCGAGACATAATATTTTGAATGTAAATTATAGCATATTTCTAACACAGTTAAAAATATTTCTTTTTAGACATATTTTACTTTGACAAAAAATATTCGTCCTGGTAAGAAATGCGGCGTGATTCAATTGCGGCTGTAAAAAGGTTAAAATGGAATTCGACCAAAAGTTAATCGCTGAAAATTGGTACATTTGAGTAGAATGTGACAAATAAAAAACGTTGGTTGAATTAATTAAAGCGAACGCATTCAATTATGTTAGACCCTGAGTTTCGTTTTGATTTCAAAAGTCGTCTCAAGTCAACACCACCACACTGCCAAAATACCATGACAAGCGTCAAATTATCTGAGCAAAAGCTTCGCGGCGCCAAGATTTAAACGACGCCAGCTTTTAGGCTTTGTGTGTCACATTACGACGCCTGAGACGCCTTTATCTCACCGATGAGCGTTTAAGAATTATTTAGATGAAATACAAACTGTCTCATCAAATCGTTTCATATTCCATTGTAAAGTAGTGTAATCTCCGTTTTAGAGTTTCTATAATGAAGCTTCTTGGGTTTAAATTTATTGAATTTAATGAAATTTTATACACTAATTATATCTACGGTATTTCTTCATAATTTGACAACTATGCGCTACATGAAAGTATTCAAATGCCAATTAACAAACAACATCAAATTAGTACATTGTTACTCGAGTTCTTACAGTACAGCTTAAAGTACAGCTTTTTAATATTAAATTTGAATTCTTGAAACTTTGTACGATTCCACATGTTCTTTTATATTAATTTCATACACAGGCGAAATGAATAAGGCATCTTAATGTTACTTCACAAATACGTTATAATATATAAAATAATAGTAATTATTTGCACAACACTGTTCCTGGAATAAACTTAGGGATAAAAATGCATTTGAATGTAACACAGTGAAAAATAGCAATGTATTTTAGTTCTACAAAATTTATAAGGCATATAGTTAATAACTATTTCGCTTACACCCACATCGGAATTATTTTAGTAGAAGAGGTATACAATAAATCTTCTTCTCTGTTATAATATTATATCGCGATAATATTGTTTTTTTTTTTTAAATCTGACAAATTGATTTTATATATTATATTTCCGATGCATTCACAATATAAAACTAGGACTTTAGAACAGATAAGAAGATGTATTGTGTATCTTTTCTACATCGCTATGTATAGAAAAATCAATGTACGCTTAAACTAAGTTCTGATGATGCGTAAGCCGAAATAGTTTGCTATTTTTTCACAGCGTTATAACAGAGTTCCACCAAGTAATTGCCGATTAAATCGATATATTTGAATGTATTTTATTACACTAAATCGCGATATATGGAATGCCATCGTACGAATTGTCTACTGTCATAGAACGCGCACAATCTTTGACATTCTCACCTATCTTGTACCAATGCTGTACCAAATCTCTATGTAATCCTGTTTAAACGAACAAGGATAATTAGAACTCAATGGTCCTTTACATGGATTCACCGTTAGTAATATTAATTATACTGCCGTTAACATTGCTTGCTTATTGAAATTAAACGGATTAAATGAACGGCTTTGGACGGTTATGTGTCGATTCATTCAATGTTTAATTTTCTTTTATGAATGCAATGATGTGCATTTGTAAGCTGACATCATAAAAAAAACAATTTACAGAGAGTTGAAATCGACAGTTAAAAGTTTAATTAAAATGGTCTAAGTGATTAAACCAATATGTGACTAACAAAACTATTTTAAGCAATATTTTTTTTTAGTGATTGAATTGAAATTTACTTGGCATAGCTCTATTATAACAAGGTGAAAAAATAGCAATGTATTTTATTTCTAAAAAGAATATAAGGTCTATAGTTGATAGCTATTTCGGTTTACACCTTCATCAGAACTATGCATTAGCGTTCATTTACTTATCTAATCTCTTCTGTTCTAACATCGTAATTTCACACGATGAAAAAATACCAATGTCTTTTATACAAAAAATAAATTATAAGGTATGTAGATGATAGCTATTTCAGTTAACGACTTCATCAGAACTATGTTTTGACATATATGTATATATATAGTCTCCACGAAAGTCGGCTTTACTGTGAATTACTCAGCTCTGCAGCGGCAACCTTTTGTGAGCAACGACGAAAGAAAAATACAACAAAAATATATCAGAGATGAAAGCGACTTGAAATACATGACACTAACGCGTTTTCGATCTTATCATTCCAAGGGAATATGATCGTATACGAGAAAGCCTAACTCGCGTTATTTATAAATATTAAATAATCAGTTTTATTTCAAATATTATCCAATAAGAAGAATTTCATAACTTTTCATGACGATTAAAAAAACAACATAAAGCCAACGATGATATCATTTTCTAACTTCCATTTGTCATGTTCATAGTTTGACGGATTAATTTATCACTCAGAAAATATTATACAACTCATCTCCGTTGAAATCCAGATTCAATGCAAACATTATTTTATCTAATGTGATTATCTGTATGCATTCATTGTGTGAGGCACATTATTGCATAGCTTAAATAACAGCATAATGCAGTAAGCAAAGCGACAGACTTAGAGATTAAAATCATAACGGTAACTGGTTTGAGAGAATACTTCAAATCACAGATTTAGATGCATGTATATGTCAATTTAAAATACTTCAAACACCTGACATCATAACAAATTCTAAAGTAAATTAATATATATATATATTGCCGACACGTCTACGTGTCACTTGTAATCTTGAAATTAGAGTGACATAACACTTAGCTGCCTTTATTACAGATTAACAAGTACACCGGCATGCGTTGCAGTGCCACTTAAACAAAGTGAAATATTTAAACTGTACTTCTCGCTACAATCGATGGTTTGCAAAATGTCATAAGAAATTCATAGCCTTAAAGTCTGGCACTTTCGCCAAGGTGGTACCTTAGTATTATTAAAATGCCAATAGTTTTTGATTAGATGTAAAGTAGTCGAATTGGGTGAGTATTTTTTTAAAAAAAGTTTTCATTCAGTGAAAAGCTTATTCCAAAATCAAATTTAGTTTATGAACAATTTACAATATGCAAATGTTATTCTCAAAGTGTGTTATAGTTGAGAATTTCTTTAGTATTTTTTTAATGGTTAAAAAGATTTTTAAACGTGTTCTCATGTGGTTGTAGTAATTCAAAAACCTTCCCGAGGGTAGAAAGAAGACATTTTGAAAGTGTCAAACATTTAACATCTTTAATATAGCAAAATATAAGGGACATAAATACTAACATACTTTCATTTATATATATACAATATATATATAGCAAAAACACATCGATTCAATTAATTTTCAAATAAATGGAACTAAATTAAATTCAATGTTTATATTGAACGATCAATTTAACCTTACAAATGCTCCATTGTCATATTCGTTGTGTTGATATGTTCAATGAGTTGACAATCTAAAAAGTTATACACTATGTCACTTGATATATAATCATATTGTAACCCACTAATTTAAAATAAGTATGTATCATTTACAATCAAATAACCAAAATAAAATAATAATGGTATCCGATTATTGTTAAAACTTTTAATTATAAAGTTATTGAGTGTGTAGTTTGAAAAATTTGATTTCCAAAATTGAATGACATTATAATAAGTAAATAGTTAGTGTAGTTGTTTTACATATATGTTATGATTGTTTTTTTACGATTTTTCTGGTGTTTTTGTGTTCTATTGCATCCCCTGCGATAGAATATCTGCAGATGCTGAAAGGCGAAACCCAAGTTGAGACAAAAACATGTGGAAATGTACTAAGTTTCAACAAATAAAATTTGATATTTGAATTTCATCAAGCTAAGTTGATAATTTAAATATTTGTTATAAATTGCTTAGCATTTAGTGTGTAAAAAGTATTTTATAAAATATAGTTCATTGGGTTCGTGAACTATTAAATATTTATCGACAATTTCTTTTTATGATATTTAGAACTCGATTTTAATTTTGAAAATAATTTTTATTTTATTTTTTAAAGATTAAAAAAACATTAGCCATTCCAACGCTATTATTTTACAATTTATTATCAAAGCCAACGCAAACATTTTTAGTAACCGGATTTTAAAAAATGTGAAGGGTATTCCACTTTTTAATAAACTCCTCTTTATATTATATACTTAAAGTATAAATTAAAACCTTCATAACCTTTTTAGGATGGAAATATCTGCCTTTTTAATTCATTTTTTTTTTGTAAAATCTAACAATACTTGAGAATTTCACGTTATTACGGCAGGCATAGTTGATGTGACCCTTTGTTAGTTGTGTATAAACTTTTTTTGGAAAATAAACCTAGAATCAAGTCTCTTGGTAAACAGCGGATAGTTAACCTTTAAACGCCCAGCGGTCCTGTACGGGATCAGTGATTATGCTGCATTTTGCTATCGGATTACAGTGGTTTATGATAATAGTATTCAAAAAATAAATATTAGATATTATACAAATAATTTCTTTGAGATACCGATCCATAATTTTATTTTTGGTTTCGATAAATATTTTTCTCACTATGTGTAATATGAACATCTGCGTTACAAGGTTGACTCGTGGGATTTGCGCTGTGTTGTATTAAGTGGACTATAATGAATAGTTTTATCTACACCATACAATATATCTAAATGGGGTATACAAATTTTTCACACCCAAAAATTTACCCTATGGATTTGGCATAAGAAAAAAAAGTGTATTTTTATTTTTTTGTGTTTTTATTCTTCAATTTAAATGTTTATCCATATAAAACGTTACAATTTTTTTGGTATTATACAAAATCTTTTATTGTGATAATAATTTTTATTTATCCAAATACGATGGCTAGTTTAAGATGTTAATTTATTTTTATAACAACTAAGGGTCGCGCGAATATTTCACAAAAAAATACTTTGGCAGTGGGGTACTTCTATTGCGTACGGCACATGGACGGTTAAAGGTTAAAGTAATGATGAATATTTTTATTTTGAATATTAAGTGTCATTTTGAATCGTGGGTTTGGTTTCAGTAGACATATTCAATTCGCCTAGCGCCGCTCCCGACTCTAACTAACTGTTAATGTTTCAAAAATATATTTTTTAATGTTAATACAATTTTTTCTTTTCTTGCGTAGTCGATTATCCAATCCTTTTAATTTTATACGCTCACAGTACACGTTCAAAACCATAACTAAAAGGCATATTTTCAAATCTTTTTTTTCTAAAATCTTTTTTTAAGTCCAAAAACCAAATTTTTAAATTTATTGCTCAAATCAAACCATTTTTAATATTTTTGTTTCAATTATAAAGTTTTACATTTCATAAATCACTTTTAAGGTGTTAATTGAAACTTTTTGATAGAGAGAAATTTTATTTAGCTTTTTATCTAAAACGCTACTATTAGTAGGTTTTTTTACAGCGCAATATTTTTATGCCTTACTTTAAGTCATGAGTTGGTTATTGCAAAGGTTTAAATTGAGTCAGCGACGCTCTATAATAATTAATATCTAAAAAAATTGTATGTATTTTTATGAAATTTAAAATAGTCATACTGGTATAAAAAAATCAAATACCGTTATTGATACATTAATTCGGTATTGAAACATTTTGTTGAGCCCGAACGTGGCCCAAAAACAGTTTTGAGGAATGATATATTATATTTTATTTTTAATTTATGATATCGACCGAAAGTACTTAGTAGATGTTATTTCAATATCAAATTTGAATTGCTAAAATTTTGTGAGATTCCACATGTTTTTTTACTAACAACCCGGCTTTCAGCTTTGGGCACTTTCAGGTACTTGATGGAATTTTAATATTAAAATTGAATTGTTGAAACTTTGTGAGATTCCACATGTCATACAGTCGATCGGGTTTTTGGCTTTTGATATCTTCAGGCATTCGATCATACGTATGCAATAGAACCGGCACAATCAACAATTAGTAACGGTTGTATTCCAAACAAACAACTGGAATAACTTTCAATACTGTTTATTTAACTATAATTACTTTCCATTTCTTTGAATATCTGACGATGCCAAAATGCAAGATCCGGATCATAAGTAACAAAATGTGTGGAATCGTACAAAGTCTCAACAATTATTTTTTTTCCTAAAAAATATTTTTATAATATATACATAAAATACTAAGCCAAAGCATTTGAAAGCAATTCATACGTAAATTTCCGATTCGAGTATCACACTTGATTTATTCAACAGGCAATCAGCGTCAATTGTAAATTTTCCATTGGTCGCTCGATCCCGCGTATTCGAACATTCTGGCATTGTGTGGGTAATCGTCTGTTGTACTAGGAGGCGGGACTCTACTCCCAAGGGAGACTCCGCATTAGCGCCTGTCCAAACCGGTGGTCTTTTCGTCCTGAGGGAATCGATGCTCCAATCGGATATTCATTAGACTGACTAACTTCGTTCAGACAGTGTTATTTCGAGCGCGTTGGGCATTTGAGATTTTTTTATTGTAATAATATTTGCTTTACAATTCCCTTACGGTTAGGTATTTATCTGTTTTATATTTTTATTTGCCTAACGATCAGTTCAGATAATCTACTGATTTATCTGATGCTGTAAAACTTGTTCACTAAAAATAAGTTGACAGTTAAATGAGTATTAAAAAAATAAGAAACACCCTTTCAGTACTTATTTCCACTACATATATTATAACCAAGAAAACAAAAAAAAATGAAGCAATCGATGGTACATGAATACAACTAATTTTTTACATTGATCTTGGTAATAGTGCTTATAAAGCACAGCACTGACTTATGTGCGCCTGGCCTTAAAGCGGTTAACACTCATAGAATCACATGAAGGTAAAAACTGTCACTTTGTGATAGAAAGATATGATGTTATTAATAATAAAAACACGTTTTTTGTATTTTCTTCAATGTATGATATTTTGTGATCAGGACCGGTTTCGCTCATCGCAAGCATTATCGATAGAATACAAATTACAAGTAATTTATTTATTCAAAGTAAAAGGTTATTAGGTATACAAAACCCAGGGTTCATGGATAGGATATGTAATCGAATGAAGTATATTAATTTAAAAATGAAATGTTAAAAACCTCTCGTGAATAATTTGCTAACAACATTAAGAGAAATCAATAATCTATTAAGAGCCCAGAACAATCGTGAAATACCCCTGATCATATTACTTCCTGTAAATTGGTTTCTTAGTTTTTTAACCCTTGGTTTTGTATACGTGCTAACATTTTACTTAAATAGGTTTGCTTGTAATTGGTATTCCATCAGTTAATAATGCTCGCGGTGACCAAAACCGTTCCTGATCATAAAATATATTGTGGAAATATGTAGTACTAAAAATGTGCTATTATTAATTTAATTATGGTGCTTTTCGATCTATAAGTGACAGTTTACACATTAAAAGTGATTATATGAGTGTTAGACACTTTTGCCAAGTGTCAATGTACAAAGATTAATTTATTAGTCTTCCATCGACAAATCAAGCGTTCAAGAAGCAGCTTAAACAACGCAAACAATATTCTTTGCTATTTGATGCATAGATAAAGTATATTTTAAAAACGATCAAAGTATGTGTGACTCATTATTTTTGCATTCATTTTATGTGTAAATTCTTTTGGATTATATTTGTGCAAGCATACATATTCGATCTCAAGATAGCGTAGTGACATTCCTAGCACATTAAATGAAAAGTTTAGATTTTAATCGTGTTAACTATTGTTTCATTTTAGAAAAGCAATTTATTTCAATAAAAAAATCCCATTTTACAGAAGTGTTTCAGCAATATTACCACAATATGATCAACCTTTCAACTGCTCACGATGAGCAAAACTGCTCCAAATAGTGTACGTAAAAATATAGTAAAACAAATATGTTTTTGAGCTTTTAGTTTAATATTCCTGCTGCTAATTATTATATCAAAATTTAGTATACTTAAGCTTGTTTTTAATCAATTGATAATGTTTGCAATGAGTGAAACCGGTTCTAATCATAAGATATGTTGGAGAAATATGTAGTAAAAAACTGTGCTTCTTTCTATTTAAATATAATGCCTTTCCACCAAGAAGTGACAATTAACATGCAAAAACAAAAGTTGTTTATTAAAGTAAGTGTTTTTGATAATTTCCACTATTCTGTCGGAAAATTTAACACTTAACCGGTATAATTCCGGTAAAATTTGAGCTCTGCCTAAAATACATCTATGTAAATATTTATTCAGCAGAAAGTTTACTAAATATGCTAACACAGTACATTATTTTGGTCCATATTTTTTAACGGTAATGTTAATCCAGAGTTGGTAAATTTCCACCCTTCTAATATACCCAATACATAAATGCTAGCGTAAAGTTGTACATTTTGGGGCTAGTATCTCGAGAAGGCTTAAAATCAGGCATTTCTAATCGCATAAGCCACAGATAATAGCCGCCTTTCACGGCAAGCAAAACAATGGGGGATATATACCCCTATGCAAGGATCATCGTATTATATTAATATCATCCCCTCAATGTATGTGTATGTATGTAAATTGCGTAAGACATTTTGCGTAGATTTTTAACGTTGGAATACACGCGGGAATTGTGTTAAATTGTTGCTGGAAATAATGCGGAAGCTGTCATGTGTGCAATATTGAAGTGAAACAATTCCATTAAGCCAGCATTATAATGAAACGATCATTTTTCATTTCAAATTTTGCTTGCTTGATCATTCTTGACAGATATTTATTAAATACAATATTATTTATTTTAGATTGGCATTTACGCCTAAGCCTCATATAACACTGTTTTACACAGCAATAATATATAAATAGACTATAATAATATTTATATTTTAATGTTAGTTGATTGATTTTTGTTGAAAACCCCTTTCAAGAATGTCTCATTAACAAGATCGTTAATGATAATTATCAAAGGTAATTGTATTAATTATTATAAGATTAATATTATTAAATTTGTTTTGGCTGTAATTTATTGCCTGCTTTAGAGTAAGTGTTTTCCTTTTATTAATAACTTTGTTATATAGACGATGCTCACTGTTTATTTTACGTCAGTTCTGTTACATCCGTGTGATAGAATGCCTGAAGATGCCGAAAGGCGAAACCTGGGTCGTTAGTGACAAAATATGTGGAATCGTACAAAGTTGTAGCAATTCGAATTTGATATTGAAATTCCATCAAGCACATTCAGTCGATGTCATAAATTAATTAATATGAAAGTGTATATTAATTTCTTAAAAAAATTAAGTACATATTTATATAAACTATCTTCGATTTTATTTCATTTGGAGCGCAAACCTTAATTTTCTATGAACTTCAATAACGTGTCCTGTTAGCAGGCCAGGGTGTACTAGTTGGAACTCCACTATAACACGGTGAAAAAAATCGATGTTATATATATAGATAGCTATTTCGTTTAACGCCTTAATTTAGTTCTGACGAAAGTGTGAGCCGAAATGGTTATCAGCTATATACCTTATATTTTTTGTAGAAGTCAAATACAATGCTATTGTTTCATGGTGTGATTAAATATTATTTTCAAAATATTCTTCATAGCACATACACTGAATAATATATTGAGTTGTTAACTGTAACTTCTTGGTGAAAACAATTATAGATAAATAATAATAAGACACAATTATGAGTAATATCAGGATCGGTATCGATCATAGCGTGCATTATGAACTGATTGAATACAATTTATGATATCCATTGAAGATGCTTGATGGAATTCCATATAAAATTTGAATTGATGAAACTTTAAACGATACTACATGTTTTGTCACTAAAACAAAAATATTTATTAATAACTTTTGTTACAAAGAGATAGACAGATTTACTGTTCACTTATTCTAGTATAATAAAATTTATTTATGATTCAAAACAAATGTATGTAGCTATGTAAGGAATTCTAAGAAATGAAATAAACTCTAATCGTAATATTGTAAAAGTAAGTCGTTAAAATAAATGCTTTGAAATTTAATGATTGTTAGCGATGATGAGAGTTGTTTTTTATAGTATGGTATTAAGGTGATTAACATGTGATGATATTACGTTAACGTTCTACTGCATTTTAATTATATATAAATCAAGGTTTCCAGCTAATAAAACATTAATTATAATTTTTTTAATAACGAAAGAAAATAAAGTTTATCAGTATTTTATTTATATTGTATTGTATTATTGATGTTAAAATTAAAAGTTGCACGAATTTGAACAGATTTTGTATTGTCATATTTTTCAGACGCTATTTTACGCGATATTTTGATTTTTGGAACCAATTTATCAAATAATATAAAAGTAATGTTTTTACGCGATTTTTTTATACGTGTCAATTTCTGGAACCAATGTGTGGCGTAAAAAAAGACTGGATGTACAAATATATGTGTTTTTAAGTCCAGTAACAAAGTGGTTGACTGTCTGTAACCTGCTGTGGACATGGAATCCACAAACTCATAATTGTATGTTTCAATCGATTTATATCCTTAATCTTTCTAATTGACTAACCTTCTTTTCTAGATTTGTATCATTAACTTCTCGTTAAAACAACGAACCGGTTTAGATAAACCACTTTTAGAGCGATGCCTGTTATAAAATATCACCTCTGTGTTTGACATTGCAGTATGGTTGAGTAGTTGTCGTTATAAATACCAACGAAATGAAAAAGCTCAAAAAAGCTCTCTTATAATAGACCATTGCTAGAAAGGTAGAGTCGTCGGAGTAGCGGGATTACGCCGTGAAGCACAATCAGCGGGGTAGAGAAGTTCGCTGAAGTCACAGTTAGAAAGATAAGGGTTGACGGGAGAAGGTTTCGTAGGTCTGACGTCGACAATGGTAGCAATGTGACTAATGACTCGTCACTCTGCCAATATTCCAATCCTTTCCCGTTACGTGACATCGGAATATTATTTACCGAATGAACGATTTGGTATATTCTCAAGCAAATAAAGCACGAAAAACTAATGCAAGTCTCAAATAAGTTAAAGAAAATAAATGAATAAAACTATATTAGCATCATTTTAAAGAAGTGTTTATGTTTTATTAAAGTCTAGAATTCGAATTGCTTGAGTTATGCACATTTTCAGATGTTTCATCCTTTGGCATCGTCAAAAAATCATGTACATGGATGCGTTTTAAATGATAGTCAGGTAACACCTTACACCAGCTTACATTAAATAAAAGAGACGTTTTTTTTTCAATAAAAAAAACTATATAAAGTAATTATTTCCACAATAAGCAGTTGATAATGCTCGCGATGAGCAAAACCGGTCCTGATAATAAAATTTATTGTGAAAATTATTTCTAAAAGACGTATTTATACGATAATTTTAACTGAGGATACTTGATAGAGTTGATATTATCACTTACGACCAGGGATTCGCTTTCCGATATTTTTAGGCATTCTGATACCTGGATACCATCGTACTGACAATGTCTTGTCTATAATCGGTTGATAATGCTCGCGATGAGCGAAATCAATCAAAAAATTAAAATGCTACGCCTTTCCATTAAGAATTGGCACTTAACACATTAAAGGTCATGGTGACATAATAAAACATTATCTATGTCTAAAGATTAATGTTTTTCTTACACAATTAAAATAATTACTGATAAGATTATAATGGAAAAAAAAATCTTATTCTTAGAAAAATTTAACCAATACAGTCTAATGACATTGTAATGAGAAGCTTTGACAAAAATCAACAACCATTAAAATTTAATTGGGTAATTAAATACTTAGAGATTCCTACTGATTTTTAGCGAATGGGTTTACGATGGGCTCAAATATCAAATTCCGAAATACGTGAAAGAATTGTTTTTGTTATATTGTTGACTTATTGAATCTATTTTAGGTACCTGAATTAATATCAAATCAGTATTAAAATTCAATTAATATTTTAGTAATTCTATCTATACATAAATGATTTAAATTAGTGAATTTCAACAAAAGGTCCAAAGCCCGATGACGGGCCGCAAGCCATATGCAAAATTTAGTCCTTTGGCTGCCAGAAAAAAATACACGTCTGTACCCATCACGCTAGCTATAATTTGTAACAAAAACAAGTGAATTTCCGATGCTTCTTTTCATGCCTTTCCATCAAGAAGTGACAATTAACACCTCAAAAGTTATCAATGCATATACGTTCGTATATTTGCATGAATTGAGATGAAAGCAGTACAGTAAAAAAACTTTATTTCAAATTATATATATATTTTAGAATTTTCACAATATTGTTTGTTTTACATTTGTTGTTGTCGAGAAATTATTCATGTGAAAAGAGTATTTAAATTTCATCAAAATTGTGGTTTCCATGCTGAATGAATAAATATTTGTTCAGTAAAAGCTCAGCTAAGCACAATGTTTTATTAATTAATAAAAAAATATATATTTTATATAACGAAATACTGTTGAAAAGTTTAATATAATATATTTAACTTTACCTCATAAATTATAAATACATAAAGCACGTTATAAAAATAATACTCATAATATATTACACATGTTATTATATTTAGTTTTTTACACGTAAAAATAAAGATCAAACGTTCTTCATTAAGCAAATATATTCTGTATTTGTTTTTGGATTGTTTATGAAAAAAAAATATAGACACGCAAAATGCTCACAAAATAATAAGGTTAAAATAACAAATTATTGAACTCTAATACTAAGAATTTTGATTGTTTAAATATTATAAAACCTAAGTTTTATTTACTGTTTTAAGAAACGATTGAGAAAGCCATTTATATATCGTCTAACTTATTCTTAAAATTAAAGGTTTTAATATAAATAAAATATTAAATCTTTAATTGTGTCATTAAAATAATATACATAAGCCCTAACAGTAATATTAACACTCTACTCAGAGGTTCCTAAACATTTTCGGTTTCCGGCGCCCTCAAAATATCAATTTTTTGCGTCGTCCCAAATCAAAACATTGGTAATCTCATGGGAAACCTTGCGTTACTTTACATTTTATAAAGTTAATAATATTTGGCGCTCTGGAGCGCTGCGGCGTAAAGTTTGGATAACTATGCTCTAGCTGCTAATGTCTCCATTAAGAGACAGCTCATGCCAATGTGCTGATAGTTGACAATTAAAATATAATAGAGTAAACAGTCTGAAAAGGTCTGTGTAACAACTATTTTTTTTAATTATGCCTTATTTGTCTTGTCTTTGCAAGTTTGGTTGACACCAACACTGCTAAACTATGTTTTAAAAGAGTCAACGTTTGAATTTTTTGTGGCTCAGCAGAGAACGGGTTAATTGGTCAAGAAAATCCATTTTTTGTCATAATACGTAATTGCGTGAGCTTCGTGTAATGGGTTATATATATGTTAGGTGATGAGCATATTTGAATAAAATCGCTTAATTTATAACTGATCGATCTCTATGTTGTAGAAATTAATACTTTGTTATATTTCACTTTAAAATGGAGTTTTACCAAGCAGTCGTTCTCACGTTGATTTTTACTGTTGCCGCATAACGTATATCAGTGGTCATATGGAAATGTTTCATGACCGCACCGTTACAAATTAATTAAAATAAATAAATTTATCAGAATTTACTATAAAGCGTTAGCCGTACAAGAGAACTATTGTTACCAAGTAAATGCTATTTCGTTGATATATGAATTATTTTAATTTCCTAATATCGTTTATTTTATTTTAATAGTAAAAAACTCAAATCATTTGATCAACTGATCAGTTGGTAATGCTCGCGATGGGAAAAATTGCTTTCGATATTGATAATATAACATTATGGGAATTTTAAAATAATAACGTTCTACCAAGAAATGACAGTTGAAAAATTAAATGTGTATATTGTAAGAGTTCAAAAAAATCAATCATCAATAGTGAATTACATTATTTCTAAATGAAATAGGGATTTTGGTCAAAATATCACCTTATTACAATTCTGGCAAAACCGTACCTTCGTTAAATTAGTTGAAATGTCACCCCCTAAAATACATTTCGAAAATATGAAGTTAATAATACGAAATGAAGTCACGATATTTAATGAAATTCCAAAAGAGCTTTTGTAGAATTTCCGATATATTTTACGAATTAAGGCAAGCACCACATTCATATCGTTCTAACGTAAAAATACTCCAATCAATAACGTCGGGCACGAATCCTAAATCAAGCCTCGCCCGTTTGGAATGACACATTCCTACTGTAAATTCTTTAACCAAACGTCCCGAGAGCTTTCGACTAGAGCATCATTGACATTTTTCCAGCATTAGAATGAGAAACTTTTAAAGCTGTTTTAAATAAATACTTAAAAGAGAAGTTGTCACTCTGATATGCCAACAACCATACCGAAATGACCACGTCGTGTTGTGCGTCAGGGTCCAATTGGGGGTTTTTTTTAATGGCTGAGAAAACTATAGTAAATATTCCATCGACAATTAGTAGCTTATATAAATTACATTTAAAATGAGACTTGGTATTTATTTATCGCGGAGAGCGAAACGGTAAAGAAAGCCAAGCCTAAACATTTGAGGTTAATTTCAAACCTTCTACACGTCTATAGGTCATGTGCAACCGTGTTTTATTGTTGATAGTATGACTCTGTTAACTGTTTAACAACTCCAATACAAACAAATGTAAATTATCATTTAAAGAGAATTATCGATACAAAAATACCTGCATTGTGTAATGTTTTATTTTCATGTAAATTTTTTTTGAATGTTAATAAAAAAATATTGCATTCCAGCTTACAGCCGATACGTCAACTATTTTGTTATTGGAAAATTAAATGAGAATTTAAATGTCAACCAAAATCAATTCAAGCAGAGATGGTTTGAATGTCGATCCCAGACCCTCCTTATTACCAAGGCAAAGTTCTTCACCATTACACAACAGATGTTGAAAAAAAACAGAATAATACCATAGTTATTTCAATAGGATTTAATTCTCGGTGATACGAAATGAATATCATAACGATAGTTGGGAAGAAACCATATTGTAACAGTAATTGATTTTGCATTATGACAGTTTCTCAAACGTACGTAACCCAAGCCCTTAGAAGTAAAACTTCAATTATGTCGATCTGGCCCAAATCAGATTGGTTGGCTAACCCTAAATATGTATACAATTAATAAAAATATTATCTTTGAGGATAATATAATCAAAAACGAAATTTTTTTTTTTTTCGATAATATGTTATATTAAAAGCCTTTCGTCTCATTCTGATGAACCTCGGATATACCACCGAGCTCACAATAGTAGTTTGCATTGTCGACTGAGTGTATATGATGATAGATCAATATCAAACTTGAATTGTTCAAAATTTATCAATTTTCACATGCTTTGTCACTCACGACCCGGATTTCGCCTTTTGTCATTTTTGAGCATTCAACACGGATGCAATGGAACTAACACATAGCCGAAAAATAAAACACAATGTAATTAAAATTATTTCGGATAAATATTTAGCTCGTGAACATGGGGTTTGTATCTTTTTTGCATAGTTCCAATTGTATAAGATCGATAAAAACCGTTCAATATGTGTCAGTTCTATTGTATTTATTGTGATAGGCGATTCTCGCAGTTAGATTGTCAATTTAAATAAAGTTAATGTAGAAGATACTAAACATATAATTTTACCGACTGAATTTTAAATCAATAAATTACTTTGTTTTTCTGTAATTGAGCTATTGCAAACAAAAGCTCAATTTTTTTATAATGAGTATCATACAATTTATTGTTTTAATTGGCATTTACTTGATAATACTCTATTATAACACGGTAAAAATAGAAATGTATTTTAGATATACAATATTTATAAGATATAATATATAGTTGAAAGGCTATTTCGGCTTACGTCCTCATCAGAACTATGTTCACATGTACATTCACTATATACAATGCGCCCATAATTAAGTGCCGTTACTCTAGAGAATGGAAAAAATAAGTTTTTCATTTATTTCCGTTCACAGTGTCATAAATGAATTTAATCTATCTTAAGCATAACAAAAATACACTAAAATTACAGTACTAGTTTTGATGAGGGCTTAAGCCGAAATAGCTATCATCTATGTACCTTATAAATTTTGTAGAATTAAAATAGACTATTATTTTTTCATAGGTTTTAAATTCAAAAAAGAATTTCGGTTTTGAATACCTTTTGTAGATTTAGAAGATCGTTTGATATGCGATACGGGAAACTTAAATTATACGAACCCCAAACTTCTTAAAATTCCTTTCATTATTTCTGGGTCAGATTTACCCCATCTGAGCACGGCAGTGCTTATTCAAAGACATTGTTATTTAAAGTGAGCTTTTCTGCGGAGAGAAATAACTTGGTCAGGGATTAAGGAAAACGCGTCCGACTATTAATTGGGTTTAACCCGGCGGCGACCTGAAGCCAAATAATATATTAAGGGGTCACGTCCCACGCCAATTATTGGATTTAAGTTATTTCGGGACAAATCTAATTGATAGTGTCAGCTTTAATTATTATATTTGTAAGATAAATATGAATGTCCATTAAACTGATTTTATCAATATCATATTTTGATTGGTAATTTTAACCCATATTTAATGTGTGTTTTAATTGATTTATATTAATAAAAGACTTTTAATTTTAGATATTAAAGTATGTTTTCTATTCTTTAAAAATAAATTGATTTAATACAAATTATAATTTGTAAGAAAGGTTAATGAAATATTTTATAATTAACAGTGGTAATAGATCAATTTTTTTTACCTTAATAGACAATGCTCAAATTCATATTTGTAATCTTTGTTTCATAGCAACAATTTTTAATGAATCCTGAAATGTTTTCAAGCTTTGAGTGATAGCAACTGATTCAAGAATAACAACCTCCCAAAATCTAAATATATCTTTTTGTATATAATTTCTTATTTATTTATTTTTAAACTTCAATAAGTATATAACACACACACAAAAATAATTTTGTAGAACTAAAATACATTGCTATTTTTTCACCGTGATATAACACACACTTTGATTATTATGCATTTATTTAATACACTACTGTTTTTTATCGTTTAAGCAATCATTAAACAATAGTTCTTGATCTAATCAATTGACTAATAAAAACGATATATCGTTGTTTGTAATAACAGCGAGAATTATAACGACGACCGTTGTCGTTGGCATAATGGCAAAAATCTTACATACAATTTAGATTTTGACAATTTGTACGATAAAACTCTAAAAAGATATAAAATAATAAAATTTCATAACTTACATTGTTGTTTTAAATTATAAAAACACATTTTTTTTAGTACTTATTTCCACAATATATTTTTTGATCAGGACCGGTTTCGCTCATCGCGAGCATTATCAACTGATAGAATACAATTTACAAACAAGTCTATTTATACAAAACAAAAAATTAATTTGAGTTAAAGGTAGCAGGTGTACAAAACCATGGGTTCAAGAACTAGGAAACAATTTACATAAAATCATACAATATTGATACAAATAAAGTAAATTAGTAAAGAAGTGACAGTTAACACCTTAAAAGTGATTACATTGTTGTGTTAAAAACAGGTTATATCATCAGTATATAAAAAATTATTAAAAATCTTGTTATATTAATAATTGATAGCATTTTTCTGTGAGATTTTGAAAAGAAATATGGCACTCGAAGGCTTAAAATGTATTGTATTTCATTGTCATATAACATTATTATATAAGCATTGAATGACATGTAATCCATTTTAAATAAGCCATATTAGTCGTAGAAAACATATTAAATCTACAAATTTGCTTAAATACTATATATAGAAAGAGAGGTAAAAGCTTCAATGGTAAAATATTTTTTCTTTTTGATTTCAGGTAAACGACAGTTATTGGTTGAACATGGATAATGTGGTATGAATAACAATTTATAAAACGCAGAAACAGTACTCAGAAAATTGTGTTCTGTTAATTTCAAAAAAGCAATGGAATATATTTTTATATGTAAGCGAAAATTTTATACTTGGGATTGCACTTTACGCCAGTGCACCGTATACATATATTGAAATAATGAGAGAATATATGCCATATAAAAACATATTCAAAGCTCTTTATTGTACTCGTAAGTACTTGTAAGAATACAGATTTTTTAAATATTAAAAGATTAAATGTTGAAGACTTATTCATTACACAATAAGGGGTGATATTTTAATACAACATGGCTTCTTTTATATAAAAAATCCAAATGAAATCGAATACCTTTTAGGGTGGAAAATGTTAATTGGATTAAGACGAGGATATTTCATTTGTATTTTACTGAATAAAATCTATTATTGCAGACATCTTTTACTTGATAGAAAATATGTTTTCTTTGCAATTTAACAATTTTAATATTAAGAACATTAAGGTTTTTTTTATTTGACCAGCTCTTAAGCTTTATAGTAAATTCATATTTTTTACCATGAAAGTTATTTATTTATTTTTATTTATACATGTTACAATACATATTACATATACAAATGGATTCTTGAAGGGGTTATTGCTTCTATTGCAACAAATAATACTAATTATAAGTAACCAAGTTGTTGATTATTTATATTATATGTTTATTAAATAAACATTCAATCAGGAAAAGTAACAAAAAAAATCCTTTGTATTTTCAACAAATCTATAGCCTTAATCACAATACGAACCTCGTACCACAAGGCTTTTACATGTTTTGACAGATCTCTGAAGCTCTGAGTTGACTGAAATAACAATCTTGTATATCTTTACAAAAGACAAAGAGCCTGTAAGATAAGTTTTGTCTTGTTTATCGAAAGTGATGTGCACAAACGATTGTTGATAGAGGGACAGGACACTTGAACCTGCCTACTACTGACAAAAATTAGACATAAACGATTTGCGTAACAGGCCATCGATTGAGCGTCAATTTGTTTATGTGCCACTGTCAATTAAATGATCATTCAGTTTTGTTTACATCAATCTCTTAATATCACAAGCATCTGTCATCATGTTCATCTATTGAGTCTATTAACGTTCACCTAAATGGCCACTTAACGGTACATAATTTGCGTTTTGGTTTATATCACGTGCTGATAGGGTTGCCAATTTTGGAGTCGGACACAATACCCGGGATTTTAAATAATATCAACCGGGACTTTTATATTTGCAGAAAGTAAAACGAAATATTATATTTTATTTTTGAGTGAAAAGTAACATATTCAATTTTATTGATTGAATTGGCATTCACTTGGTAGAACTCCATTATAACACGGTGAAAAAGTAGCAATGTATTTTATTTCTACAAAATTATTTTTAACAAATTTGGTTGATAGCTATTTCGGACGATGGCGTGAGCCGATATAAGATATATAGTTGATAGCTATTTTAGCTAACGCTTCATCAGAACTATGTTTAAATGTACATTTACTGTTCTATTACACAATATAAAATTAGAATGTAGAGCATAGGAAAAAATGTGTCTTGTACCTTTTCTACACTACAATATATAGATAAGTAAATGAATGCTTAAACATAGTTCTGAAATTAAGTCGTAAAACTAAATTGCCATCAACTGTATATGTTATAATTTTTTTAGATCTAAAATACACTGCTATTTTTTCCCCGTGTTATAATGGAGTTCTACCATGTTAATGCTTATTCAATTAATAAAATAATATAGATGATAGAACAGAACAGAATTTAATTTTATTAATTTTTTAGCGATTTGATGGGTGAAAGGTCATTTTAAACATTACAAAAAGTCGTGATATTACATAGAAAAAATCCGTAACACCCGGTGTGTAAGTAGATGATTATTTTAACCTTTCAAATCCCGACAACGCATATTTCATACAGTTGAAATTAAAGTCCCTGCGTGTGGTCTGTTTCATTGGTGGTTATGTTTTATTAAGCGATTGGTTTTGTTACTTGTCAGTTAGCGGATATGTAAGTACTTTGAACATTTTAATGCGTTATTGTGAAAGGTTTGATAGGAATTTGTTTATTTCACAACAGAATCCGTACGGATGAGAAAGTGTAAGAGAAGACGTTTTTCATCTGCTGTAGGCAAAGGTACTCATCGACTTCATGTCACGTAACTAGCTCGCAGAAATATCTATAATAGATAAACATAACATTTTCTATTTTATAGTCAGTATATTCTATACAAATTAGTTTTGATAATACCTGAAGGCTTTAACATGTTTGCTGTTACGAAATTCGCCGAGAAGAATGCATGTATTGAACATAAACTTTTACGTTCGTATCTTCAAAATGTTTGACGTATTTATATATCTTTAAATTATATATCTATGGTGATTTGGTATAATGTTGTTTGTTGGCAGGGCTGTGTAAAACGACCTGAAAAACGAGTGTATCCGACTTCAATAAACAATAGGAAATAAATCGGCTTCGTTTAATAGTGAATTTTAAGATGCATTGAAAATAATGGAAAATATTAACAGAGACTGTAATTTAAATGTTGAAATGACAATACAGCGGTCTCCAAAAATCATAAAATATTCAGCATTGACCGTTACAGAAATGCCGAAAGCCCAAGTATCCATAGAGCGGATATTTTTCGCTCCTAAAATCCTAAATTTTGATTTGAATAGAAGCAATGCTGTTTTTATGAATAAATTAAAATAACGTTTGAACTTACTTTTTTTTTATTTATTTCTATAAGACGTAGAATATGAGTGATTTGATAAATTTTTAATTTAATGCACATATATACATAAAGTAAGAAAAAACCTGACGAAATTTAGCTTTTTAGTCTGAGTCATTGACCAACAAAAATATCGGAGTCGTTTTTTTTTTACAACTTGACAGCCCTGCTTATTAGGTAATATGCAATAAATGATGGCATTTAAAACACAATGTGCTTAGAATATTGTTTATAAATTAATGAGTAGTAATAAAAATATTTGCTTTTAACAAATAGTCATAACAGTGTAGTTGAAATAGGCCATAAAATATTCCTAAAGTATTTAACTATGGCTCAAATGAAAACTACAAATAAAAGCCATTATACAGCATTTAATTTCATGCTTTAAGCTGTATTAAATTGAAATGAATGAGTCATCGTTTTGCTTGCAAAGAATAACATAATAATTTTTAAGAAACATAAAATATAAACTGATCAGTTTATGGATTATGCAATGTAAAACCGATTTATACGTGTACGTATTGGAAATTGGCAAGAAAGTCAAGCGAGCAAGATTAGGCTACTTAAATAAAGTAAAAAGAAATATTTAATTGAACTCATTCTATTGTTTAATATTGTTAACGATCTAGCCAGTGACATCATAATTGGCAGGTTGTTTATACACGTTAAAAGAGCAAATATTAAATATCTACGTCCATATTCAATAACGTTAGATTTTTAATATTGGTCTCGCATAATTCGATGTAAGTATTTGGCCAGGAATATTTGTTTTCGAGCTTCCAAACGAAAAGATGTGACCATGTACAAGAGAAAGTCTGTTGGATAAAGTCATTGCTTTTCTCTTAAGTAATGATTGGTCAAAAGGTTTGAACTTTCTCAAACATAATAGCATAAAACGTTTCAATATAAAATTCAAACATTTGAGTAAAGTCAAATTTCAAATCACATAAAACATATTTCGAAAATTAATTCAGTAATTTTGATTATGACCAAAGCTATGGATATTATTAAAACAAATCAGGCTATACTTCAGTACAGAGCTTACTTCTGGCACAAAAGCTTTGACGTTGCGAACTTTTTTTATTTGTAACAATCGATTAACCACATACTGCAATCAATTGTCTCAGCAATCGAAACGTTAGCAGAATAAATCACTTAAACTTTTTGAAATTATTTTTCGGTGATTAAAGTGACACATTTTAAATATTTAGGTCAATATTAGCAATTAATTGTTAGTGGCAAAAAATGCAATTTTCAATTTCAATTCAATTTGATACACTGACATCAATTAGTTGTGTGGAAATGCATTTCCAATTTGTGAATTATTAATTTAAATTGTGATTTTTTTATAAAACCTTTTTTGTAAACATACTCATCTCAGATGTAACAGAAATATTTTTTTAGCTTTATCAGTTTGATTAGTAAATTATTCTATGGAATATAAAATAATTGGTTACTTGAAGCGTTATGTACGGTGTTTTATGCCATAATTGGTATACTTACAAAACTCTGTTATCTCAGTGTAATTTCTCAAGCAATTTACGTGATTACGTGACACGTTATCGTTTTACACAGATTATCATCAATTTCACATTAGATTAGTATTAAGTCACACACGTGTAGATTGCCGGGTTTTAAAACTGGTTATAATAAATAAAATATTGACGATATTTTTGTTGAATATCAACATTATGAAGATTATTTTTATTGCATTATTATCGATATAAAATAATCGTCACACAACTGAGTAATCCGCAGTAAAGTTGATTTACGTTGACACTATATGTTCACATATTATACATACAAGCGCATATAAACAGGCACAAGTTCATATACCTATTATAAATTAAAGAAAGCCATTTTTACGACGAAGAGGTAATTTTTTTTTTCAAGTAATCTGATTTATAGCAATTAATTATTTTTTATAATCTGAGTAAACCATAATTGGGTGACATGGGTTTTCTGTATTTAAAAGCGATTGATTTTTGAGAGTAAGTTTACTACTCCACTTGATCATAAAGTGGATTAATGATTATTTATATGAATCTTGTCTAATTGTTACGGTGTTTAGGGTATATATTAATTTTGAAGTTTTTCGTAATTTCTCGATCTATCACTTTCTTAGAACTTAAACGGAAAACGATGGTTGAGGAAAAATGATTAAATTTGCATTATTTTACATCTTATAAAGATCAGTTAAAAAGATTCAATGTTTTTTTGTGTTTCTGAATAGCAAAAATCGTCGTCATTTGAATTGTGACAAAAAAAAAATCATGTAAATAATATAAATTTACAGAGTTGTATTGGCAAAATACACTACACTCAATTAATCGCATATCATTTTCTCACAATTTTATTTTTTTAAATTCGGGAACGATTTTACCAAACGCGAACATTATCAACTGATCTGACACCGGAGAGTTATCAATTGATAATGAGAATACTCACAATAAGCGAAACCGGACCGGATCTTAAGAAATATTAAACTGTGGCAAAAGTGCTAAAAATTCTGTTATTATTAAAGTTTTTGTGAAAACATTTATATAGGCGTTTTAATTTACATATAATATCTATTCATTAATGAAACGGGATGTTAAGTGACCGTCTTAAAATAAATTTTAATGGTTTATTTAACATTACGAGTAGATAACTTTCAAACGTGGATTTTAAATAAATTATTTGACGCTAAAATTTCGTGCTCACTATAGCATAGTGTATTTATATTGATTGCTTGAAGAGTCAGTATTCCATGTCTCGCCATTTGTGATATAATCTGTTATTTTATTCAACGCTTTCAAACTAAATATACAGCATCAATATAAACACAACGAAACAAGTGTACGTCCGCTCACGCGAAATAGATTTTGGATGTAAAATATTTTCTATGAACTCGTCAGTGCGGAAATTCATTTTCAATCGAAAATTTTAATTGATTACTCTAAATTGAATTACACAGAAAGACTTCAGATTCGCGACGTAATGGTTGCTTTTTTAACAAAAAGCTTAAACACAAACTATCACCACATATTTCTTTAGACTTATACGAGACCAAAATGAGAATTCTGCCATCCGTGATAATATCTTATTATATGTTCCAGATAATTGCTTGAGAATTCATGGACATAAATTGTTTGTTCTTCCAGGATCCAGTATGATATCGACTGAAGTTGCTTGATGCAATTTCAATATCAAATTTGAATTGTTAAAACTTTTTACGATTCCCGGCATGTTTTGTCACTAAAAACCCGGCTTCCGCTATTCAGCATTTTATCATGCGGATGCAACAGAACTGACGCACAATAAACAGCTAGCATCGTCTATATACCAAAGGTATTAATGAAAGGAAAACACATACATCAAGGCAAGAATTAAACGGCAGCTTAAACAAATTTAATAAAGCTGATCTGATAATAACTAACATAATTGTCTGCGATAATTTTCATGAGCGAGTCATTCTTGAAAGGGTTTTACAACAAATAGAAAGCCTGAAGATGCCGAAAGGTGAAACACGGGTCGTTAGTGATAACACATGTGGATTTGTACACAGTTGTAACAATTCAAAGATAATAAATAGCATTAAGAAGAAAATTAACGCCCTTTATAATTCTGATGCGAGCGTAAACGGAAATAGCTTTCAACTAGGTACATTATAAATTTTGTAGAACTAAAATAAATACATATTTTTTCACCGTACTAACTTTCTCTACTCGGTAGTTTTTTAATTATGAGTCTTTTTTATCTGCTCACGTGTTTAACGGTATTCTCTTTTTGGAAATTAATTAATAAACAAGCATTTTATCACATTCTATTTTCATCATTTTTATTTTTGGTTTTTTCAAACGAGTAACATTAACCTCTTAAATGAAAAATAGAGTTTAATGGGCGTGTTTGTAACATAGTTTGAGTGATTTATCTTTTTGAATTTATCATCGAAATGATAACTGTGGCATGCACCTCAATTATATGAACGGTAGATAATCGAATTAATTTAACGGTAGCATACAGAAATTGCTGTGTGGCTTATATTCGCCTTGATTTATAATTGATCTATCATCGTTAATAATTTGTTTTTTTTGTACAAACACTTCTTTGAATAAACAAAATGACAAAAAATAGTTTTTATTTTGAAACTTCGTAAGATTCTACATGTTTTGTACTACTTATGACCGGGTTTCGCACTTTGAGATTTTCAGTCATTCTATGACACAGATGCAACGGAACTGATAAACAAAAAACAGTTATCATCGGTTATATACTTAGACCCTTAGGGTATGATACAAATAAACAACTGAAATAACTATCTATAATTTTGATTTAATAATCATAGCACTCAATTGACTGTGATAAGTTTAATTAACGTTAAAAACTGTTAATGATTCTTTCATGAAAGTATTCTACAACAAATTATAATTAGTTATCATTAAAATGCAATTGGGTAATTATAAACTTAGAAATACCTACTTATTTCAACTTGACAAGTTATGGTACGAATTAAACGTCAGTTGACGCAGTATAGGAATTTAATTTATGAGTTTTTCGATAAATTGAACTGATCTCACGTCAATGATATAATAAGGGGGAATTGGGAAGATTACTGAGGAGAATCCAGAGGACTAAAATATTTTTTTATAATATATATTTAATTATAATAACACTCAATTGTCATGTAAGACTCATTAACAGTTTTTAACGCTAATAGAACTTATCATAGGCATTGCTTATAGTCTGTCAGTTCTGTTGCATCCGTCTGATAGAATGCATGAAGATACCGAAAGGTGAATCCTGGATCATTAGTGACAAAACATTGGAATCGAACAATACTTCAACAATAGAAATTTGATATTGAAATTCCATCCATTTCAAAAAGGTCGGAGAACACTGTTCTAGAGCTATCATAAAACTCGCCTAGTTATACTGTGGAAATAAGTACTAAAAAATGTGTTTTTATTATTTAAAATAGTACAATATTGTTGTGATTTTTTTTTGAGCAGATAAATTGTTTCTTTTATACGATTTATTTTGAATATATTCATCAGTTGATAATACTCGCGATGATAAAAACCGGTTCTGAAATTAATAATATAATATTGTAATAGTAGCACTTAAATGGTGTTTTATTATTAAATATATAATAAATTTGAATTGTTTGAATGATTCCACATGTTTTTTCGCTAACGACCCCGGTTTCGTCTTTCGGCATCTTCAGGCATTCTATCACACGGATGCAACAGAACTGAAGAAATGACTGACTGGCCTAATGTAAACCTCAAGATGTGGAATCGTACAAAGTTGTAAAAATTCAAATTTGATATTGATTTTCCATCAAGCACCTTAAGTCGATATCTAAAATTATATATAATATATGATTTAATACCTTTCCGTCGAGAAGTGAAAGTTAACACAATTAAATTGAATAAATATTGCTATCGATGTCTACTATAGTAATAATTTACTTAAAATTTAATTACGTAACATATTAAATAATAACTTCAATTTTAGTGAAGAAATGTTTGTATGGTTATTCATCATTTCTATTAAATACATCTTAAACGTTGACCGCTAATCTAGTAGTTCAAATCTCCAAGGCCCAGCTGCGCGGCAGGAATCCCGGCATCACGCGTGCAGGGGCAATCTCGCGGTTTGCGGCGCGACAGATTTATTCGGGGATGTACCCCGGTTAAGATTTTGCGATTGCCCGCCAGCCCGGGCAATTTATGCTAGCCGAGAGATAATGGTGATACTTTCAACTTGTGGTAGTGGGACACGGATAGTTGGCGCTTTGGGACTTTGAATGCCACATTCGGCTTAAGGTGTATTTACTGTGCATTGAATAATATTTTGACGAAAGTCATATGTATGTATTTAAATAACAATTTTGTACAAGAAACGTTCCAATCATCGTCAGCATGATCAACCGGTTTATTGTCAATACTGTAATCTTATTTACTAGTTTGCCAATATCTATATAATACAAATAATCAATCTATTGATTGAATTGGCATTTACTTCGTAAAACTCCATTATAACACTGTGAAAAAATAGCAACGCGTTTTAGTTTAGTTCTGGAATTTTTTTTATAAGATATAGTTGATAGCTATTTCGGCTCACGCCATCGTCATCCTTATACAAAAAATGTGGAGCTAAAATACATTTTTTCATCGTGTTAATAGTCAATCTAGCGAAAATTAAAAAAAATATTGCATCTTAGTCAATTATCAAAGAAAATAACTGATACAAGAAATTTTTGGTGAAATTCAAAAAAATATATACACCCCAACGTCATTTTATCTTTTCTAAAATTTTTCAAAGAAAAATATTTAAAAAAATTATCCATTAATGTTGGTGTTAGGAAATTTTTCGATTGAATTAGTATTTACTTGGTAGAACTCCATTATTGTAACTACCAACATTCAATTTGTTTCGTAAAAAATACTTTTGTAAAGATTTGTAATTTATCAGTGGATCCGTCACCGGAAATATTTATGACTTTTAAGGTGTTGACTGTCACTTCTTGATGGAGATTCATGATAATTTAGATAAAAAAAACTCATTTTTTAGTACTTATTTTCACAATATATTTTAATTTGGTCAGGAGTGGTTTCGCTTATCGCTAGCATTATCAACCGATGAAATCGGTCGTGACAAAAAATATATTGTGGTAAGAATTTCTAAAAAAGGTTTTTTTATTATTTTAAAAGTTATTATATATATAAGTATTATTTATAGTTGATAGGTGTTTTGGCGTTCCCACGACGGTGTTAGCCGAAATAGTTATCAACTATATATCTTATAATTTTTGTAAAACTAAAACACATGCTATTTCTTCATCTTTAAAAGAACTCGTTATAATTATCGGGAAAAATAATAGTTTTGACACTGCTTAAAATTTTCAACACTTCAACATTTAAATACTTGATTTCAACACCAAGCTCAATAGTTAAGGATTTAGTGGGTCAAAACGATATCATATTAAAAAAAAAACGTTAATATAAAATAGTTGGTATTTTTAAAATAATATTTAATGATAATATGAGGTATATTAATTCTGTGGGAAACTGTCAAGGAGCGAACATTCGACCTTCGTCGATCATTTATAATTTAGAAAACAGGAAACATTTAAAAATTCTTTTGACATCGTGTCCACGATGGCTTATTGATGTGATAAAAAAAATAATATATAATGTGTTCATACATAAATGATCGGAAAAATCGTTTTGAAATAATGATCATTATTACGGTATCCTCTCTATATAAATTAGCATGTAACAATTTGGTATTTTGACTAAACAGTTTTTAAGTTTAAAAAATTGCATTGATTGAATTGGCATTCACTTGGTAGAACTCCATTATAACACGGTAAAAAATAGAAATTCATTTTAATTCTGCAATTTTTTTTATAAATAGTTCATAGCTATTTCGGCTCACGCCATCGTCAGAACTATGCTTAACCTAACATTTGCTTATCTATATATAGCTGTATAGAAAAAGTACACAATAAACCTTCTCTCCTGTTTTAACAACCTAACATGTTTCCTGCTCGCAATAAAACTAACAATTTTAAATGAAACTAAAAAGGCGGCTATATCAGTAAGTTAAAATATGACACGGAAATGGTCCATTACAGAAACAAAGGAAGACCGCCCAGAGGATTCAATAATGGTGACCGACATATATTATCATAGTTTGTTCGTTAAGAAACCTTTATGATAGTTGATATTATTGATTTCCAGCTGTTCCAAAGCCGTCATCCTGGGACCCTTACTACAAAGATGCAAACACTTACGCGCTGAGTTTGCCTTCGCTTCTTTAAATCAATCAATAATAGAAAAAATTCGGGAAATTAAAAAATCAGTAAACGTAGCTTTCAACGTCAAAAAAAATTAAGGCAGACATCTTAAAAATAATAAAGATAAAATAAATAATAAAGAACCTCAGTTCTGTTGCATCCGTGTGATAGAATGCTTGAATATGCCGAAAGGCGAAACCCGGGTTGTATTGAACAATTGTCACAATTCAAATTTGATATTAAAATTCCATCAAGCACCTTCAGTCGATATCATAAATTATGATTCCTAAACATTTATGATACTATTGTATTGTTCTACAATACTTTCAAACATTTACCATTTTCAGGAACTAATTACGTTCGAAAGTCGAGAAAGGCATCTGTTTAATTATGCTTTTTTAAATTTTTTTATGCAATAATAAAAACACTGAAAAGATCTTTCGTTACTCCATTTAAATACGTCATATGATAGATTAACTGCAAACTTGAAATGATAAATGGAAAGTCTATTGCTTAAAATATACATCTAAATTGTGAGAAAATTCATCGATGAGATTTTATGCCTCCAGTATTTAAAAATAATTAAAATAGACTATCGCGCATATTTCAAATAACTTTGGTAACAGTATGCTCTTTAATTAATAATCCATGTCATTTTTCATGCACACCCGTCGTATGTAGATCAACTGTCCACTGCTTTGAGTTTGATGGACGTTCAGAGCGATAATATAATTTTTCTCTACAATTTTTACGTGTACCTAGAACCCATTAATGCTTTAAAGAAAGAAAATTGTATACAAGAGACATATTCTACAAAAGAAAATTTTGTTGCCAGGTCGCACCAAAATTCGTATCAATTTTTTAAAAAATATTAACACTTTTAAAATGTGACTTTGAATATCTAACATTTTTTTACGAATGATACATGATGCAAATAAGTAGTCTCACCTTCAATTGCTATGAGCGCAGACGTTGTTTCACGGTCGCCTACCATACCAAAACAACATTTAAAAAACCTTCATTAAATTACTTACAGTATTTGTACCAGTTTAAAGTTTTATGTTGTTAATATCTTGTAATGTGTATGTAAGTGCCACTTTTTGTTGGAAAGGCATTATATTTAAATCACTTTTAAGGTGTTAACTGTCACTTCTTGATGGAAAGGCATTATATTTTAAATAATAAAAACACATTTTTTTAGTACTTATTTCCGCAATATATTTTTTGATCAGGACCGGTTTCGCTCATCGCGAGCATTAATCATCATCATTAATCATCAGCATCAGTTGATAATGCTCGCGATGAGCGAAACCGGTCCTGATCAAAAAATATATTGTGGAAATAAGTACTAAAAAAATGTGTTTTTATTATTTAAAATTATATTTAAATAATAAAAATCACATTTTCAACTCTATTACCGCAATATATTATATTTATAATTATGACAGGATTCGCTCATTGCGATGTCATGTTCTTGAGCATAAATAAATTTGAAAATAGTACCAAAAATGTATGTGTATTATTTAAAAAACATATGCTCTATATTTGAATTAACTTAACATTCAAATGAAGAAATAATTAAAAATGTTCACGTTTTATTTGTAACTTTTTGGAAAATAAACGTAGCATTTAAAGAATAAATAACAAGATTTTAAATAATTTGTAAAATTTTACATTAACAAGCATAGGACCAGTTTCGCTCATCGCGAGTATTACATAAAAATAAAAAATAGTTATAATTTATGATATCGACTGATGAAATTTCGACATCAAATTTGAATTGTTACAACTTTGGACGATTCCACATGTTTTTTCACTACCGACCCGAGTTTCGCCTTTCGGCATCTTCAGGTATTCTATCACACGGATGCAACAGAACTAACATTGTTCTTGTCATTGTCAGCGCATTGTTCTTGACAGTTCTATTGCATCCGTGTGATATAATGCCTAAAGATACCGAAAGGCGAAACTCGGGTCGTTAGTAACAAAACATGTGGAATCGTACAAAGCTTTAACAATTCAATTTAAAAAAATAATTTAATAATGACCGTATACATTTTTTCTGTTCAAATATCTTTATTTTGATTTGTATTGTATCAATTGAAAATGCTCATGGTCAGAAAAATTGGGCTATATCTTATTAACATAACATTTTGAAAATAACACTGAACATTGCCGTTTATTATGTTAATATGAATATTAACAGTTTTACAAATTAAGTGTAACAACATCAAGAAGCTTTGCTTTGAAATATATTTCTTTCAACGTAGATCTACGATTTTATGTATATTCGAGATATATATCAGAAAGCTTGATGTAAGAAAAGCATGTAAAATATGATATCCAAGTGGTCTTTAAACTTGAGATGTAATCTTTCTCAAATCAAAGTGTTTTTCTTCTTAGTTAACATCCGGTGAATTCTCTTTATATAGCATATGGAAACCATGCTGCGTTTGTTGGTATAAGTCTCACTAATAAATAATGTAGAGCGGTGTTGTCACATTTTTGATACTGTAAACCGACCACCTAGGACGTAGGTGAATTTTTACAGAACCTCTCAAAAAGAAACATCAGAAAACTGTTCTATTTATATTTGAAATTTTTTAGTCTGAAATTAAGATATACAGTAAAATGATAACACGGTGAAAAAAAATAGCAATGTATTTTAGTTCTAAAAAAATATTTTTTAAAAATATACGTGATAGCTATTTCGGCTCCGGCCATCGTCAGAACTATGCCCAAACTAACATTTGCTTATCTATATATAGCTGTGTAGAAACACCGTCTTTTTTTCACCGTTTTATAATGGAGTTCTGCCAAGTGAATGCTAATTCAATCAATATATGTAAAAATAAGTTATTTTTTTGAAAAAAAAAAACAAAATGTTTAGCACTATTTTCACAGATCTATTTTTTTAAGATAAGTGCCAATTTTCCTAATCACGAGTGTAACAATTGAAATTAGCAGTATAAATCAAATCAAGGCAATTCTTTTCGAAATGTTGAGTTAATAATGACTTAATATACAAAAAAAATGGTTCAACAATTTAAAAAAATCATATAAAATCTCGTCAGTTGATAATACTTGATCGATGAGCGAAACCGGTCCTGATCATAAAATATAAACAACTTTAATTTTATTTTTGTGTTTTTCGTGGATTTTTTTGTTGTTAAATCTGTTCTCGTTTTATAGAATCAAAGTAAGTGTTAAGCATATTACTCTGTAAGATGTTCTTGACGTTTTACTACATTTTTTGATTTTTTAAGACACTGTTTCAAAAAAATATTATGTATGAAGATTTTTTAATTAAATGTTCAAAATTTGTGTAACGTTTGTTATATTTTTCCTTTAAAAATAAAACAGTTTCGTTATCAGTTGGTTTCTCTCATAGAAAGAATTCATTCGTTTTTATGAAACACCAAAATACCTGGAACATAGCATAGGAATATGGGAAGTAATATGCTAGCAATACTGGCAACACTGAACCCACCAGGTGGTCACGCTATTGTTAATTGCCACTCTGAGTAATTGTATCGGGCGAAGTGAAATTACGCTCAATTTATTAGACGTCCTCAGAGATTCAATTATAAACATTGTTCTAATAATGTGTTGCGACACAGAAAAATTCTTGCTTTTGTGCTCGAAACCTGCGGAAAAAATTAACTAGTGACGTTAATTATTCATTAAGAATACTGATTGAAATTAGGTAGACTGTAGACACGTTAGATTTTTTACAACTAAACAAATTATATAACTCAAATAAAATATGATTAATTAATAGAACAATGTTTGAGCCCTCCTCGTTTACGAACGTATGCTATATAGACGAATAATATATCTAATATATGTACTACAAGAACTGTTTGATACACAATCACCCAAATTTATCACACGGTGAAACAATAGCAATGTATTTAGTAAGATATAGTTGATAGCTATTTCGGCTCACCCATCGTTAGAACTATGCTTAAAAGAACATTTACTTATCTATATATAGCTGCTTAGAAAAAGCAAAAAATATATCTTCTCTCCTGTTTTAACGACCTAGCTTATTTCCTGCAAGCAATAAAACTACAATTTTTTATATTGTAAATGAAACTAAAATGACGGCTATATTAATAAGCTTACGGAAGCACGGAAATGGTTTATTGGATAGGGATGGTTTATTACGGAAAACCCCCTTCCAATGGTTTGAGTAGTGGCGACAGACATATAATAGTTTGTTCGTTAAGAATTTTTTGTGATAATTGATATCTATTGATTTCCAGTCGTTATCTTGCGACCTTTATTACAAAGATGTAAACACGTAGGCGCTGAGTTTGAATTTATATTATGCGATTCTTTTATAACGTGATAAGCAAATTGTGAATCTGTTTTTTTACTGTTGAATGATCTAACAGGTTCTTTAGCTCGAGTGGATATACGTCTACCTGTCTGTCCGATATAAACGGATATCACACGGTCACAAATATTCATGATTTGAAACAAAAACTCATAAACTTACTAAAACTGCCGATTTTAGAACTCAAAAGTATATTAAGACACGTAAATAATGTATTTTATTCCTATAAAATTTTATTTATCTTAAATTTTAAAACCTTTGTAATTGAAGGCAACACATATGATATTAAAATTATTTTCATTATTTTTTTGTGAATACCCAAATGATGTTTAAATGCATTAAAATGAAAGCTCTTCTTTTCTTATGTTAATATTTCTTAAGGTAACATAACATTATATGTATAGAAAAAATAATAACAGGAAAATAAATACGTGGTTTAAAAATTTGGACATGTTCTGAACAGTTCATTTTGAGTTTCTACATTTTATTGTCAACGATTGATTTGAAGAAAAAATGGAAACAGTTTTTTAAAATTTTTCGAATGAATTTAATTTTACTTAATTTTATGTTTAACCATAACGCTGTTATGATAAATATTTTATGCAGCAAATTTAAAACAGTTTTTGGATAAATGAGTGTGATATGCCACTCTCATAATGACGAAACATTTTCTGTTATTATTTGATATAAAAAGATACGAGGTAGAGAAAAGAAATATTACTAGCAAAGTACTTTAAAAAATGCATTTTTATATTTGTTGGAATTTTTGCTAATTTTGCTTAAAATAAAAGAGAAGCATTGAAGATAATTATAAGAATATTCAATTTTTTAAGAAGAACTGACATCTGATAAAAAATTGCTACAAAAATATTGATAAAGCTTTCAAAAAATGAACAAAGAATATGTTCAAGTATATATATCAAAATTAAGAATATTTATCGTGAATGAATTTACGGAGTAAAAGATTTTTTACAAAATGTCCATTGTCCAGTATTTATTTAAATAAAAATATTGACAATTTTGCTAAAATATATTTATAAATGGTATTGTGGATTACATATTATTGATTAAGTTGGCATTTATTTGGTAGAACCCATTATGACACGATGAAAAAGTAGAAATATATGCTTTGCAAATTTTTTAAGTATATAGTTGACAGCTTATTTCGGGTTACGTCCTCATCATAACTATGTTTAAACTGTTTTGATATTATCACAATATAAAAGTAGGATGTTAGAACAGAAGAGAAAATGTACCGTGTACCTTTTATACATAGCTTTATTTAGATAAGTAAATGTACGTTTAAACATATTTCTGATGGAGGCGTAGGCCGAAAGAGTTATCAACAATATACATTTTAAGCTTTGTGGAACTAAAATACATAGCCATTATATCTTGGCCGCCAGTAAAAGAATATATTACGCTAAAAGTAATACATTGCCATTCTTTTAGTAAGAGCCAATATTAAAAGTAACCGGAACCTATATAACAACCGCAAAATAACGATGGTCAATTAAAAATAATGTTAAATGTTCCAAACAGCAAAATGGTTGACTTAAAAATGGCAGTCAGAATGAGATATGCAAATTTGACTTCGCTGCTTTACACCGTTTGGGAGATGTTATTTTGACAGGTAGATTTGTACATTTTATGACGACCATAATAAAGTAGATTTCGAACACTTATATCTTGACATCAACTTCCTATCTTAAAAAGCTATTTTAATAGTGTATGTATTTGAGTAAGTAATCTTCTTGCTGCAAAGTACTTTGATTCTGTCCAAGCAATATCATTTTAAGCTTACGGTCAATACGATAGCTTTAAAGGTTAGTCTTCTTTGCCGTTCTTTACCTTCAACAAGGGCGTAAAAGGAGCTTTGAATAAACTTACGATTGCATGCTTCGCTTGCGTTTTCTATGCACTTTGCAATAAACTGCAAGGCTGTGGCGTGAATGTGACACTCATATTATATTATTTCTGCCACCTCAGGTGCTATTTTCTTTTTTGTATGTTTAAATGCGCAGCATTTGAAAAAGAACGGATTTTCTGTATTCGTGTTATTTTAGGAGAAACGTTTGTTAAAAATTCACGCCTGCTCTTCACGTAATCCAGTTTTGAAAAGCGTTTACTTGTAAATTTTAACTCATAATTCGCATAAACCTAGCAAGATACATTTTTAATATTCAAAGCTTTTACCCAACGAGAAAATATTGAATGCAAAAATGTACATCGACAATTAAGTTTTTTGAATATCTATAATATTTGGTAAAAAAATCGTCGGCAAATAGTAATTTTTAATCTACTTGAATAACGTTCAGACACTTGAAAGACATTGCTCTTTTTTTAATATAAATATTTGTGACAAGGTGAAAAATTAGCAATGTATTTTAGTGCTACAAAATTTGACATAAATAAAGTTCATAGTTATTTCGGCTTACACCTTTATCAGAAATATGTTTAAACATACATTTACCTATCAATAATATATATTGCTGTTTAGAAAAGTTATACAATACTTTTAGACAACTATATAAAGATATGTAAATGCACGTTTAAATGTAGTTCTAATGAAGGCGTAAGCCGAAATAGCTACCAATTATATATCTAATCAATTTTGTAGAACATAAATACTTATTAATTTTTCCACCATTTTATAATGGAGTTTTACCAAGTAAATGCCAATTCAATCAATAAATATTTGTGCTTCATTTTTTTGTATTGATAAAAGTATTGGCTTAAAAAATGATTAAAAATTAGTTACTTACTTACACTAGGAGGATAACTGTTCATGATGGAAAAGTATATTTTAAATAATAAAAACACGTTTTTTGTATTTATATCCACAGCATATGTTGTTGAAATAGGTACTAAATATGTGATTTTATTAATTAAAATAAAAATTTCTTAATGTATGTTTTACAGAAGACATAAATATTGAATAAATTAATCGCCATATAGCTTATAAATAATTTCAAAGCATTTCAAATTACTTTTGTAATAATTATTGTGTAAATAATAATAGAACTTAATTAGCGAGTTTTTCGAAACGCCAAAATTTACAAGCAGCTTTAACAAGCCGTGCACCGAATATTTGATTATTATTTCAATACCGACCGCTGCCCACTGAACAAATAATGTAATTTGAATATATTAAAATCATTTTTCTATGCTAACCAATTAATATAATTGAAACGATTATATTCCTAGTTCACATTTAATAATCTATTTTGTGGACGCTTTTGTGTTATCGAGTACAACACTCGTTCGCTTTATCGACTCCTAGTGCAAAATAAACAAACTAGATAAAAATATATCTACAATAGAAATGATAATTGGAATTATAAAATAGTTGTTTGCCTAGTATGTTTCTGGTATTTATTTTATATTAATGAATGTTAAATGATATGCGTTTTCAATTATAAAACATTGATTTTTCGTCGATACAATGTGCGTTGAAAGACTTCACAATAGGTCATCAAATTTTTAGAGAAAATAAAAGATGCAAAAACAAATGCAATTTTCGTAAACATTTGGTTGCCAGAAAAAGAATTATGCCTGTATTCAGCACACCAGCTATAGTTTGCAACAAAAAAAGTAAATTTTCGATGTTTATTGCTATTTCATAAAAAAGTAGGTTTTCTTGAAGAATTTTGAATAAAATTGATTATGGTAACCCTGCAATTGTCATTTCTCAAGTGACTATCAAAGAAAGACTATCGAAGAAATCACGAAAAATCGATGCAGAAATCCTTTATAGTTATGGACGAATGATTTTAAGCGTTTTTTATAAATATCAGTGTGTGGTTTGTCAAAGAATCATTTAAATTGAAGGAATCTTCCTTTATGACATTCAATGGAATATTAAGTATGTAGAATATTAATACAATACTACGTCGATTGAAATATTTATAAGTGGAAAACGGTGCATCCAAAAAAATGTGAATATTTTTTGGTGGTCAAATTTGAATTGTTGAAACTTTGTACGATTTAACATGTTTTCTCTTAAACGACTTGAGTTTGGCCTTTAGATATCTTCAGGCACAATATAACAGGGATTCAACAGAACTAACGTCAGCGAAACCCGTGTCGTTAATGACAAAACATATGGAATCGTACAAAGCTTCAACAATTCAAATTTGATATTGAAATTCCATCAAGCACCTTCGGTCCATATCATAAATTAAGTTTTCGATAATTTTACTACACAGTTGAATTAAAAAACTTAAATCAAAAATATATCGTGAAAAATTTCGCAAAAATAGTATTAAAAATATGTTGCTTGATATTTTTTTATTTACTAAAATCGATCAATCTGTTAAAAAAGCATTATCTGCTGATCAGTTGATAATGCTCTCGATGAGTGAAACCGGTCCTGATCGTGTAATATATTGTGGAAATAAGTACTAAAAATGTGTTTCCATACTTTTCTATCAATAAGAGACAGTTATCATCTTAAAATGAATGAAATATTCTGTTAAATGATTAAAATTGTTGTGCTAGATATGCCAGTTAACATATGTCTTTTAAGAATGAATTAAATTCATTACTATGAAAATCACAGCTCATGTCTCTTAAATTATTTTTTCCAATTTCACGATATGCTATGAAAATACGATTCACAGGGTTTTTTTTATTTATCGATGTCTCTGAAAGCAAACAGTAAAAACACATTATGACGGAAAGCTTTTGTTCGCTTCGGAAATAAATTATTTTCGAGAAAAAAATGAAATGACAGGCTCAAAGGTTTTTGTGATAATTAATATTATCGACTGGGAACGTACAGCGATTAATCATGTTCCTATTCAATTGAAAACGGCAATAAAGTTGTTTAGATTTCTAAGGAAATTTTTTTATTCGTATTCCTCACAACGTTAAAGGTTTTTTTTGTGAAATAACATTTTTGAACGATTTAGTTACGTATATATTTTCACTCGTTAGATAGTTTAACATTTGAAAGATAATATATCGACTGAAAGTGCTTAATTGTGTTTCGATATGAACTCTCAATTATTGAAATGTTGTACGTTTATACATATTTTGTGACTCACGACTCGGTTTCCGTCTTTCGTCATCTTTAGGAATTATTTTTACTGGATGTAAATTTTTTGGCATCCAGGAAAAAAAATCTGGAAAATATCCAAAGACAAAGTCCGGGTCGTGAGAAACAAAACATGTGGAAAATAACAGTTTTAGTCAAATCGCAGTCACTTCTCGGTGGAAAGGCGTTTTAATTGAATAAATGAACGACTAAATTCGAATACACAAGAACCCTCACTTACATTTAAGTTGGGACCTTGTAATTAGGAGTCGTGTAATTGGAGGAGTGAATCTCATACAAGAATAGTTGTATAGTCTAAGAATATCTTAGTTTTACAAAAATAATATACGGATGAAATATTCTGTTACTAGGTGATAAAATGCATAGCGCTCGCAAAAACAAACAAAAAAATGAGCCAGCATCTGACTGTATCCACCGCACAGACGGTCGTCTGGCTGTATGAGTGCAGCCAGGCGATCGTGCAATTGTGGGATTTGCGGCGAATAATTCAAGCCAGCGCGTAATGGAGTAGTGTAATTTGGGGTTCCACTATGTATGAAACATTTCTATTTGTGAAATTTTAAACGTAAGGGAATGCGCAAAGCTTCAACGGTTCAAATTTGATATTGATATTTCAACAACCACTCTCGTTACCCACTAAAATAACGGGTATAGTGAGTGATTATCTAACTATTAATCCTAATTTACCCCATTATTTTCTATCCCAATTCTCTTCTCAAAAAGAGGGGTTAAGTTATGGATTAATGAGATATTCTCGAATGAAAATCTTCTGTTGATACTCTATAAGAATGCCGTATATCCCAGAATGAGGGCGAACACGGATTAAAAGAAAATTTAATGTAGTTTGTTGCTGCTCACATAACGCAGCTAAAAATTCGATATCTGGTTCAAAGTAACACGTTTGAACAAGTCTGCCAAAGTTCAATTACATATCTTAAAAATATCAACAGTTATGCAACTAAGATATTAAAGCTCTTGGGTTTTTTTGGCTTTCGGTTGTGTTATATTATATTAGAGCTTTATTCCGCTCGTAAACATTTTTTAAATTTTATTTACACAATATATAAAAAATATTTTTAAGTATATCATATGTGTATGTAATTTTAATATTTTTCCCACCCACGTTACCCTGAAACAAGGCGTCTACGACAACGTCTTTTCATTTATTAACCACATTTCTTATTCGTACATTATCCAAAAATAGGACGAATGACTAAATAATAATTGAACCAACGTATTCCACAAAAATCTATTTTTAATAAAAGATTAAAATAACACCTTAAATGCGTCACATGTTTCGCCTCTTTCAAAATCATACTTATATTAACAATAACTCAACGTAATTAACTTATAACGTAAACAATTATATTATTCTTAACCCATTTCCTACTAAACCGATAAAGGTTTCACTAGCATGTAATTTTCATAAACTAATTCAGTTGCTGTGGTCTTAGGAAATTTATGAAGAATGCTGGAACAGTATCAGGCAATATTTCATACAAAAATTAGATTGTATACGACTATTTCGACACTATAAACGTATTCATATGTTTGAGATTAATCTGTTGTCTCAATAGTTGAGATATTTGTAAGTTAAATTGAATCATATTGAATGGTAAGGTTGTTTTTTTAATTAAAAGTGTTGTGGGACTATCTTTGTATTGGACGTAGATACGTGGAGCTTTGTGACTAAACTATGTTTCTTAGATAAGAAAAACATCACATTTTGTGTCATACCAAAAATGCTGTCAAATTTTATTTTTCATGAATATTGTAGGTAAAACTAGGGTCTTGGAGTCGCAGAGCTTTATCCAGACAAAAATAAACTTTTTTAGTTGGATTTGTGTTTTTGGTCAGTTTCGGAGTATTTTTTTCGGATATAAGTTATGATATCGACTGGTAGGAAGGTGCTTGATGGAATTTCAATAAAAAATTTGTATTGTTTCAACTTTGTACTATTCCGATCCGAGTTTCGCCTTTCGGCATTGTCAGGCATTCTATCACACGGATTTAACGGAAATGAGTGTCGGTTCTGTTGAATATATGTTCACAGAATGCCTGAAGATGTCTAAATGCGGAACCCGGGTCGTAAGTGACAAATCCTGTAGAATCGCACAAAGGCTTAAAAAATCAAATTCAATGAATAATTTTCCGGATTTGTTGGTTGCTCTTTAATTTAATGCATATAAATAGGAAATTTAGGAAGAAAAACCTGATAAAAAAAAAACATTTTTAGTCGGATTCGTGTTTCTCTTTCGTGTTAAAACCAATTATAACATGGAAAGTTGACTTAATGTTATATTGTATCGAATAAATATAATTTATGATGTCGACTGCAGGTGCTTGAAGGAATTTCAATATCAAATTTGAATTGTTACAATTTTGTACGATTCCACACGTTTCGTCACTAGCGACCCGGGTTTCGCCTTTCGGCATCTTCAGGCATCCGTTGCATCCGCAGTCACATGTTTTGTTACTAATGTCGTCAGTTCTGTTGCATCTGTGTGATAATATGCCTGAAGATGCCGAAAGGCGAAACCCGGATCGTTAGTGACGAAACATGTGGAATCTAACGAAATTGCAACAATTCAAATTTGAAATAAACATATTTATGTTAACACAAAAATTCTATATGTAAAGAAAATTTTAAATTTCGTTTTCTTCGTTACTTTTTCTTGAGCACGATAGTTTTCCCTTACTGCTCTTTCAAGCCAGACTTCGAGCATGTACCGATAGTTTTCCATCCGACACGTTACTATGCTAACCTTGTGTGCTTGAATATATTGAGAGTACGTCTCATAGGATCTCATTTGCATAACCTACCCTACCGGGTGACTGTAAATGTGTTCTCTGAAGAATTGCCCCACTGTAATTCTGCACTTTGCCAAAAGACGCTCGAATTGTCTTCATTATTAACTAATCTAAGTGCCACCAATTTCGTCTACTGTTTAGTAAGTAATAAAGCGAATTCTCAAGATAAAACGACATATAATAATTATATATTATATTTGTTGATAAATTGGGGTCTAGTAGCACTTTGAGTAATTAATATAATTCAAAGAATTCAGTCAAATATTGTTTTGTACTTGCAAAAAAACAAAACAATTCTATTAAATTCTCTTTTTAAAAAACAAAAAGCAATGTTAAATACTCACAAATACGCAATTTGATTTTAATATTTTCAATATTAGCTACGTTCATAAAGAGAAATATCAACTAATGTAAGAAAAACTAAAACTATTCTGTTAAAAAATAGTTTTGAGTTAATAATTAATAAGAATAAACAAAAAATAGACTGAATTTAATGAAGGTATACTAGTATAATTTAAGATTTTTTAAAAATTTATTTGGTATATACACGTTACAAAAAAATACTAATTATTAAATAAATTGAATTTGAAACATCAAAATATTTAAACAAAATAACGTTAAACTAAAGAAATAAACAACAAAACCAAAAAAGGATAGCAAGAAACTAACCCAAGAAAGCTCATATAACATCTGCTTTAATACTCGTCGAAATGGAATATGTTGACATTCGATGCAATACTGTTGAATATTGTAAATGCTCTTACCATTAGTATCCCCATTGGCAGACTGGTTCTACACTTTGGAAGAACAAATAATTCTTGTCTACGATTTCTCAAAAAAAAAAAAAAATCCAGGAACATACAATTTTATATAATGAATATATTTTATCTTATTTGAATTTTTGGGATCTTATACTATTCTGCATGTTTTTCATTACTTACGTCTCGGATTTCGTCTATTGTCATCCACAGGCATTCTATCACACAAATGCGACAGAACTGTCAGTAACAAAACATACCTGAGTCAAAGTCATTTTTGTTGCATCTGTATGATAGGATGCGAGAAGATGCTGAAAAGCAAAACCCGGTACATTAGTGACAACATATGTGAAATCGTACAAAGTTTCAACAATTCAAATTTGATATTAAAATTCCATCAAACACCTTCAGTCGATATCATAAAGTATATTTTATATTTAATAAAAACTAAATACCTTATTTTCACAAAACTATTTTAAAATGGTTCAGAAAATATATTAGTAGAATTTATCACACTAATTACCATAACATAAGAAAAAATAATTTAGTCCTTTTATACTGATTAAATTTATCACCGTTACCGATGGTATAAGTAAGCAAACAGGCAATATTAACAACAGGTTATAGATTTTAATTAGTAATACGCTACAATACGTGTTATTTTTTTATTGCCATAATTCGTGAACGATTTCCATGAACACTATATTTTTTAAAACCAGTGCGCTAACGTATTTATACGTCACGATATAATTTTGCGAAATTATAAGCTCAGAGCTTTTCCGAAAAAATATACACTTTTCCTGATAAACCTGCTAAGATATTCCTAATTTATTTAGAAAAATGTACATTGATTCCATATGTATTTGCAATCAATTCTACGTCTTGAATGACTGGTGTAAGGGAAATCACAAAACTAACATACGTATTGTGAATATGTGATTTCGTTTGAATAGACATTTACTTGCTGATTGGGGCTTGCTTCATACTGAATCGTTGATGAGCCTAAATCAAGCAGTGCGGGATGGTATAATGAATACGAAGATTGATATTGTTTGATGCACGATGCGAAAGATTGGGGAATGGGTATTGCACAGAATATAAAGTGTCTGTTGAGTGAATATATCTTGAATATTGTCGACTTATATCGTAGGTAGGTACTCAATAATACAGTAATAATAAACAATGTTGTACACTATTTTTCAATTTTATGTTATGAACATCACGGCCTGTTTTGTCGACAACGACCATTATCAAATGAGAAATCTAAATTAAAACACAATTATCTACACAAAATTTCGAGCTATTGTTTAAAAGTATGCAAAACAAATGGTCCAAGAGTTACGAAAACAATTTACAGGTAATCATTCAAAGTATATATAAATGAAGTAAAATTGTTAAAAAATATAGTATTATGAAATTTTATGTTATTCAGGTTTAAATCGGCTTCTTCTATTGCGAGTATTGTTAACATATGCAATACAAATATATATTATCGGATAAAATTTAAACTGTTGAAGCATTCATGTTTCCTCAATTTTGACCGGGTTTCGCCTTTCGGTATCCACAGGAATTTTACCAAATGGGTGCAACAGAACCGAATAGAATGTCTCGCATTCGGGTAGTCAATAGCAAAATAAGTGGAGATATACAAAGATTCGGCAATTTAAATTTAATCGAGGAATTATTAACTGAATTTTATATAAATATTTTTTTAAATCTTATTTCATTAGTTGATAATGCTCGCGATGAACGAAAACGGTCTTTAAATCCGGTCCGAAAATTAGTATTATGTATTGATTGAATTGGCATTCACTTGGTAGAACTCCATTATTTCTGTTTTTTTACTGTTGAATGATCTTACATGTTACAGTAAAAAAACAGATTCACAATTCGCTAATCACGTTATTAATGAATCACATAACATAAATTCAATCTCAGCCCCTAAATGTTTACATCTTTGTAGTAAGGGTCGGAGAATGACGGCTTTGGAACAGCTGGAAATCAATAGACACCAATTATCACAAAGGATTCTTAACGAACAAACTAACATAATAGTATCGCCACTTGTCCAGCAGTTGTACAAAGGGGTGGTCTGATTTGCTTCCAGAAGGACCACTTCCGTCCCACATATAATCTTATTGTCATAGACACCTATTGTTTCATTTAGAATTTTGAAAATGTAGTGTCATTGTGTTAAAGTAACAAGCTAGGCCGTTGGAACAGGAGAGAGGATGTGATGTGTGCCTTTTCTGCACAGCTATATATAGATAAGCGAATGTTAGTTTAAGCATAGTTCTGACGATGGCGTGAGCCGAAATAGCTATCAACTATATTTGTAAAAAATAATTTTGTAGAACTAAAATACATTGCTATGTATTTTATATGCTTTCACCGTGTTAGTATTATGTACTTCTTTTCATTTATTGTATGCAACAATATATAACACGTGATATTACTACATAACTTATAATTAACAACAATTTACTTTCTTTGATGCATTTTTCACTGGTTTTATGTAAGATTAAAATAGAATTCAACTATGTAAAATATGCAATATATTAATGTAGGATCAATCAACTGCGATGATTTTTACACAAATTACATTGATTTCTTCTGAAAACACTGCTCTTTGTCTGATAAAAACATTTAAAGAGATATACAAGTGCCCCAAGGAAACATAAAAGTAATCTGTTTTTTTTTAATATCTTATGAATATAACATAATTATCGTTTAAATACGTTTAACCAAAGCAGTGTCTTACCAACACACGCTGAATAAGTTCTTTCTGGTTAAAGTTAAAATTCTATGTTACAGTGTGCGTCGTTTACTATAAACCTTCCCACCGTTTGGCGTCGGGACGCCGACCATAAAATCGACGACAAACATCAACGTTGTACGTGTTCCAGCCGAACAAGAACTAAAGGATCTTATTCCGATTGTTACAGTTTTTCAACTACCGTGAATAAGCCATGAAACTTTTTTAATCAGATGCGATTTTTTTATTACAACCGTAGCGGAATGGAAACGATTTCAAATCCAGTTTTATCTTCTAACCAAAATTTTCCTGAACTTTTTCACAGCTAATAAATATTTTCAATAATAAAAATATAACAAATATATTGTTAATTGAATGGTTTTTCTTGTATATTTTATTTTCAGAGCTTTTTTCTTCAGGGTTGAAAGCTTGATAAAAATTGACAGTTTTTGAGAACAAATTAGTTATAAACTGGCTTTCGTTAAGCTGGATGGAAGAGCCATTGAAAAAGAAAATGGTTTCTGGTTACTTGATTTAGTAAAAAAAGTATAGTTTTTCTATATAGTTATATGATTTTTTTGCAGTACATCTTTTGGGAATAAGATATATTTTATTGCTTTTTCTGGACCCTTTTTGCATAATAAGATATAACGACAAAGCAATACATGGTCTTCGAGCGTTAAGGAAAACCTACCCGTTTTTTTTATATATTATAGTTCTGCATAAGAACAGGATCACTATACAACCCGCTTAGAAATCACAAGCACTTGTCCGAGGATATCGTTTCTTTGAGATGAGCGAAGTTTTTTTGTGGGTATACCGGATGATCCTGAAAAGGTACGACTCTATTTTCGGTGGGAATATAAAGTGGTTGAGAAAAAAATATTGAAAGCTTCCGTACAGCCTTCGTATTTTTTAGAGCCTTAGAAATTTTATTTATACCTTTCCGAGCCGTACCCTATTACTTTCAACTGGTTCATAGAATTTCAGCAATTACACAAAATCTAGAGGGAAATATTTTTGCTACGTTTTAGGATTACAGGATTGTGTAATAGCTTATGTCAATCCTTTGTTCATAGATTATAGAAATTATATTATTTTACTTTAGTGGCATGAACTAAACAAGTTAAATGTCACTCCCGAATTAAGTCAGAAACTGTTAATAAATGGAGTTTATCAAAACATTTATGGTTAAGGGATTGTATAATAGTTAATGTCAATCCTTGCTTCATATATTATAGAAATTATATTATTTTATTTTAGTGGCAAGAACTAAGCAAGTTAAATGCCACTCCCGAATTAAGTCAGCAACTGTTAATATCTAAAACTTAACCGTATCCAAAACCGTTATGGTTAGCAAATTACTTTCATTTTGTGTCGATAAAATCGTTCAAGCCCTGAGTTCTTCCACATTTCAATTTGAAATCTTAACACTTTGCACGATTTCAAATGTTTTTTTTTTCCACTAACGGCCTGAGTTTCACCTTTCGGCATCTTCAGGCACTCACATGGGCGCAACATAACTGAAACTGAAGATGTCACGATCATGTACAAAGTTTTAACAATTTAGATATTGAAATTTAATCAAGCACCACCATATCATAATTCTTTCACATTTTTTTCCCTCACTATCAGCATTTTTAAACATTCTTATACCCGGATGCACGCAAACTGCAGCGATTTATCTTCATTATTGGAATTCTATTTACCACTTTCAGTTATTTTTTTAAAATTATGTTATTTGTAACAAGGATATTTTTATGCTACACACAATAACTCTAATGAGATTGTTTGCTTCATTTGAGGTCAACACGAGGAATAAAGACATCACAAACAGCCATTCTCAAGGTTATTAGTGACTAAATAAACTATTCCTAAAATTTATCAAAAACTCATTAGATTTCTTATGTAAGCCTTTTACAGCAAAACCTCAGAGGTCAATATAATATCACATTTAACCGTTAGCTTAAATTGTGGCGTTTATTTGACTTAAATCACAAAGTAAATCGAGGTAATGAAAACATTGAAATATTTCTAATGAAAAAAAAATCTCACGGAAAAAAGCATATTATTTCCAAGTATTAAAAGCCTGTTGAATTCAGGAAAGTTTGTTTTAATTTTCTTTGTTACGTGTAACTTTGTTGTGGGTAAATTGGAGGTCAAAAACTTTTAAAGTAAACGTCTGTCTAAAAGCGTAATAAAAACACGATAACTTCGTATTTGTTGTCAAAGTTTGCGTAGTCCACTTTTTAATATTTTTTCAAATAAGTATTTTAATTGCCTAATCTTCTAGTATGAAGAGAATGGCTTCCTAATTGAGGAATCTCAACAGACGTTTTTCGACGAGAACTGCTTGTTTATAAGAAGCAGTTAGCTGATGATTATAGGGTATATGCTTATTTATATCTTGCTACTTGTGCTGCGTTATGATTTTAAGATTAAATAGGCTTGGAAGTTTTTATGAACCGGTTGCCCTCGGCTAGTAGGCCAAATTTCAAGAAATTCGTCATTTAAAAATATTAAATATAGGACATGTTCCATCTGCATGTTTACTTTTATTTTTAGTTATTGTTAAATGAAAATAATTAGTGTGTTGATGCAACACCAAGGAACATAACATTAACTGTTAGAAAGGGCAGGTTTCGCATTAGTTTGTTGAAAAAAAAACCATCGCTTTGTATATATTGATAATTTCAGACAGTTTTATGTATATTTGTTAGTTATAGTCATCATATATGATTAAAAAAAAATTACATAATATTAATGCAATTTATGATATTCAATATCAAATTTGAATTGTTACAACTTTGTACGATTCCACATGTCTTGTCACTAACGACCCGCAGTCCTGTTGCATCAGTGTGATAGAATTCCTGAAGATACCGAAAGACGAAACCCGGGTCGTAAAAATAATCACAAGCAATTGTGTTAATCATTGTTATATTAATATTATTAAATTTGTTTTATCTGCCATTTATTTCTTGTCTTGGGGCTTGTGTTTTACTGTAATTAATACCTTTGGTGTATAGATGATGTTAAGTGTTTATTGTACGTCAGTTCTGTTGCATCCGTGTGAATGCATGAAGATGACAAAAAGCGTAACCCGGGTTGTTAGTGACAAAACATGTGGAATCGTATAAAGTTGTAACAATTCAAATTTAGCACGGTGAAAAAACTAGCAATGCATTTTAGCTCTACAAAATTATTTTTTTAAATATAGTTGATAGCATCGCCAGAACTATGACAATGGCACTGGTGGCATGGTGAGTGGAAAGAGCTATCAACTTTATTTTTAAAAAATAATTTTTTAGAACCAAAATACATTGCTATTTTTTTCACCGTGTAATAATGGAGTTCTACCAAGTGAATGCCAATTCAATCAATAAATTCAAATTTAATATAATCGTTTTTTTTACCGGACCAAAATTGTTAAGAGATGGGGGAACACTTCTTCAAAAAATACTACAAGAGTCATAATTCACTGAAATTCGATCAAATATAATAAATAATACACGGCGTGATTTTGACGATAATATAACAAATATATTATACCGACATTGAGGCCTGCATAAGCTCGGCGACGAATTTTACAACAGCGCCTTCGTATAGCTGAGATTACCTTTCGGTCATTTTTTTGAGGCTTTATTCTCCGGCGAGCTTTCTAAGCTAAAAATCCCTTTTCAGGCTTCGAAGATATACTTTTTTTAAAAACGATCACCTTAAACGGCATACCGGCTCATCGTAGGTTACAGTTTATTTGATTTCTGAGGGAATAAAATTATTTTTAGAGTAGCGGATTACTAATATTTTTCGTGTCATATATAATAATAAAATATAATATTTGGTGCTGAGAGGACAATGTTTTCGTTATTTGAAAAATTTAAAAAAAAAGACGCAAGAGAAAAAAAATTTATAGCCAAGTGTTTTTGAGCTTTAATTCAGTGTGATAATAATGACCATAGGTTGAAATCACTTACAAGGTGCTAACTGTCACTTCTTGAAAGAGAAGCATGATAATTTAAATAATAAAAAAAAATCATAGTTTTTTCTACACTATACTTTATGACAGGGACCGGTTCTATAATTTTAATAAGGTTTTATAATTTACGATATCGACTGAAGACGCGATAGAATGCCCGAAGATGCCGAAAGTCGAAATCCGGGTCGTTAGTGATAAAAAACATATGGAATCGTACAAATTTTTGACAATTAAAATTTTAGTCTTGTTTTAATTTTTATAGTATCAGTTGATAATTCTCACGATGAGCGAAACCAGTATAACATGTATTGTAGAAATAAATACTAAAAAATATGCTTTATTAATTAAACAGGCTGTTGCTGGCAATATTGCTGAATATTTAATGATGTATTTTGAATCGATTTGTTGGTTTGAGTTTATAGTTTTTATTTGATCTGAATTTCCTAAATTTTATGGACACAATGAATAGGTGATTGTATACATTAAAAATACTATTTTATATAAGTCGTTTGAAAATTTGGGTTTTAAAGTTTTTGTTCTGTCATCAAAAGCACTACAAAAAATAAATCAAAACGCTTTTCGTAAAAAATAAAAACCTAAATAAAAAATCCATTTAACTAAGCGTTTTAATATAAATAATCCATGAAATTTGGACACGTTTCTTTTGTATATTGTAAAACTAAATATTTGTGAAAAAATAAAGACGTAAGTATGAAGGGATCTCCGAAAGTATTAAATTTGTTGTCTCATTTTTTGTCCATTTTTTTGTATTTTTCGGCATTCCGTTCCGCAACAGGTCATTCAATCTCTGACGTGCGGTCATGCGTGTGTTGAATATAACCCTCTGGTGTTCAGCAATACAAACAATATTTTTTATATAAAAAAATTGATTGCTGTTTTATTCTACTTGCTATATCACATGGCGTGCAATAAAGAAAATTTTATTTTAATTTTATATCCAAAATAAATTTCAAAAATCAATCGATATAAAAGTTATTATATACATTATTAAAATTAAATAAAAAATAAAATTTATGAATTCATTATGAAACGTTTTAACAATATTTAAGTACCATTAAAACTTAATTGATTAATTTGGGAATTTAATATACCTTTTTATTTTAAATGGGTGACTTACGGTAGGATTAGATATCAGGTGACGTAGTATAAGGTTTAAATTTTTCGGATTGCTTATTCATTGAATTATTCTAACGTAAGGAATATGGAAATTGAGCACTTAGTGAGGTTAAGTTGGTCGTTTAATATAAATATTGAATTTAGTTTAGCTGTGTTTAATTCTTAAGTTAAATGAGTAGTTTTCCAATACTAAATGGTTGGCAAATGTCGATGTATATTTACTTAATATTTATGTAATATATAAATGAATATTTTTTATCGATTGAAAGTGCTTGATGGAATTTCAACATCAAATTTGAATTGTTACAATTTTGTACGATTCCACATGTTTTGTCACTAACGATCCGGGTTTCGCCTTTCGACATCTTCAGGCATTATATGAACTAATATTCAACAGAACTGCCAGTAAGTCTATTGCATCCGTGTGATAGAATGCCTGAAGATGCCGAAAGGTGAAACCCCGGTCGTTAGTGACAAAACATGTGGAATCGTACAAAATTGTAACAATTCAAATGAATATTTGTTTGGATGTATGTCTTTTATTTTGATGTATTGCAATGGGGAATTATGAATGTAAAGTTGGTCGTTTAATATAGATGTTGAATCTAATGAAGCTATGTTAAGTTTTAAAATCAGTTAAATTGTTTATAATCCCACGTGTTTTGATAAAATATTATATTTTAACACCTTTATCCATGTTAAATTAGTGATTATCCGATATTAAATGGTTGGAAAATCAGTAGCAATTGGATTTGTTTCGGATATAAATGCCTTCATGTCTTTATTTTTCTAGTATAATTTCTCTTGATGTAACCGATGTTAACCGATTACTTGTGTCAATTATGCTAAAAGGTGAAACTCGGTTCGTAAGAGACAAAACATGTAGAAACGTACAGTGTTTCAAGAATTCAAATTTGATTTTAAAATTCCAAGTAGTTTAAGTCATTATCGTTAATTATTTATATAAAATTAATGTGACTGTGAATGTATATTTACTTCGTGCATAGGTAAACCGTTTTCTATCTAAATAAAATTAATAAAAAACTTTTCATTAATTGAATTGAGATTCACTTGGTTGAACTCCATTATAACACGGTGAAAAAATAGCAATGTATTTTAGTTCTACAAAATTATTTTTAACAAATATAGTTGATAGCTATTTTAGCTCACCCATCGTCAGACTATAGTTAACTATAGTTCAAAGATGGCGTGAGCCGAAATAGCTATCAACTATATTTGTTAAAAATAATTTTGTAGAACTAAAATACATTGCTATTTGTTCACCGTGTTATAAAAAACTTTTCATTCACGAAATAAAATATATTATATCATAATATTTTTTCGTGGACATATCTGTTCTTAGGATTTGACTACTTTCTCCAAAAGATATAACTATTTATAATTGATCATTAAGACACCAAAGATTTAAAAAAACGTCACCTCAATTGAATTATTTGTGGTGGGTTATTGTGAGGAAATTCACCTCAGTGGACAGTACAGGATTTATTGCATAATTATAAATTATTGAAAAAAGAATAATGCTCATTTTTATAGTTCCGTCATTATAAGACGAGCTATACATCTAAGAGTTTACGAAAAATATAGAATTATCATAAAATTTGATGAAAATTGTAATTAGGATTTCGGAGAAGTAATATTTTAATAAATATTATAGTTTTCTTTTTGGTTTTATCTAGTAATAATAATGAAAAAAATAAAGGTAATGTATTAAAATTGAAGAATATTTTCGAAACAAATATTCATTTATTTTAGTTTTAGCTAACCTAACCTTACCTTATTTAATCTTACCGGACCTACATTAAAAACCATTTATTTTTTGTTCCCAAATATTTGTTTTCAAAACTACGTTTTTTGAAATGCTTCATTATGAGGCCATTCGTAACTTATATTTTAAAAATGTTAAATTTGATGCATTTTTATTGAAAAATAATATTGAAAACTATCCGGTGGTCAGTTATCCGTATTAAAAATGATTTATATAAAAAATCGTGAATTTTAAGATGTCTTAAATGACCCATTAAATCCCTAAAAATTTGATAAGAATAAGTTCCGTTCTATCATTTATATTATTTTCTTGTTTGAATAAGCATTAAAATGGTAAATCTCCATTATAACACGAAGAAAAAATAGCAATGTATTATAATTATAAAAGATTTATAAGTTATATAGTTAATCACTTTTAAGGTATTAACTGTCACTTCTTGATAGAAAGGCATGATATTTTTAATAATGAAAACAGTTTATAATGCTCGCGATGAGTGAAACCGGTCCTGATCAAAATAATTATTGAAATAAGTATTAAAATTGTGTTTTTAGCATTTAAAATATGAAATTAAAAGAAATTTTGGCTTAAACCCTCATCAGAACCATTCCTCAGTTTTGGAATCGCCTTATCGTAATATTTTCAGTAAGTCTTTGAAGTCGTAACAATGTAACGAAGAAAGAAAAAAATCTTGTACAAAAAATAAATGAGATTAAATTCATTACGAGATGCTGTTATAAAGTCATCCATCACTATTCGTGATATTATCTACAATTATTTATTATTTAACACGTATTCATCTCTGGGCAACCTCAATTCGGCATTGTGAGATGCTGTTTTAATATGTCCGTTATGAAATTACGATTGTTATTTTATTTTTAAGTTGGCCAACACTTATGCCTTAGCGAACATAGATGCCTCGCAAGTTGGTCGATTGTGTATAAAAAAGAGTTATTATGTGATGATTTAAGGCGATTGAAGCAATTGACAATTTCAAAGGCAGAAACAATGACAAATTGAATAATATCAGTTGACCAAGAGTAAAATTACATTTCTTTCAATTGTCTCTTTTACAATAAATTGACCAGTGAGAAATATTATATAGGGTATTTTTTTAGAAGTATAGAATTTTTAAGAAACACTTTTTTAACTGGCTGCCGTTTTGTCAGTTGTCAAGTGATTTAAAGTTAGTTTGGTTTGGCATTTTAATATGAATAGACTGACGCCTGAACAACGCTTCCAAATTGCCCAAAACAAAATTGCCGTTGATCCCGATTGTCATAAGCAAATTTTGCTTATCGATAAAACTCACTTTTGGTTGAATGGATACGTGAATAAAATTAAAGTAAAAATCGGAAACCCGGGTCGTTAGTAACAGAACACGTGGAATAGTACAAAGTTTTAATAATTCAGATTTGATATGGAAATTCCACCAAGCACCTTCAGTCGATATTATAAATTATATTTTATTTTAATTGTAGTTACAACTTTGTACGATTCCACACGTTTTGTCACTAACGACACGGAGTTTGCCCTTGGGCATCTAAAGGCATTCTATCACACAAATGCAACATAACTGACACACAATAAAAAGTTAGCATCAGTTATATACCAAAGAAGTCTAAGTGTTCAAACATTACTTTCAAGGTGTTAACTGTCACTTCTTGATGGAAAGGCATAATATTTTTATTAATAAAAAATTTTAGTATTTATTTCCACAGTATATTTTTTGATCAGGACCGGTCCATATCAAAATATCCATTGTTCAAACATCCAAATTGTCTAGAAGAGAAGATATATGATGTACCTTTTCTAAGCCACTATATATAGATAAGTAAATGTACGTATAAGCATAGTTTTGATGAAAGCGTAAGCCAAAATAGCTATCAACTATATACCTTGCAAATTTTGTAAAAGTAAAATACATTGCTATATTTTCACTGTGTCATTATTAACTGATCTACCAATTTTAAATGACTTGTTATTTATATTTAAACTCTATTCTTAATACGATCCCACGTTTGTTTGGTCTGTGGTGTCGTGTTTAATACAATTACATACGAGATAGTGTATATCTTCTGAGATCTCTAGCGCAAGTGTAATAAAATTTGTGTTACAGCATAAATGCGTTTTATGTGTCGTTAGTGACTAGTAATTATTGAGTACGATGTAGTTAAACGCTAGTGATTAATCAGTAGTTGAACGACAACTAAGGAAATTCAGATCCTATCGACACTTAAGTAATACACATATTATATTAACTATGTGCTCGACATACGGAAAATAGTGACTTTCACTGGTTTATCTTCTGGATTTTATAATACAACTAAAAACCGAACGTTTTTCAGTAAAATCATTTATTAAAATTAATAAAATACTGCTTCCGCAAAATATTAAATGTTTAAATTAATTTACACCTTTAAACATCGTCATGGCTTTTTCCCGTTACATTACAAATATAAAACTGGATTTGCACGACTTATCAAAAAATATCAAGCAAAAATTGTTCAAAACTTTTAAAGATTTTAAAGTTTTAAAAAATATGACCTAAATATCACAGCCTTACCTCTGAACAGAAATCAATGACACGATTAAAAAAATAGCAATGTATTTTAGTTGTCCAAAAAATAATTATAATTTTTTCTGTGTTATAATGGAGTTCAAAGCCGATTAAAACAAAAAATTTATAAAATTTCAGAAAATTTTCGCATTGAGAATCGAACCCTAGAAATTTGAGTACAAATTCAACGTAATCTACCACTGGACCGCCGCAATGTAGTTAATTCAAAAACTTATTTTTCGTAAAAAATATATTTTTAATTTAACCGTCAATTGTTAAAGAAAGTGTAAAATTTTGTATTAAATTAAATAGAATAAATGCGACCGTCATAGTATACGAATTTCTCGGCTCCTTTGTTTTGGTTTTTTGTCGCTAAAAACAATTTAATTTAACTGCGGAAAAATTGCATTTTCACGATCAAGATGCGCGCGCGTGCTGCCCAATCGTTTATTATTAGGTGAGTTTTTTCCAATTTCCCTTTCAAAGCCGCCAACGTTCCGCACGAACGACACCGAACAATGCGTCCGATCTCCCACGCTTTGTCATAACTTCACACAATTCGTCTTCTAGCTGACGTGATAAGTATCTAGTTCAAGACGGATGATAGGTGCATTGCCGATATTAAAGTAGTCGCGTGATAGTTAACGCGTATGCAGCCGATGAATTGTGACCACATCTATTATACAATAACAATAGATATATTTGAGGTGTTAACTAACGGTCACGTCTTGGTAAAAATGGTTTCGTCAATCGTGAGCATTATCAAATGATACAATAAAAATTAAAGAAAAAAAAACACAATTTTTAGTACTTATTTCCACAGTATATTTTTTGATCAGGACCAGTTTCGCTCATCGCGGGCATTATTTACTGATGAGAAATGATATTACCCCCCCCCCCTTTCTCTTTATTTGTTGCAGAAAATACTGGAACGCCCCTGGCTGACCATTTCTTCGCATCCTATTTTACTACAATTAAATGTCATTTATTAATACATTATGTCCCTTTAAGTAATTTTTTTTAGTTCAGGCTATTTTGTTTATTAAAATGTCCCACTCTTTAATTTTTGTAATGAGTTCTTCATGATTGTTCAGAGCTCTAAATAGAATATTGATATACCTTATTTTGTTTGAAAATTATTAATAAGTAATTTTTAACATTTAATTTGTAAATAATCCACTTTATATTGTATGATTTCCTGTAAATTGTTTCTTAGTTCTTGAACCCATGGTTTTGTATACCTACCTTTAACTCAAAATTTTTAATAAATCGACTTTCTTGTAAATTATATTCTATCAATTGATAATACTCGATGAGTACCCGGTCCTGATCAAAAAAACATATTGTGGAAATAAATACTAAAAATTGTGTTTTTATTATTTAAAATATCATGCTTTTCTATTAAGAAGTGACAAATTAAAGACACGATTATTTATAAGTCGTAAAAAAAGGCCTACGTATTGCAAAAAAAAAATCACAATGTATTCATGCAATATATTAAATTACATTTTCCGCACGTTTTGCATATCATACATTAGTAGTAAATATGGCAGAGGATAACATTTTTTTAGTATATTGAACTTGTGAATAAATAAATTCAATGTTTATGACAAGAGCTTCAAACAAATAAAAAATATTAACGGTCATGTTAAAGAAAAAGAAGTCACTAACGAATTTTGCTTATGTATTCCAATTATACTTATGAAGGAAAATTCACCATCAAAATGCTGAAATGGCGAAAGTTTTTGAAGTAAATGTAGTAGATTTTTTTTATATGTATAAAGAAAAGTCAAGCATTTATCACGATGCTCAAATTTTAATGTCTTATAAAGTCATTAAAATTGCTGTCGAAAATTTCAAATAATCATATATATAATACAATAGATAGATTACACAGCAAGACGCGTTTATCAACAGTAAATAACATTTTATCAGTTACTTAAATATTATCTAAGAGTGGGTGGTTAAAGTTCAGAAATCAAGTTAAAAACAATCCATCAGTTTGAACGATTAATAGGATTTGAATAAATTTACATATTCTATGAGATAATAAGCCCAGTGCTTAATTTAACACTTATGTATCGAAGTGTACATTTTTTTTTTGAATAAGTCACTTTTTTGCTTATTTTATTTATTCATTTGGTAAATACACGCTACAGAAAAAAAGTTGTAATTTTTTTGCTTTTGCTAAGTCAAAATATTCAAAAATAATATTATAAATTAAAGAAATAAAGAAAAGATTACAAAGAAGTCAACCAAGTATGCTCAGGTAAAATGTACTTTAATTCATTAAAAATAGTATTTGCCTGAACTCACTCTCGTCTACATGGAATATGTCGTCATCCAAAGCAATATTGTTGAACATGTTTAATACTTTTACCATTGGCATCTCTATTGGCATACTGGTTCTACACTTCATACAAACAATTCACGATTTCTCAAAACAAATTTTTGAGCGTACAATTTGATATTATCAAGGACGACAGAATCGTCATTTCGGTCTCGTATGAATCGATAGAAATATGTGGCGAGATACACTTTCTATTTATTGTACAAATCGTCGTAACGTCATAAATTCTTTGATCGTTTAGTAATCAAAGACTTGTGAAATTTAGCTATTAAATATATTTTTACAAAATAAATTTGATTTAAATACTTCAAACACCACGATTTTGCAATTATATAAAAAAATATTTCACTCGTAGGTCAATGATAAATAGGTATTTGTTTTATAATAAATATTTTTACCAGATGTCACTGTTCTTAAAGATTAATATAAGCATACGTCAACACTTGACTCAATATTTATCTCAAAGTACACTCAAAGTATTATATTGTATTCTTATCTAAGAAATAAACATGTATTCTTCAGTTTAAAGAAATGACTATTTACACGTCATATATAATATTTATTTGCAGAAGTCAAACAATGTCAATATAAAACACAGTTACGTTGTAAAATTTTATTCTGGAAGGAGTAATGATAACCCATTTGTAATATATTTTTAAACATGTCGATATTTCATTTTTAACGTGTTGACCATCACTTCTTGATGGATAGGCATGATATTTCAAATAACTAAGTTCAGTTATAATCAGTTGAAAATGCTCGCGATGAGTGAAACCAGTCGCGATCATAAATTTGTTGCGTAAATAAATAATAACAAAAATAGAAATTTATCTTAATTTAATTTTCGATTCATAGTCGTGTCATTATCCAGTTCGCTTTGAAGCAAGGTAAAAACAATTCTAACCTTAAATATTTCAAAAATGAATTCAATATTTTTGTATTACAATAGTTGAAAATTTGTACGATAATATATGTTTGATCACTAAAGTCCCAGGCATTTTATCACACGGATGCAACACAGCTGACGAAGTTGTCAGAAAAGGTCAATTCTGTTGCATATTTGTGATAAAATACCTCATGATACTGAATGGCGAAACACGGGACGTTGGTGATAAAATATGTGGAATCGTACAAAGTTTCAATAATTCAAATTTGATATTGAAATTTCCTCAAGTACTTTCAGACGATCTCACAAACTATATTAGTAGTTTTGTAGTCGAACAAACTTATGGAGACCATCAAGACGAATTGGCCTAGATTTGAGCTCCAACACAGCATTTAAGTCCATGATGCAGTGGTCAACGTCGTTGACTTCCTTGACGTAAACTTCTATTGCTTTGATTTTGTTATATCCAAGAATTTTTAATAACTAAAATGCGTCACCCATCAGCGATCCATTACTAAAAATCGGGAGTACTGAAAACATTAGCTAACCGACAGCTATAATCTAACTCACTCAGTAAAAAAATGGTAGAATCATTAAGTAACTAAAATTAAAAAGGCGTCCATATACTTCACTTTATAGAATAAATACACCTATATTAAATATTTTTATGGATTAACGTTTTGTAAGCGTGGAATAAAACGAATCTGCGAAAATTTGATAGAATAACACGGTGAGAGCCGTATTTGTCCCAACTAGATCCGGCAAAGGTTTAAAAAAAAAATATTTCACGGTGAAAAAATAGCAATTTTTTTTTGATCTACAATTTTTGATAGCTATTTTGACTTAAATAGCTATCAACAATAGTAATAATGAATTTGAACTTAAAATGTATGGGTATCAATTGTCACACGAAATTTTAAGCGAACAGACAAATATAAGTCTTTCCCTACTCCTCAGACCATTGCGAAAGGCTAATGCACTTCTGTAATGAATCATCTCCGGGCAGTATTTAAGCTTATTGAAAGTGTCGCCTGTTTCGTTGAGTTTATTTTAAATTTAAATTTAGTTTTTTTGCTAGCACGATATGAGCTAGGTTATTAAAACAGAAGAGAATTTGTATTGTGTACCTTTTCTACACAGCTACATATATATATATATATATATATATATAGATGACGAAATGTACGTTTAAGCATAGTTCTGACGATGGCGTGAGCTTAAACAGCTGTCAACTATATCTTATAAAATTTTTATCACTTAAATACATTGCTATTTTTTCACCGTGTTATAATGGAGTTCTACCAAGTAAATGTCAATTCAATCAAAAGACTTTTTTATTTTTTGACAGTTTTCTGGAAAATTTACAGAAATTTATTTAATTTATGATATCGACTGACGGTGCTTGATGGAATTTCAATATCAAATTTGAATTGTTAAAACTTTGTACGATTCCACATGTTTTGTCACTAACGAACCGGGTTTCGCCTTGCGGCATCTTCAGGCATTCTTTCACACGGATGCAACAGAACTGAAGGAACGTACGAAGTTGTAAAAATTCAAATTAAAAATTTATTTTACATACATATTAAGGTTTTGCGTGACCAGTAAAATATCAATTTAGTTAGTATACAAATTTGTTTCATTTACACTTTCATTGTGATAATTGTTTGCGAAATTAATTACTAATCCAGTGAACCGGTACGTACGCCACTCGTTGAGCTTCAGTTCATTGGCATTTCCTGCAGCGCTTGCGTCAAGTGCTGATAAGGATTCATGGATGCGTTCCTCCCACATTATTCGGATTTTGAATAATATTGTTGTGAAGTACGCCAGCAATGCGCATGCCTGCTATCTGCATAATTTATTGCCCGGCTCTGTTCCAAGTCTCGCCTCAACATCATTAGGAAATTAGTTTATTCCAACCCCACTTTTGAGCCGCCACTGCACTAATATCGATGCCTATTAATTTGCTCGAAATCCGGATTAATTCGGCGGACCAGCGAGGATTTGAATATGCAGATATGCAGTTTTGTTAGGAGTACCCACTTTTAGTAGTTTGAAAGTTCAAAGAGAAATGTATGCGGCCATGCATTTCTTTCGGCGTATACAAGGCCAAAATGAGAATTCTGCTATTTTTAATCATCTCAACTGTTGAAACGGCAGATTGTAATATGTTGACAATTGGTACTTTAATATATAAGAATGATCAAACTTTCGTGTATGTAAATATAACCTGGTTTATTTTTGTAATCTTCAAAAGTTTTTTTAAATCTAACACTTATTAATGAATTTATGAAATATTGATTTTGGGAATTCTTTTGTGCAGATCAGCAAATAAGGGTCATTAATTAATTAAGTCAAATTGATTCATATGCATAAATTATTACAGCCTGCCAGTGGGGATGCCACTGGTAATAACTTTATTAATGTTTAAATTATTGAAATGTTGACGTATACTTTATCTCTAATAGAGGTGAATAAGTTCAAACGAAAACTATTTAATTTACTGTTAAAAGTAAATTTTGTTAGAGTTCTTTTTAATTAACTTTCATTCTTTTTTTTAATATTCATTAAAAATTTGACTTGCAAAATCAAATTATTAATTTTTTTCATAATAATTAATGACTTTAATAAATAAATATTTGTTTTGAATATGTATAATGATTTTGTGATGTGGTCTTATTAAATTTGTAATGCTAAGAATTAGACACAAATTATATAAAAAATAATAGTCATAAAATATGTCAATTATTTTATTTAAATTCTTTATTGATGATGCATTGAAATCGAAAAAAATGTATTTTAATCGCTTAATTAATATATAATCAAAACCATGGTAAATTTATTATTTTACTTGCTTCGTTACAAAATTTTAAAAGTGTTCCGTCTTTTCGAAGCATCTTTGGACCCTTTCAAGGTTATTTAATACTTAGGTAAGCAATGATTATATTTTTTTTTCGTAAATAATAAATAAAAAAACGTGGGAGTAATTATTTTACAACAAAAGAGAGGGGTTTAGGTACAAATAATATTATAGCAGCTGTTGAAATACATAAATTAAGCGTTTAGCCAAGTGGAAAACATCATTTCGCCTCATCCAAGTCAAAGGGGCGTATTGTGGCACCATTATTAAAAAGACATTTTTTTTCATTGACACAATATTTTTTCCCTTTTTTTGCAACTCTTTTGAGTAGTAGCAATTTGTAACAAACGCTCTTTTGTCATGGAAAGGATAACATTGTATTTAGTTTTAGTTTACAATGTTTCAAATTCAATTTTATCGAGCTTGGAAGCAATAAGCTTTGATATATTGTATGTGGTATCATTTTCTTCTATTCTCTCCCAATCAAAAAATCTCGAGTGATTGAATAAAAACTGGTGCTTAAGAAACGGACGAAAAAACCTCTAACGGCAATGAAAAAGAAAACAGGAAACTGTTCTTCTGGTTTACTCTTTGTTGACTGATTTTTATTGAAAATTAATTGATTAAATATCCATTTAAAAGCTCTGTAACTTTTCCCGGTTTCCCCATCTATAAAAGCTTAGATATTGGTGTATTAAGCTTAAATTCAATTTGCTCGCCACTCTGAAGCAGATCGCTTAAAAAGAAAACAAAATTTTAATTAACTATTGATGAATCAATTAAACACCAGTTAGATTGGGTTCGAAAACTAATTAACTCTACAAATACCCTTTTTACGTTGTTTTATAACAAGGCTAAAGTTGTAGAGCAAATTCAAATGGGAGATTGTTGTATTTTAAATAGCTTGGACAGAAAAATTCTGATTTAAACTGTATTTCCGGATTTTTTTTACAATTTCGATCGTTATACTGATTGATGCCAGTCGCCAGAGGTAGATTATTTTTCCGGAAAGTTAAATTTTAAATATTTAAATAAACAATATCTTTTTAACATCATACCTATTTTTATAATTTTCTTTTTAAGGGAAAAATAAAAAGTGTTTAACTACCCTCTGGTAAAGAAATGAAATCAATAAAATTAAGGTTAATCCAAAAAATGGTTTTAAATTCATTTGTTGTTTATTTTTGACTAATATTCGTCATCTATATCATTGACTGCTGGTCACATTTTAGTACTATATTAATCTTCTTCTTCTTTAAATCAATTAACTACCTAGGTAGCATTAGCGAAAAAAATCTTCGGGAGATTAAAAACTCAATAAACGTAGCTTTCAATGTCAACAATAACTTCAGTAGACATCTTAAAAATAGTAAAGATAAAATTAATTAACTGGACAGAAGCGGTATTTATAAAATGTCCTCATGTTAATCCGTTTATATCGGACAGACAGGTAGAAGTATATCTACTCGAGCTTAGGAACATGTAAGATCATTCAACAGTAAAAAAACAGATTCACAATTCGCTAATCACGTTATTAATGAAACACATAATATAAATTCAAACTCAGCGCCTAAATGTTTGCATCTTTGTTGTGAGGGTCGGAGAATGACGGCTTTGGAACAGCTGGAAATCAATAGACACCAATTATCACGAAGGATTCTTAACGAACAAACTAACATAATAGTATCGCCACTTGTCCAGCCGTTGTACAAAGGGGTGGTCTGATTTGCTTCCTGAAGGACCACTTTCGTTCCACATATAATCTTATTGTCATAGACACGTATTGTTTCATTTAGAATTTTGAAAAATTATTGTCATTGTGTTAAAGTAACAAGCTAGGCCGTTGGAACAGGAGAAAGGATGTGTTGTGTGCCTTTTCTGCACAGCTATATATAGATAAACGAATGTTAGCTTAGCATAGTTCTGACGATGGCGTGAGCCGAAATAGCTATCAATTATATTTGTTAAAAATAATTATGTAGAACTAAAATACATTGCTATTTTTTTCACCGTGTTACTACATTAGTTTTCAATGATCTAATAAACATATGTATTTGAACATTGTTCCATCTCATTTTACGTCGTGTTGCAATTGCGTGTGTTTGTTCCGACTTTTTAATATGCAATTAAATGCTTTGACAGTTATTTATGACAGAAAGAGCCACTTTTATAAATTAATTAAAAAATTAACGGGTTTTTTAATAAGTAATGATCTACGGGCGTGTTTTTGCAGTTAAAACAAGACAAAACTAATTCGTTGTGTGAAACACTTTCCACACACAACATATTTTCTGGATCGCTTTTATCAAACTAGTTATCATTTTATTTTGAACAATAAAAACACAATTTTAGTACTGTTTCCACAATATATTTTATGATCGCACTTCACGAGCATCACAACTGATCAATTCTTGAAAATTGTTTTCTTAGTTTTTTAACCTTTGAAACTCGCTTACTCAAAATATACTATAAGTTAGCTTGTTTGTAATTTGTGTCTTATAAACTGATATTTCTCGCAATGATCGAAACCGGCACTGACCATGAAAATAGTAAAATAAACATTTTTGTTTTTGAAAATATAATGCTTTTCCACCGAAAAGTGACAGTAAAAACCTTAAGAAAATGATGATCATTTTAGATCTATGCAACCCCTTCTGATGGAAAAAATTATGATTACCAAAACGTAGAAAGACCAAAAAAACTAAAGATGAAGCCTGTGTTGTCTATTGATAAAAAATTAAAGCGGATGTTTGATGATTTTAAGAAAGTATAGCATTCATTTGAAAAACGACAATAATTCCTGGATAATCTATTATTGTATGTGTTTAGTGCAATCCAAGTTAATGGAGAAAAACTTTCTCAAAAAGCGTGGCTATGACGAAAGCGATAAAAATGCTATTTTTATAATGCTTATATATATTTATGTTTTGATGACTTAATATTTTTATAATCATTGATTTTGTCTCAGGTTATTTTTGTTCTGAAGTCACACAAGAAAGAGACATTTACTATAGATTTAAAAAATATCAAATCTCAAAATTATCGAATCGTGTTTATATTAAATTTTGACAAAAATTGGAGATTCACGAGCTTAATTCAATCAACAAAAACTTTCTATTATTTCCAAAACTGTCGTTGACATAAAATAAACCATATGTTTGTCAATATTTTTAGCATTGCGATTCATAAAACTAGATAATTCAACAAGTAGTTTTATGTTTAACTATTTCCTTTCTAATGCTCTAGAAACAAAAGCAGTAAATCACTTTATTATTTATTCATCCATAATAGGTTAAGTAACGATAAATTATTACCCTATAGCAGCCAATACAAAAGCATTATATTATCTTGTGGTATTGAATGATTATAAAAATAGAACACTACAATATACCACATGTTTTTATTGGTTCAGTTGTAAATTAATATTTAAATGATTTTTTTCGCACTTATTTTATTTGTTAGTTAAAGTAGTATAAAGGAAAATACCTTTAAAATTACCATCTATTTTCTGTCATCTTTTGTAAATTGTGAATAAACACACTTTTAATTCATGATATCGACTGGGAGTGATTGAAAAAAATTCAATGTCAAATTTGAATTCTCGAATCTTTGTACACTTTCATTTTTTATTTCCGTTACGCACGACCCGAGTTCTATTTTTCAGAATCTTCAGACATAACAATTAAACTCCATTGATAATTTTGCATTGATTATATACAAGGTGAATTACACGGTAACAACAGAAAACTAAAAGCCCTAAATATATCTGAAACAACTCCAATAATCACTGATTTGATTATACATTACAACCCCGATCAACCGTTCTCATATAATACGTTTTTCCGTCTGGATCGTTAATTTTTTATAGTTAACCGTTCCCCGATGTATCGATTTCCTCGATCTATAGTATGAATAATACGAACCTGTTTCAAATATTATCCTGATTGACCGGTTTTGTTTGAGCACATTATATCTTATATTATATAAAAAAATATAACTCAAATAAGTTAAAGATGAAATATATGGTTCTCTCAAATAACACGGTGAAAAAATAGCAATGTATTTTAGTTCTACAAAACTATTTTTAACAAATATAGTTGATAGCTATTTCGGCTCACGCCATCGTCAGAACTATGGCGTGAGCCGAAATAGCTATCAACAATATTTGTTAATAATAATTTTGTAGAACTAAAATACATTGCTATTTTTTCACCGTGTTATGATGGAGTTCTACCAAGTGAATGCCAATTCAATCAATATATTCTCTCAAATATATTGAGATTTTCTTTAGTAAATAATTTCACAAGATGAAATTTAAAACACTATTCGATTATTTCAAGAAATAAGATTTTTTAATATAACTTTTACAAAACCCTCTTATAACATATATACCAATTGTTAGAAATCCGACGCGTTCATTGTATTTTTAAGATTTTACTTCCCGGATTCCTCGTTTCTTGCGTATTTCGTTTACTTTTTAGGGTCCCTTGCAAAGCGTTGTATCGAGGTTTCACTGTAATGTCATTCGGTTTTGGAACAGTACTTTAAAAAACATCGACAAAATAATGATTTCATGATAATATTTCTTTACAATAATCAAATGTCACTGAGTAATTTGATAATTAGTGGTACCCATTAATTTCAAATTGGTGGGTTAAATTGTCACTACCGTTTTCCAAAAATCAGTTTTAATTGTAAATTATTCCTCGTGATGGCAACCAAAAGCTCCAAATGCTCCCCAAGAAATCGATAAATTATTCAGAACAAAGCTCTGCACTTTCCGAAAGCCTTTCGTGCAGCCATTGTTCTAAGTTTACATCGAACGAGAGCTTTTTGACTTAGCGAATCTACTAATTTCAAATTATTATTTACCCACCTCTTCATCATGTTGTTCTCCGCCAAGAAATTATAAATTAAGCTTTTGAATAAAGCATAAGGCAAAAAGTTCTCTTGGCTTATTGTAATTGACTTTCAACGCGTTTATATACCTTATTAATTAATTTCTTTAGGCAAGAGTGGTCAATTGCTACAAAACTTGTATAAGTGATTATATCTCTCCTCTATTTAAGATACAGAAGCTAAAAAACTGAGTAAAATATGTTAAATGATACTAATATATATATACCGATGCATAGAAAAAGGTGAAAGAATGAAGAGAAAGAAGTCTATCAGCTTTAATCCAGTAGCGGTTTTTTTTATATGAAATTGATAGATTGTTATTATCTATGGCGCGTTAGTATAAAAGTTCTTCAAGTTTCCTTCATCTCTTATGTACAGTAAACCCCCCAATAATGAGCTCCCCGCTAACGAACCCCCCAATAACATTGACGGCAGGTTTTCCAATAATGAGTTAAATCCCCTGAATAATTAAAAAAATATGAGATGATGTCATCGATTATCGCCGAATTCAAACAATTTTCGCTAGTTTAAACGTAATATGTATTTGAAATAGAATAATAATACATTATAGCGAATTATTATATGTATCTAAATTCACATGTCTTGATAATGTGCAGAATTTAAATAATTTTGAATACGTATATGCTTAATATTTATGATCAATTAATTAATTAAAAAATAATATGTAATTCCGCATTTCAAATAAAAAAATTCAATTGAAAATCTTAACCCCCCAGTAATGATCCCCCTATCTCTTCATTATTGGGGGGTTTACTGTATATATTTATTTGTTGTATAAGTTTAAATTCGCTGCAGAGCTGAGCAATCCACAGTGAATTCGGGTCACGTATACATCACACACATTATTATTATATTTATGTCCTCACATACTGTACTCATACACAGAAACACGTTTGTATATATATATATATATATATATATATATAGACAATACGTAAGTAAGTGACATAGGAAAGTCATTTTTAGAGTGCAAGCTTGTGTATTTAGAGACAGCACATCATCTATTGGAGATCGTTGATAGTGTGTGTGTATGTTTAGTATCAATATTCTTCTCTTTAAACTGCGTTAAATGATACTTGTAGAAAAGCATTGCATTAAAAAAGTAAAACAAAATGCTTATTACTATTTCCAATATTTTACATTATAAGGAATAAGACTGATTTCGCTTAACGCGAGCATTGTCAACCCATTCTTAATTCTTGCTGATTAATATTTTGTAATTATTTCTCTTAATAGATTTTTTTTATATGAGTACTATTTAATGTTATGTGGTCGTTAACATGTTGTCTGTTAAATATTAAAACAAAATTGTTTGTACAAAATAAAAACAATTCTAATTTGATATTGAAATTGTTTCAAATACCTTCAGTCGATATCATAAAATAATATATATGTGCATATGCTTTTTAAATATAAAAAAAATGATTTTTTTTTCTTTTTTTTGTTACAGAAGGTATGCTACATTTACGCCATCCAGTTACCGAAGTCAAGTTCTCGCTGCCAACGACAGTGTTTGTAGTTGTATCGAGTTCTGCAAGTAAGCGAGTAAAAGGTGCCTCACCTCGCTGGACATTACGCCGGCCATGAAAACTCGTCTTCATCTACTTCTCAGTTCACATGCTAGCCCTCGGGCGACTTGCACGAGTATTATAACTATTACCTACTCGCTTATACTTCTCAAGCAAACTTTCCCAAACGTGAAAAAATAATTCATTGATTCAATATTAATATACACGATCTTCTAATAAATCAAATTCCATAGGAAATGATCCTTAAAAAAAATTTAATACACCTTTTACATCTAACATTTTTAAACTGTAAAATATCACTCATTCGTGGAAATGCATTATATTTCAATATTAACACAACATTTTTAGTACTATGTTCACGTTTTTTTATATAATATATAAGATCAGGAACGGTTTCATCGTCATTAATAATATGAATACCGCTAAACTTGCTGTCTTATTGAAAAATTTCAGGTTAAAGAAATAACAAGATTCAATAGACAATGTCAGTTATGCGTAAATGTATTTAATTTAAAAGTTTAATTTGTATGCTATTAATTGTAAATATTCGCGGTGAGCTAAAACGGTCTTAGTCTTGACTTTCATGATATATAATTAAATCGGGGAAATAGTACTAAGCATTGTGTCTACTATATGAATATAATATTTTCTTATATAATATCGTCGATATTTAAGCGTATCAAAAAGTGATACATGTACACTATTAATATATCCAAATTGCTTAATTAAACGATGACAGAGTTTACTGTTTTAAAAACGAATCATTTCTTCTAGATGGCATACTAGTAAATTCTTTTAAAATACAAGAGGCGTGTACGGATAGCCCAAGTATTGTCTTATTGTTTCCTGCAATTTATGTGGTTGTTCCGATATGAACAACAGACAGCAAAAAATAATAAGAACAATATAAACACTTGCTCACGGGAACCCAACAGAAGAGTTGAATTTGTCAACTTAATTACCTTAATAGCAATCAATGAGGTGTTGTTGGCGTCTTATAGAGGATATGTATATATCAACATTTAAATCTTCTTAAAACTATTTTCATTTCTACACGTGAGGCAAAGAAAAATACTTGAATATCGTGACAAGATCAATCTGAAACATGATAAATCTTATTACACTGTAGGATATGTCTTGTAAGAAGGTTTTTTATTTGTACAAAGTGGTTATAGGACCAAATTTGCGCAATGGGGCGTAGAAAATTTCAAAATTATGTAACAAAACTGTAGAAATTAATATTAATGAGTTACATTATTGTAAATGCTTGGAGAAAATTTTCCATTGTGCTTATCATATTTAATGTGTTAACTGACACTTAATCATGGAAAGCCATAATATTTCATATACAAACATATATTTAGTGCTATTTTCAAAACATGATTAGGATCGGTTGTGCTCATCGCGAGCATCAATAACTTTTTTCAATGATTACATGATTGTATTATAAAATGATTGCAACCGATAATAATAAAATTTATGATATCGATTGAAGGTGCTTGGTCGAATTTAGATATAAAATTTGAATCATTCATCCTTTGTACGACTTCAAATGTTTTGACACTAATGATCCGGGTTTCGCCTTTCGGAATCTTCAGGCGTTAATGGATTATTATTTGTTGTAGTGTCCTTTCATCAAAGACTCATTAACAGTATTTAGTGCTAAAAAAACTTATCACGAGCAATCGAATGTCATTATTAAATCAGTAATATTGAAAGTTATTTTTTGGAACCTTGCTTGAGGGTTTGTGCTTTTCCTTTGTAATTAACTCCTCTGGTATATAACCGATGCTAACTGTTTATTTTGTGTCAAATCTGTTGCATTTGTGCGGTAGAATGTATGACGATTCCGAAAGGCGAAACCCGGGGAGGGGTGTTGGTGACATATCAATAAAATGAAATATAATATGAATCGTTGAATTTTCGTATATTTTCATATGCTAGCTTACAACACGAGAAAACATGAAAATGCACATTTACTTTCAATTGATTTTTATGTTTTTATAAAAATTATAATTTTATAACATTTCAATCAAATATGTAGCTTACCCCTATTATCACACTCCAGTTTTAAATTAAGATTAAGAAATGCTGTTTACCTAACTGGCGAATAAGATAGTCTGAATATGCTTCTCAATGAAACGAAACACGTGTCACATCTATTATCAACATACCAAGTGGAATAAAAAAGAAATTTATTTAAATTTTTCATTAAAGAATGCACATGATTTAACGACTCGAATTTGCTATTGAAATCCTATTAAACACTTTCAGTCAATTATTTTAATTAATTGCTTAACGATTATCGCAAGTAACTCTTGAGAAACGAATAAAAGCTTTCAAATTTAAGCAGAATTAAATTTCCCATTTAAGTGGAATCTTTCTGATCCAGCTCAGCCTTAAATTGTGGAAATTATAGATAAAAAGAGCATAACAATATTATTTTCGCATACAGACATTAATTTTAAACTTCCTCACAATTTAATGATCTTTGAAGTCATTTAAACCGACCGGTTTACTACTACCCCTCTCGCCACATCAGTTCGCATATACTCACGAGAATATAAGCAAATGAGTACTTTTATAATATTTAAATAAAATTAATAACCAATATTTTTAACAAAAAAAAATGTTTGTTTAAGTAAAAATAACTTTATCTTCTAGTACTGCGTGAGAAATTTGAAGAAAAAATGTTATAAGTGTGTCTTAAATTAATTCTAATGAAATTCTACAGCGCTCACTAAATGATATTGCCCAAAAGAGTGCAACTGCATTGCGCGCGCACTACAGGTGACCTCTATTGCGTCATCTACCCTATTTTAAAACATTTAAATGTGGCAACAATCAGTTTGATCTAGTTTGAAAAAACATTTATAACATTATTTCTTCATTGATTTCATTTGAACGCTACAGACAAAGTATATGTACACATTGGTAGAGAATAATTAAATACTTACTAAATTCGATTTTTATTTGGAGCTATCTTAGTGCAGGTAAATTGAGAATGACTACTTTTTACTATCACAAATTTCCTTACTTCTAAAAGAAATTAAGAAATTCAGAAATTTGAGCTTATTTTTTAAAATACATCCATACCCGCTCCCAATCTGGAGCAAATATCTTCTTGATGATGGTTTTTTTTACAAAAACTGCTTGTTTCTCAGTTGTTGAACCTTATTTATTATGTAGAGATTATGCGTAAAAGGGATAAGGCTAGCATACGACTAGATGTACGCAAACTAGTCTTACTACGTGCAATCAAAAACACATGTGTATCCGAATGATCCGAATCGATATATCGATTAAAAAAAAACGATTTTAGTACAGAGATTCGAATCCGCGGTTTCGTCACGGAAGCTAACAACGTTGATCACTTCACGACTTTGTTAAATATTTTCCGTACATGGGGGTTGTTTGAGTTTTGAATATCATCAAATTTTAATTAAAATTAAAATTTATTTTATGTGAATTACTTTCACTATTAATTTTTATATAAATGATTTTACTCTTCGTATTTTTACAAAAGATTTACTATAAATATGATAATCTCATTAAATCTAGGAAATTTAAAATTAATTAATTTTTCAACTTTTGCATTTAAAATTTTTTGTATCTAAGAAAACCTATATATACCTGCAAGGCAAAAATATTTTCGACCTTGGTATCTTGACCTACACAAAGAAGATATTTAAAAAAATAATTAGCATAACTTGTTGATAAGCTATATTTTTCTTTCAAAAACATGTCTCAGCAGGGGACTATGTTATTCTTTTAAGAAAAGCCTTTTTAATTAATGAAATCGATATGAAACAATATCATATAACTAATTAGGGTTTTCTAATGTAAATCCCTGTTGAAAATTTTAATTAAATTGCTTAACAATAGAAAACGTAATTTTTAACAAATTTTATCAAGCCGTAAAAATAAAATTGTTTTTCCCGTGAAACAGGTCCCGGATAATTTTTTTGAAATCGTTTATCTATAACAACGCTTTACAGAGGTAAAATGTGGTCGAGGGTGAAAATTATAGAAGTGCATTCATTAAAAAATATTTTACAAAACTTAATTGAAAACAAATTTAAGACTTATTTCAAATTTCAGTAATAGTAGGTCTAAAATTCAAATCATAAATGATTGCCTTGCTCGTCAAATTGTGGAAAAATACATTTTTTCTGGCAATAAAATATTTATTCATCCAATTTTACATTGACTGAATATGAAATTTCTCGTGGTTTTGATAAAATTATTTCAAAAAAACATAAAATTTTGCAATACCTGTTACAGGCACACGACGACATTACGCGCTATTCGCTCAGAGTAATGTGAATCTTCACCAGCGAGTAACTCGCTGCCGAAAAGTACTTTAGTCGGTCTTCACTCCGCTAGCGACGTGGACGTGTTGTCTGTGCCGGAATAATCAACTTGCGAATACGTACGATCGCGATATTCTTTATAATTCACGACAAACGTAAAAAACCAACAATTTTAACATATTAGACAATTCAAGTGATTATTACTAACGTTATTTCTGATAACAACAAAATCATTTGAGAAAATTGTTTTTTTTTTATTTTTAATATTCATTTTCCGTTATAAAATACAGGATTATCTCATTCAAATTATTCTTATTTATTTGATGATGGTATTTGTATACGAAATACTACTGTGGAAAAATATTAGTTTGATTATTTACAACTATAATCAGTGTTTCGAATAAATCTTTAGTGTTTTTTGTGGAGTTTTGTTTCAAAAGTTTGAGTGTTTTTTATCGTGATAATGCTAATCTACGCATCTTATATGATACAACCACTGAATTAAGAGGTAATCGCTGGTTTTTTTCTGTCATTTCGAAGAGTTTTTTTTTCGTTGAGTTGTTATGTTTTTTGTTCTCAAATATTACCGGCCACGAGTCATCAAAAATAGTTTCCGGGATAATTTTTTCTAAGGTGACTACATGTTCGTGTATTGCGGTTGTAAAATTTCCTGTTTATATTGCAGTAAGAGATATATACAAAAAAGTGCCACGTAATAATTAGATGTATATTATCGAAAAAATATCGTATAGGTAACTCTTTCGTGAAATCGTATATAAACTGAATATTTGGCAAGATAATTCATTTGAAAAAGTGGTTACCGGAATCCAGTTTTGTTTTGGGAGTAAAAGTGAGCATAATTAAGTATTACATTCCAGCCTTCGATTACGGATATTTTTAATATAATTTGTATTGATAAAATATAGCACAACATATCGCATATATAAATGCTTCGCAACCTTTTGTCTTTCATGGCACACCAATGTTTTTTTTCCAAACTTTCGCTGCACACCACATGTCAGTATATTTGAATATAAATGCGAAAGATTCACTATTGACGCATTTATTAAAATTCATTCTTTCCGTACTTTTTACTTACAATATTTTTCTAATATATAATTTATTTTTTTAACATATATTGTGTGTACATTATTCGTGTACTTATGACGATATTCTAACGAAGAAATTCTTATTTGTGCTTCCAAGACGACTTGTAGATGAATTATTTTCTTTTTATTCTGTTAGAAAAATGCGCTGCGGCACACCAAGCGTAGTCTGACGGCACATCAATGTGCCGCGACAACCCGGTTACGGATCACTGTTAAATGATATAAAAACAGTTATGTGATAATATGAGTGCTCTATTGACGAGGAGAGCGACCAAGATACATATAAAAAACATATATAAAAAAGCACCATCTTTTCTGTAGAAAACAAAACCATTGAAAAATAAACGCTCCGTTATCAAAGGGTTAATATTAGGTCAGTTGAACTATGTAATATTTCTATCCAAACACAACTGCAATCTAAAATTTGACCTTGCCAGGGATTAACCCTTTACTTCTGAGCCCTTTTGGTGAGGAATTCTGCTTTACGTTTACTTTTTCACAGATTCAAAAAAAAAATCCAATAGAAGCGAAAGATATAATAATATATCGGATTTTGACAGTCAGTGGGTTAAACCTGTATTACGGACAAGCATCGAAACTGAATATGAAAATAAATTCTCTTTTAAAAATGTTTGCATGTAAAACTTTTCCTTTCTTGAAAGGGTAAATGATAAAACCAGTCAAGACCAAACACATCGAAAAGTGCACTAAGTCATGGTCAACAAATTAAATTCAAAACTCCATGACTCATCTTATTTTATAAAGCATTCCTCGTAAAATTGCCTTATATTTAGTTTGACTGATTCCAAGAAATTTTACTACTAAATCGAGACTATTTTCTTTCTTTTTTAAAATATTAAATTTATTCTCTTCATTGATTAAATTGGCATTTACTTGGTAGAATTCCATTATAACACGGTGAAAAAATATCAATGTATTTAAGTTGTACAATTTTTTTTTATAAGACCATCTTCTTCTATTCAAGTCATAACAGAGCGTATCTTAATTGAATTTGTTGTATGAAATCTGTGTGATATATGGTTTTCGACAGTTATTTCAGTTTATGCCATCATCAGAACTAAATTTAAAATAAAATTACACTTTATATATTCCATAAGAATCGAAAAACAGTGTATCGTCAAACTTATTTTTGCATCATGTATTTTATATATAATTTAAAGTTTGAATGAGAAATTATATTTACTCTAAAACCCAACACTCATATAGAATATTTAATTTGTGATAATTTTCATTTGAAATATTATTGTGATTTTTATGGAAATGTTTCATTAGGATTAAACGATTTGTCAGTTTTTTTTACTTAAATGCATGGTAATTTGACGGCTTATTATTTTTCATTTAATTTCCTGTAAAAATCCATTGTTTTAAGCAGAATTTAGTCATATATGTATAAACAAGGGAAACTTGTATATATATAATATATAGACATAATGCTTATATGTATGTTATATATATAGCAAAAAAAGCCTCGATTCTGTAGTAATATTGTAGAATAATTCACATTTTTATTTGTTTTTGAAAGAGTGAACCTTTCACAGTCAGACTTTAGTGGAAATGCGAAAATCGTTTTCCAATGTAGACGTTCAAACAGTCCATTGAATAAGAACAAATTTCTTTTTCACATTATTATTCCTACCTCAAAATAACTTTTAGACAATTTGATATATTTTGTGTTATTACCAGTTTTATTTTCGGAGGCATAGAGCTCGCAGAAGCTTTTGCAAATGGATATTTAACAAAGCTCTATTGTCAAGGTTTTTTACTGACTGCAAAAATCAAACACTTTAGAAATTCAGACCCATAGTAATGTGTCTTAAACAACGCATATTCTATGTTACAATAAAACAATTTTAACAAAATTATCAATTGATTTATACAAAATTTGGATATTTGAAAACAGTTCACAGAACTGAAGTCAGTTCTTTTAAATCCGTGTGATAAAATGCCTGGATAAGTAATAAGGCGAAATCTGGTCTGTTAGTTACAAACCATTTCGAATCAATCGTACAAAGTTTCAACAATTAAAATTTCATATTGAAATTCAATAAAAGAACCCTCAGTCGATATCAAATATAAATACTTGTGTATATGGACTGCAAAATAGACAAAATAATGTCTTGAATGAGCTTTCAAAAGTTTGCTTATCACAATCGATCTGTAAATCTTTTGCTTGATATTTGAAGATATTTTTTACTTTTAGTAATGAAACCATGATCATAATTTGTATTATTGATAAAGTATTGTAAATATTCTCGTAACTTTTTGTAACAAAAATAGAGAATAAGTCGTATTCAAAATATTGTATATTAAGTTTTAATACTTGGAAGAGTCTATATGTTTATGATTTTTTTAAACATTTTTGTATACTATGGAAATCACACGTAGAAACCGATATGATCAGTTGTATTTACCTATATGTTTGACACGGTGAAAAAATATCAGTGCTTTTCAATTCCACCCAATTAATAATGTATTTATTATATTTGACATCCGTTTCGGCTTAAGTCATTATCATAACTATGATTCTTTGAAAAAGATTATAAATTTTGTAGAATTATTATACGTTATTATTTTTTCTTCGTGTTATAATGTTGTTCTACTGTGTAAGTGCCGATTCAATAAATATATCTACCAATTTTTTCCAATTAGCTGCTGCTTGGTTTGTAAAAATAAAACGCATAAGACAGGAAACGATATTAAAATTGGACGTATCGGTTTTTGCTATTCGACACCTCATATCACCAATTTAGGCTAAAACACAATAAGATTATTGACTGTGGTAACTAATGTTATCATATTTTTTTCTAAAACTTATTATGTGTTATATCAATTTATATAAATCCGTCACGGTGACTAATATCGTCATACTCTATCCGATATCCGCTTAAATTAATATTACTGGATATCAAAAATAAAACGTATAAATAACACGATTAAAATTATTGATAAACACATCGGCGCCAATTTTCAGCTCATTATCATTTATTCTTGTAATATTTAACATATTTACGTAAAAAAACTGAATAAATGATACCTCAATATTTTTTTATTCAATTAACATTCTGCTTTGGCATCATTAAAAATGACGCCGGAAAAAAATACGCAAACTTTATGAAGGACGGTGAAGTTAACAGGTTTCTTGCCTATTGTTTATTTAACATATTATTTTATTGTATTTTTATTGTGATTGTGCTAGACATTATTACTATGGGAATCGCATAAAACTGGTATACGTTTTTTTTACTTATAAGCAATTAGATATTATCAAAAGGAACATTTTTTTTATTTTACAGTGTTTCTCAAACTATGGGTCAAGTTGACTACGAAAAGGACATTATCCCCGTAATCGTAAAAATATCTGTAAGAATGCTGGTTATATCAATATTAGTTAGGTGACTATAGAAGATCTGAGTTATTGATTTTTTGGTCTACAGTAATCTCTCTATAGCATCTGAAGCAGTGCTCTTCTATAGCATTGTTTTTTTTACAAAATGTTAAAATTTCAAGGTGAAATCATACTTTTTTATAATAATATTATGCTATAAATACAGTGGGTGATCGGCGAACACAATCTGTCAAAATCTTAACCGATCATACATTTTTATGGGTATTTACAATAGAAAGATCGTTTAAATTCGTTATCCAAATATGTGCTTGTTGTCTAAACACAAAAATCTTTCGTGGTCGTTCGTTAACCGATCATCTACTGCATATATTTTAATTACATGCATTGAAAATTATTTTTCAGTGGACGTTGGCTCGTTGACTTTACAAAACGAATTTAAGGACAAATACAAGGTCATTCAATATATTATATGAAAACGGGGAGAATTTTTAATCTATTGATTTAAAAAAAATCTTATATCAATTTTACCTTGTCCCCTATAGCGTTGTCCTAATTTATACGGTAAAAGTATGTCGACAGTACTATATTCCTCAAGCTATGGAATTTAATGACATGGCTGGATTAAGTTAATTTAAATTTAATTGATTTATACATCATAAGTTAATCTTCTTTTAATTAAAAAATACATTTATTTCAAATAGTATAAAGTCAATTTAAAATGCGATGTTATAGGTTATTGTGATTATGGAAGAAGCGATCAGATTGTTTCAAAGAAAAATTAACATTTTTTTAAATAACACACGAAATGAAGAGAATTTTCAAAATATTAAGCCACTCACTGGGCCAGCAAAACCAGTCCTTTTCGTATTCGAATTGAAAAATAAGTACGCCATTGTTTATAAAATGTGATACTCTCTTTTCATAAAAAAACTATTTAAATCCTTCAATTGACAGTTTGAGAAGTGATGGCACTGAATCTTTTAATTGAAAATAAATCTTTACTAATGTAAGCATAGTGAGAGACCTTCAATTCTTGGGATGGGACGCTGTTTATGTAAATGTATAAACAAATGTATTGTTGTTAAAAAGACATTTTATTATTAGCATCACCATTATGTTATAATGAAACACTCCTTTTTTAGGTAGCTTGTTTTAAAATATGTATCAATAATTTTATAAAAATATGATGGCTAATAAATTATTGTAAATCAATAAATCTCTTGTGATAAAATTAAACTCTTTCAATGTTTCTAGACTATTTATGATATCGATTGAAGGTGCCTGATGGAATTTCAATATCGAATTTGAATTGTTACAACTTTGTACGATTCCACATGTTTTGTAGAACAGAACCGGAAACTGGTCAGTTCTGTTGCATCCATGTGATAGAATGTCTGAAGATGCCGAAAGGCGAAATACGGGTCGTTGTAACAATTCATTTTTTTTAGACTATGTTTTACCATTTCCGCTCCGGGTTTTTTATTTTTGAAATTTCGGAAAACTAGATGTATGTATTCTTTAGCGATTCAAATCTTAATAATCACTTGTAGTTTATTAATCAATTTATTCAATCATTCTTCTAAATATTTTGATGTTTTTGATTAACGTTTCATGTTTAAAAAAATAAAATCGTTTTATTCTTTAAAATATTTAATATAGGTGAATCTATCGTTCTGATAGTTGGTAAGTAAAAAAAATAATTTTACAAACGGTTTCTGTAAGTCGCAAACATTATCAGCTGACAAAAAATTTGATGATTTGTTTATTTATTAGTGCTTATTATTAGTGCCAATGACTTTCTTTAAAAAGGAGCTTTTTCGAATTTTTAGTTTTCTTCCTGTGTCACTGGAACATTTTTGAATCTCAGTTTAACTAAAATACTTTTATGTTAACTTGCGATCAGCTGTTGAAGATATTTTCAAAATCACGAAGAAAAAAATTGATTTATTGAAGTTTTAAATGCTGAATATACCACTGTCTCTCTTTTTACTTATGTCAGAAGTAGGTATAGTAAACCAACCGTATTAAGTTTTACAAAGCTCAACCTTTCAACTAGATAATAGGCTCATTACGTTCATGTCAGTGCCACCACGATAAGGCGGTATTCGTCGGCGATAATTTCTTTCTCTCCAGACGGAACTGCCAAAACTTTCATCGGTTACTTATGTTAGTCGGAGCCTAGTTACTTTTTTGTCTTTTTCAGTCATAGAAAACGGGTTATCAATGGTACGTCTATTATTTTTCAACATTATTTAATCACTTAAGCCACATCTGCTTCAAAAACGGCATGAATAAATATTTATTAAATATGCTATTTTGATAAAGACATTAAAGCCTTAGGTTCAGTTTCCTTAGCGATATACAATTAATTTAACACGGGGGAAAAATAGCAATGTATTTCAGTTATACAAAATTATTTTTTTAAGATATAGTTGATAGTTATTTCGGCTCACACTATCGTCAGAACTATGCTTAAACGAACATTTGCTTATCTATATATAGCTGTGTAGAAAAGGTACACAATACATTTTCTCTTTTATTTTAACGACCTAGTTTGTTTCTTGTTCGCAATAAAACTAAAAATTATTAGTAATACATGATTAATTTATGTATTACTCAGCTCTGCAGCGAATAACTTATGTTAGAAGTGAAAAAAGAAAAATGCATTAAATAAATCAATACAGAAGCAATGAAAGATACTTGAAAAAATCTGTATAAAATCTGTATAAATAGTTATCGCTACACCTATTTGGCGTCCGAAATAAATAATATTACTTTATGATATCAACTGTTAAAATATTTTATGTTTCTACGTGTTTTGTCAATAACGACCCGGGTTTCGCCTTTTGGCATTTTCAGGAATTCTATCACACGGATGCAACAAAGCTGACTGAGTCATAAGTATGCTTTACACCAACAATGTAGAAATATCCTTTAATTGGTTCAGTTAGAAATGGGTTAAGATGCTTCGTTAAGATTGCACTTACTCAACAATGTATACCAAAAATAATTTGCCATGTGCCAAAGGTTCTCGACCAATGTCTGAAAGTCTAGTTGGCTGACGATTTATAATCTCTGTTTAATATCCCATAACGCACTGAGACCATTTTTTAATCTCACTAATTTTAGCTGAAATTCTTCTATTAAAAGTTTTCCTTCGGCTTATTTCTTGCCATCTTCCCTACCCTAACAAAAACTACGATCAACGTATCTTTTTCAAAATTATCCTACATTATTATTTTTAAAAGTGTATCTACCTACGTAAAAATTAATTAAGTTCAGATTCTAAAAAAACCTATCTTTATAACGGTACGGTTCTGAATTTTTCTGAAGCTTTCGAATTATAAAGTCAAAAGTGTTTTTACTTTGCAGGTTATCTTTTCATTCGTATTATCAACGTTAAAATTCTAGTAAAGTTGTTATGAGATAAATATAAGAATTCATTTTTCAAATAGACGATATTCTTTTGTTCACTTTCTGATAGAAACAAACCAAATGATAGCTGCTACATTTTGATTTATTTAACCTAGGAAAGAATTGTTAACTTAAACATTTTATTTTAAAGGAAACGTTTTTCAGAATATATTTTTGAATGTATTAAAGAAATTTTGTATTATATGTAAACAGAACTTCAATTGAATACCAAAAATGATTGAGTTATTAAAATATAAAATGGGAAAACCTTCAATACAAAGAATTAGTTAACGCCTAAAGATGGTAACTCAAAAACAGAATTTACTTAGAACTTCCTAAATACTTAATAATAAAATGATCAATACTGGCTTCACTCTTGGAAAACATTTCAATTAGCTATTATATGTCTCAACAAGACTAGTATTGTCAAATTGAGGGCTCATCATTACCAGGTAAATAAAACCATCGGTTTACGAACTGATATAAATTACAGATAGTTATGAAAAACTAATAATAAATGTTTTAAGTTTTGCATTATTAAATTATCTTTACTCAAAAAATAAACTTTATCATTGAGTTTATAAATGAAATTGTATAAAAATAACTAGTTGGAAAAATGGAAATTACTGAATTTAAAAGTTTTAATTTACAAATAAAAAATGAATCTAACCAACGCAACCAATTTTGATTGTTAAATATAAAAAATATGTTTTATTGATGTATATTGTTTTCATAAAACAATATGTGAAAGTTCTTTTATAGGGATTCAAACACGTGGCCACCGCATTTGTTAATTGGACCAATTCGCAACAGTAGTGACTGGCTTTTATTGTATTAAATAATATAACCTTTCTTCGTCAAAGAAAACTGAATAAATTTGAATACCTTTTATTATTGTTTTTCAATTACGTCGGACAAAAGAAATAAGCCATAGTCGTTTTATTGTTAGATGGCATTTGTTGTTTTTTTGAATCTAAATAATTTATTATACAGTCTGTATGACTTTCTCTCTTTGAGAACAGTGTATGTCTGCGACCTTTAACTTTAACCTCACGGGAACAATTTATGAGAAACTTTATTTTAAATTTTGATTGTTTTGGAAACAGTGTAAATGAATGACACGTCGATAATCATTTTTTTAGAATTAATGACAAATAAATATGAGTAATAAAACACTTTATTGCTCCACCTTTTCGGATTATTTCACAAGAAATACCGAGGTTCTAACATACTTTTTTACGTACATAAATAGCTGACCCAACGGGCGTTGCTGCGATTTTGGAGTAAGTAAATTCAAGGAAACACGTCATGATAACAAACAATTGAAATTTTAATAGTTTAGTTTTAATTCTATTTATTTACTATTTAGGGAGAGCGTGGTATGCTAAACATATTTGCGGGAGTATGTTCATGGAATTTGTTAAGTATCACATAATCGGATAAAGTATTGCAATAATGTATAAAAGACAAACGTACATTGATTTTTATTTATACATTGATATTATTCAACAAAGTAGGTGATTTTTGTTACAGAAGCAAAGGCCAGTATATCGTGTTTTAACAGGTAAGAGATTAGGTTACTTTTTAAATATATATTCAAAGAGCTTTAAAAAAAACCGGAAGTCGCTTTAATCGCTCAAAGATAATTATATAAGTCTTAAAAGCTATTAAATGGAGAGAAGCTTTTTTATTGGATCTCTATTTTTTATTTTCAATCTGAAGAATTTTCTACGAATATTTCTGGTGAATTCAGTTACCCATTTTTACATTACTCTAAACATTTAATAGGAATGTTTAAGGCACTTGTAATTATAACAATTATCTTTGCTTTATAATTCCGTTAAAAACGTAAAACATAGTATTCGAATATCAAAAAATTCTCATAAACATTGATATACAAGTAAAGACTAGAAATTAGAATGCTATGCATTAAAAAAACTTTAGTTTTATCTTTAATTAATGTTAATAAATTTAACTGCCAATATAAGCTTGTTGTCTCTAAATGCTTTCAGTGAATTAATTTACCAAAAAATAAGAAATATGTCTACTGTTAGAATATCAAGAGATATCCGAATATTCAAATGATATCCATTGTCGTTCATTCCAATATTTATGACATACCTTGCAACTATAGCTGACAAAAAAAATTGTTGCTGAAAGTTCACGAAGCTTATTATTGTTAGAATAACGAATACAGTTACTATTGACTATAATTTAGTTCATAATGTTCGCGATGAGTGAAAATTACCTGAGCTATTGCTAAGAAATGATGTTTAACATATAAAAAGATATTCATAATAAACATGGTTATTAAATGTTAATGTTCGAATATTAAACACTTAACTTTCTCCGAATATCCAATTTTTACCTTGTTCCCATCATACTGGCTTTAATACGATTTTTTAGATATGAATATACTAAGATGGCTTAAAATGACAATTTTATTCTGTGTTTTTCAGGGTATAGGATTCCATTTTATCATGCTTCAAAAAACAAACGTAGTACAATAGAAAATAAATTTTAAGCATTTTACGGAACTGAAAAGGTTTGCTATCTGCGAAAGTGAATGGTCCCAGCGGACATCCTCCAGCGAATATTTCCACAACGGATGCTACATAGTTGTCGTAGTCATTCGAGCACAGGATCCAAGCTATCGGATACTCCCAGGGTGTCATTTAAATAATTTCATACAATCATCGCATTTTCGCTTAAAGTAGCATTATTCTACACATAAAGCAGTTATTAATTTCGAAGGATGCAAAATATTTAAACGTTTTACTGTATCATATAATAATTTTGTAATCGTTACAACCATCAATTATTTCACTCTTGTATATGTAATGTATATAATATTCTAATGACCCTGCTTATTTAAATGTACACTTTATGCTTCGTGACATACATACATGATAACAAAATGCTCAATTTAATTGTTGGTTCAATTAGTAAGGTTTTTGCGACGTTCCATTATTTACTATTATTGGCATACATTATTTCCTTCATACAATTTGATTTTAACGACTTGATGGATAATTGATTGAATAAAGGTTTACTTTTAACATTCACCTGATTAATTTAAAGTAACCTAACTAATGATTGAATTGGTATTTACATGGTAGAACTCCATTATAACACAGTGAAAAAGTAGCAATGTATTTTAGATCTACAAAAATTATAATATATATGGTTGATAGCTATTTCATCAGAATAGTTATCAACTAAATGTTATAAATTTTGTAGAACTAAAATACATTGCTTTTTTTTCACCGTGTAAATCTAACTATTATTATAATTAATGTATTTATATTATTATTCAATATATGGAATATCAACTATTGATAAATCTTCATGACAACAATTGAAACTTCGACAATACAACATAGTTATAAGAAGGAAAGTGTTTAATGTGAATGTTCTCAGGTGCTGTGGCAGTGTTTTTTAAAGTGTTATCGGATGATAGGAAAAGCTCAGTGGTTCTCAATATTTCATTATTCTAATTGATATATAATAAATGTTAATCATGTTTTATTATGAAATTTATTGAGTGCTATAAAATGGGGAGAATAAATATAATTTGATTTTTATTTAAGAATATGCTATTTTTGGACGAGAAGTATTCAATTATACAAAAATTATTACGAGCGCACCTATGTCAAAAGTTTGGGAAACACTTTGTAATGGTAATTACAAATTAAGATATTTCAAATGTATAAAATATTCTATTATTTATGGTATCGACTGAAGATTCTTAGTGGAATTTCAATATCAAATTTGAATCGTTACAACTGTACAACTCCAAAGTTCTGTTGCATCCGTGATAGAATTCCTGAAGATACCTAAAGGCGAAACCCGGGTCGTTAGTTACAAAACACGTGGAATCGTACAAAGTTGTAACAATTCAAATATAAAATATTCATGTAGTAAACTATATTTTTTAAACAATACCACTTGAAGTTCCGGTTTTTAAATTATGGTAATGTACCGTGCATATTTAAGCAATCTAATTTAATATTTAAAATAAGTATATAACTTAAGATCTAAGAATATTTCTACGTATTGAGGGGGGAAATCAATTACTATATTGGCGAAAGGTATTTATAAAAGTTTTATTGAAATTGTTAATTATGGCATCAAAGAAGCCGGAATACAAAATTAATTATTCAGGTAATCAAGAAATCTCTAATTAAGAACAAGTTATTTCACCCACCTGACGGAATTATTCGTAATTTTATTGACCTTTGCTTTGCACTCTAACAACATTACGTATTTTCTCTCATGGGTTTTTTTGGATAATTACATATATGTTAACTTAAAATTAAAACCTTCCTTTGAGATATAATCTTTATTAATATCATAAAGCATTTGATGCTGGAAACTGGCTTTACTTTAAATCAGTTCAGACAGTTGAAATTTATGGCAGGAAGCAGTGGCTCCCAACATTTTATAACAATAAGAATGTTCAGTAGCTCCCAAGTTTTTTATGATTTATAATGCCTGCCAGACATGGTAATAAAGAACAAACGGCTTTGACGTCCGAGTGTCACATTTTGTGACCGCATTAAATGTCACTCTCTTTATTTGTGTTTATTGTCTAGATAAGTGAAATTAATCTGCTTAGATAAGCTTACCACGTCAAAAATACATTTTCTAACACTATAGTATTGTCAAAAACATTTTCTTTAACAAGTTTCATATGTTAAATTAAATATTTTATATATAGGTATGGCAATTTTATAATAAAAAAATACTTAGCGGACAGTTTACTGTTTATGCGTATATTTATTATTCTTTTTAGGTAATGAAATGCAATGTTTAGTAATATTTTACTAGTAAAATTTAATAATATTCATATTTAGACTGGTTTCGCTCATCGCGAATCACAAATAAATATTTATACAACGTTTTCAGTTAACTTTTCATTTGAATATATTTTGAATGAGATCTAATAAATTATTTTCTTAATTTCTCTACCTCGTAATTATAAAATCATTTTTTAATCAAAATCTTTTTTTTAGTTGTATTTTATCACTTAATTTCGCTAAGAGTGAAACTGGTTCTGGTCTTGATAATATAAAATTGTAGGAATAGTACTATACATTGTGCTTTATTTTGATAAATATTATATAATTTATTTCCACCAAGAAATGACAGTTAACATTTTAAAAGGTATTTATCTTTATATATATCGCTTGATAACTTAACTAAACTATTTTCTTATTTCTTGAATCATTTGATTTATATACCACGTAATAATTAAAGCATTTTCAAAATAAATATCTAGTTTATGATATCGATTGTAGTGCTTGATGGAATTTCAATATTAAATTTTGTCACTGACATCAGCCATCATCAGTTCGTTGCATCTGTTCTGCATAAGTTCTGTTGCATCTGTGTGATAAAATGCCTGAAGATGCCGAAAGGCGAAACCCGGGTTGTTAGTGATAAAACATGTGGAATTGTACAAATTTATAACAATTCAAATTAAATAAATATCTGTATAGTAATTTTTTGTTTTATTACGTAAAAATAATATATTTCCACCAAGTTGTGACAGTAATCACCATAAAAGTCATTTATCTTTGTAGCTGTTACAATTCCGCAGACCACCGATTGAGCACCACACTTTTAGTAGATCGACCAACTTTTTTGATTGTGCTGAATGTGAGTTTTTTATTTGTATATGGTAAAAGATAGATTTAACGTTACGTTATACTCTTAACCAAGCTTACTAGACTAAGTTCGCTATGAGAAAATCATTCATATTAATTGGACTCGAATTCCATGAGTACGTGCTGTGAGCGGTCTTATTTTTATTTTATTTTACTTTTATTTTAAAGAAGCACAAAAAACGTGGCAAATTATTAATGGATTTCAGTTTGCTTATTTTTAATATTCAGCTGCCTTAAGTGCTTAGATCTCGGTGTTTCTTTTTTACTATATTATATGGACTTCATATTGACCTTACAAAGGTAAAAGGATGTAACTTAGAAATGCAAATTTTAAAAGACGCACTTAATATTTAGTTTGAACCGAAACCATATTATTAAATTTGATTATTGAAATATTTTCAAATGTTTTGTTACCAAAGCTGACCGAAACCGACTGAAAAAAATGACGACAAAATAAAAATATAGACACGGTGAAAAAATACCAATGTATTTTAGTTCTACTGTACAAAATGTATGCTATATAGTTGATAGCTATTTCGGCTCACACCTTCGTCAGACTTAATGTAGGTTTTAAGGTTACTAATGAACTAGTTCTGATGAAGGCGAAATAGCTATGAACTATATATCTTATAAATTTTGTAGAACCAAAATAAAATGTTATGTTTTCACTGAGTTATAATGGAGTTCTACCAAGTAAATGCCAATTCAATCAATAAAAATATAGAAACTGTAGTTAATTAAACATCTGAAATAGTTTTAATAAATACTGTTTTGATTATTATGAATTGCTTTGCATATGATAATAATTACTTAATATTCATATTGCTAAATATCAACTCAATATGTTTTATATATATGCTAGTTGTGATTTGTATCCGTTGATAATATTCCCGTTGAGCGAAATCGTTTCTAATATTTAAATATACTGTAGAAATAGTTCTACAAAATGTGTTAATAACCTTATAAACAATACATTTAATGAGTTTCATTTGATGAACAGCTTAAAAAAGCGACTATCATTGTAAAATTGATTATCTTAAGCTCTGAATTGTTTGATTTGAAGAATTGTGATTAATTTTTGTCGTTAATTGTAAAAATTAGAAAAAAACAGGAATGTTATGTAAATTGGTTTTTTTTAGTTACTAATTTGATAGTTCTGTCAATTTTCATTCATAAATATTAAATTAAGAGACTGTTTCCGCATTTGGATCTTACAAAATTTTCATAGAAAGTGTATTAAATTGTATACATAGTGATTATACAAAAACTGGTTTGTAAAAACCGAGAGTTATTTCCTTTTACCTTTCTATAGTCAATATTATATTATACAAAAGAATCATTGTAGTTTCCTACTGATCTTTGTCTTACTCGATCGATTAAACAATCGACAGTAATAAATAGGTGTGAGGTATACTTGTTTTTTTTTATGAATTTGGATTAACTCGTGTAGTAATATGTATGTATATTAAACATAAAAAGCCACCTACGTCTTTGGAACACCTATAAGAGAGCATTTAAAATAAAAACCAAAAAAAACATCTTTGAAATGGTAAATTCCGTGTCATTATTTAAATAATGAAGTCTTAAAAAGATTTGGATGCTATTTGATAGGGCCATTGTTTTCGATGAGACAATCCAATTCCCACGAAATGTTAAATTCACCTTCCTATTCGATATCTCACTGCTTTTGATAAAAAAGAGACTTGTAAAATTTGAGATGTTCTGATAAAATAGAATTTATTTTATCAGAAATTTCTATTGTTTTTACATTTTAACTACTCTATATTCCAAAGTGAAATGATGTTCATATTTAACTAACTGTACCTGAAAAGAATTTTTTTATTAAAAAAACCGTTTCATATGAAAAACGTGTTAATTTTTACCCACGGTGCTTATTTTCTCCGCAATAATTGCATGTGTGTGTTTAGAAATTTTGCGTTTGACGTATGTTGTTTAAAGCTCAAAATTGTCGTCTACCTGATTTTAGTAGTGTATTACTAGAATTTTAGATAGAACTGATATCTTAACGCACTTTCTGCTAACATTTCTAACATTGTAATGTGTTGGTAGTTCAGCAGTCGGCAACCTAAGCGTGCTTGATGGAATTCAAAATCAAAATTTCAAATGATTCCACATGTTTTCCGAATCTTGAATTATATCGCCACACTGTCAATTCGTGTCTGGCTTAATTTTAAACTCATATCAAATTAAAATAAACATATTAATCATATTGATGTGATAGATTGAGAGTTTCAGTGTTTATATTTATCCACATATGTATATTCTTTTATCTGGTTCAATATGTTATGTGATCATGTTATCAATTTTATCCGTGTTATTCCATCCGAAATAACACGACATCGCGAGAGTGATTGGTCAACTAAGCGTCATATCGCCTAAGTTCTTTTTCAAAAAAAACTCTTTGTACTTATAAAAAAGCTCGTTTACAAAAACTTTCTGTTAAGAAATGTTGTATTAAGGGTTTTGTATTGAAAGTCAAAATTTAAAAATGTAATTAGTTCCATTTTACTCAGGAACGACTATTCTTGTTTTTGCTATAACAAATAATATATAATATTTACCAAAACGAACCTAGTGTCGTGATTGTGTCTGATCATTATGTCTTGAAGCCAGCCTTGAGGGCGACCTTCGTGGAACCTCTTCTTGACCTTTTTTCCAAAAAGTCGTGCACTCATCATTAAGGCTTCAAAGGGTTCCATTTATTTAATGGCCCTCTCCATAAAGTAATAACATTTTAAGCTACGCTCCTATGAAGTCACTGTTAAAGATAAAAATATAAAATACGTTTATTCGAGATGCAAGTAATTTTTAATATTTATTTGTTATATTAAAATGAAAAACTAACAAGCCAATAACTTTCTTGATCGTGTTGGCTATGCCTCGAAAGCAGGGCTGTAAATTGATAAAAAAATATTTTTTCAGACTTTTTGTTTACCTTTTCAATTTATGTAAGTATATTCAAATGAATATAAACCAACCAATTCGGCGAATAACCAAATTTTACTATATCGGGACTCATACAAGGACGATTTTTTTATTAATTAGATTGGTATTTACTTGGTAAAACTCTTTAATAACACGCTGAAAAATCGCAACGTATTTTAGTCCTACAAAATTTATAAGATATATATTGTAGTTGGAGGATATTTCGGCTTATGCCTTCATCAGAACTTTCTATTTCTGATGAAGGGTAAGCCGAAATAGCTATCAACTATATATATCTTTTAGATTTTTTTTTGTTTATTGAGATATTTTTCAATGTCGTCTAATAGAAAAAGGCAGTGTAGTAGAAACTAACCATCGCGACTTTACAACTCCACGGCCCTGCTTAATAGAACTCAATAACAGTACAATAATAATTAAAAAAAATATTATCTGTATACGTTTTAACAAAATGGCTTTTAGCTTTTAGGGTGTTAAATTCTAAAAAACTTCTTGATAGAAAAGCATGATGTTTTAAAAAATACAAACACACTTTTACCTCACATGGTAAAGTGAAGGTTTGTTGCACAAAAATTTTACAAAAAATTGCCATTTTTTCACCGTGTTAAGACTATTTATACAAGATGTTAAAGCTTAAAACTGATCATCGCTCATTTGAATACAGTTGAATATTGTCAACAATCGAACAAAGTGTCAATGAATATTTTTGTTCGAATAAAAGATGTTTTATCACGAAGTACCTTGTCATAAAACTGTATAAATTTAAACAATTTTTTAGCATCAATTACTTCCTTCTCTTAACAAAAAAAAAAATATTTCCTTACCTTAACAATGTCAAAAGAACAATTATTGCTTTTATTTTCAATGCAAGATTTTTTGTAAATATTTTGAATATTTATGATTAACGTGCTTTATGACTACAACCAATAATTATAAACAAGATAATCCCTACACTTAAACGACTGTCGTAAAATTTTGGGAAGGTCCATTATTGTCTTTTCACGGAAAACCAATTATAAAGAAGCTGTTTTCTTTGTTTTAACTCACCGCTACTCAAACTATTTTTATTTCAAGGAACAAGATATTTTAGTATCTATTATTGTTTTTGATATAAGATACTTTTCATAATTCGTACACTTTAAACTATACGTTGCTTTGCCATGTGTATTTATATATTAAAATTACATTCAAATCATAAAATTTTTTGCCACTTGCAATATTTTTTCATTTCATTATAATTTCATAATTTTTTTTCTTAACAATTTTTGCTTAAAGAAAAAATGCTTGGAACGTGCACTTTAAAAAATTTCACTGAAAAAAAAAGAAGAAAAAGTGAAGTCATAATAAATTGCGCTGAAATTGCAAGAAATATACACTGTACTCGAAATTTTTACTCATTTATCATTGAATATTTTCACCAAAATTCATTCTTTAAATATGAATAAAAATTTATTTCTTTTATGATTTTTATCAAAATTATTTGATTCATGGAAATAAATATTTATTTTATATTTAAAATACTGATTGATCGTGCTTAAATTTTTTAAATTGGTATATTAAACGTGCGTGCATGTCTTTTATATATTGACTTTCGCTTATCGGCATCTAAAGGTATCTATAATAATACGCAAAAGCACTAAAATTGTGAGTAAGTATTGATTTTATATGTAAGAGGTATAACCAAAAAATATATTTCATGAAGATTTGTTTTTTGTGGATTTAAGCCCGTGAACACATCGTTAAATATTCATTAAAATTTTCATAAAATATGCATGTTAATGAATTTGTATTCATTTACATAAATAAGATATAATATAGCAGTAAATATAAAAATATCAGTAACTTAACACTTGTTAATATAAACAAGTGTTAAGTTGACAAACTTTGAAAAACTCTGATCATATTGGTGTTGTCATCTCAAGAAGAAAAAATAGACAATAATAAATTTATATTCTGTTTTAAAATATTAATAGAGGCGTTTGACACATCCACATTCCTCGTTTCATTGTAAATTCAAATATCTTGAATATGCGATGAGGTTTGGCGCCAATAATAAAATACATTTTTTTACCCATTGTGTGAATAAACAGTAAATCTTATTTATTCATATTGTCTATGCCAGCGAGCTGAACTATAAATTTTTATATCTTGGAAACTTAACATATATATGTATTATACATATGACATATTAAAAAAAAATACAATCAGCTTTCAAAATATAAGTAATAATAAGTATTTATGACATTGACTGAATTTGCTTGATAGAACTTCAAAATTAAATTGTATTGATGAAAATTTATAAGGTTTTGTCATTTATGACCTGGGTTTTGTCTTTTGGAATCTTCAGGATTTCTATCACATGGATGGAATTAACAAGCAATAAACAGTTAGCATCGGTTATATACAACAGGAATTAATTACAAAGGAATAATACAGACCCTAAGGCTATGATCCAAAAATACAACTGAAATGTATTTCAAAACTATTTGGTAGATGATAATGACAGTATATTAGAAAATGTAGAAAAATCATAGAAATGATAAGATTTATAAGCAATACGTGCTGTTAATGAATCTTGGGAGATTTTAAAAATAATTTTGTTTGATTTGATTAGCAAATATTACATGTCTGTATCTATCTCTTCAATCAATTTCAAATGTGCTTATTCCAATAAATACAGAAAATAACGATTGTTAGTCATTTCGTTGTCAGTTTCGCTGTATCCGTGTGATAGAATTCTTTAATATACCGAAAGGCAAAATTCGGGTCGTAAGTTACAAAACATGTGGAATCGTATAACAGTTTCAACAATCGAATTATCGAAAAGGAATTGTGTCGATCAAAAAAACAAAAACAAAGTTTTTTATTTGAAACCATTTTACAATATTTTTTTTTAAATATGTAGTTTTTAAAAGTTGTTTCATTTGATACTGCTTACAAAATTGATTTATTTGAACAAGGATTTCCAAACTTTTAATTACTGGTAGCTACTTTTCTATTTTAGACTTCTAATACGATTCTTATTGACAATTTAATATTTACAAGGTATTTTATATCATTCTACGAACCGTTTTTAAACAATACAGAGAAGGCGTAGAGGTCTCTTTTATTTTCATCATTCGTTAATTCCCTAAATTTGAAAATAGTCCCGAATCTTGTCGAGCCAACTAGTTCGACTTTCGAGGTCCATTTTTATTATTAGACCTTAAAAAATCTAAAAAAAATTCTTGATGTGTTTCGGGAAAAACCAAATTTTGGCTAGCGATCTACCGGTTGGATACACATGCATAAGAATAATTTTGACTCAAATAAGTGAATGACAACCGGTGGTCAATTCATCGTTGATTGGATTTGAATTAACATGGTATATTATTATATATTTATTATTCAAGTTCTTCAAAAGAACTATATAACATTGCTATTGTGCCACATTGTTATGAAATGATAATTTGGTATATATTTCATTTATTTTTTCTAACATTAAAGAAATAATAATTATTACAAGCTGTCTTCAAATCTGCACTTTGAATAATATCAAAAATTATATTTTCCAAATTTCGTGTAACACATTTTTTTTATAAGTAACTTTGTACTTTTAAAACAATTATCTGAGTGAAAGTTGTTTTTCTTTTAGCATTACATTTTGGTCACGGCATGATTGTAAGGAATAATTGCTGACTTTAAGTTCACCATTCAAAGAATTAATTATCATACCTACATATTATATATACAAATAATTTTAATTATTTTGAAATTTAATTGTATTAACAAAAAAAAAAAATGCTGACATTGAACGTTATTCAACAGCCCAAATAAAATTGCGTGCTAAGTTATTTTATTTCTTTCAATATTTTTGCTTAGTTGGAAATAACTTTATTTCGTAATTCATCGCCTAATTTCATTCAAATAGAATTTACACGTAATTGACTCATTCATATTTGCGTTTTGCCGCAGAATTGTTCAGTTTTTGCGTATTGTATTTTTTAGTTATTTCATTGTTAACAAATCTATTTATGTTCAAAAAGTATTATGTTATATATGTTCATTGTATTCGATATAATGTTTATTTAAGTTATGATATAATTTTTTTTAATTTGCCATATTGTTTAAGTGCTCTATTAGGTATTTAATGTTTATTAAGCCTTGTAATTCAGGCTTCGTTTGACACTCAAAATAAAACAAACAGATATATTTTGAACACAACTTTGCAGAAGACGTTTCGCGAGAAAGAAAATATCATTATTGTATGAAAAATTAACGCTTTTCTGGAATTTTGAACGGGTTTTATTTCATTGACTTCTTCAGTCCCTTTGTCATCTTTTGAGATGTTTTTCGAAACACTTTTTAGCATGCGTTGTATTATATGTCGATGTCGGAATCACTCACTTCATGCTTTTAAAAATAATTGACACGTATGTTAGCTAAAGCACGATTTGCACAATCTCTACATATGATGTCAATGTCAGGTCTCGCCATATATAATATGATTGTAGACGCCCTTCTTAAGACATTTTTATGTTGTTTTATTGTTGAGATAATTTTCATAAATCACTTGCTTATTCTGAATTGTGTATTAAAATACGTATTATTGATGCCATTTAAGTACAAGGCATTGAAAAAATAACAATGTATTATAGTTCTGCAAAATTTAAAAAATGTATAGTTGAAAGCTATTTCATCTTAGCCCTCATCAGAACTATGTTAAAAAGTACATTTACTTATCTTTATAAATAGCAATTTAGAAAAGATGCACAATACACATTCTCTTCTGTTCTAACATACTTGTTATATGTTGTGTTCATTAATTTTGACAAATTGATTTTATATATTTCTTGAAGTAAGAGTTGATCTGTTTTTTTTTATATAATACATATATTAAGTGAGAATAAACGTGAATAGTAAAAAAGTATTGTATTATACTAAGTTGATTTATTTAAAAAATGCATTAATCTTCCGTAATGGTCTGAGAAGCGTTGATGGATTTTTATTTGTTTGTTCATCAAGAATGTCATTGGATTGCTGATATCTATTGATTCCTAATTGTTTCAATGCATTTAAAATAAATTTAAGTTTATAGCATATTTTGTTTTAAAAATAGCAAATATGAATATGAAGATACAGAGAGTAATAATTGAGTCATTAAAAAGTTTATCCACCGAAGCTTAAAGCTTATTTATACTTTACAATTCGAAACACTAATTGAGCTTTTTATGTGAAGTAAAATCTAACGGAAAACAACAATTGGTACGTGGTTCGACGCGCATTTTTTTCGCCCGCGAGCTGTAATTGTATTTTAAGAAGGCTTAATTTTTCTTTGAATTTTTAAGCTTCTATCTTCAAGATAAATGGTTTTTCCATCTATGTTTATTTACCTACTGGTGTGAGCCTATTAGTAGCTGTCTTTTAATAATCTAAAGAAATAATTTACACAGAAACATCACACAAGTTTTCAGAATCTAAACTATGTTAAACAATAAACAATTAATATTTAAGAAAATATTACATTTGCGTCAAAATGACGTTGAACATATTATAAGAGAATAAATGATATTAATCATAATACTAACGGCTTAATACCCAGTTCCAATGTTCCAAACTTTGTACGATTCCATGTATTTTGTCACTACCGATTATGTTTGATCAATGAATCGATAATTTCATAAATTAAATTCCTATTGTATATAACCTCACCTGACGCTTAATTCTTATCAATACCCACCAATTTAAAATAAGTAGATATTTCTTAGACTAAAATTGTCTAATTGCATTTTAATGATAGTTGATTATTATTTGTTGTAGAATCTTTTGTGAAAGAGTCATAAGCAGTATTTAATGTTCATAAAACTTATCACAGGCAATCGAATGTTATTAATATTAAATATATTAAAGTCAATATTACTGAAATGTATCTCAGTTGTTTATTTAGATCCTAGTTTTGCAGTCGGTGTCGTTTCTTTGTAATTAACTCCTTTCTTATATAATCGATGATAACTCTTTATTGTACGTCAGTTATGTTGCATCTGTGTGATAGAATGACAAAACATGTGTATGAAGTTTCAATAATTCAATTTCAGTTCTTAATTTGGCCCTGCCATATATATCACTAATAATATCCCGTAACGGTGAATAATATCGTTAATTCTTTAAACATCCGTCACAATATTTTTTTGCGCTTAAAAATATTAATTCTTTTGATTGGTACAATCGACTGGATACCGGTTTATCTGATTAAACTGATAAAAATATTATTCGGATCTTCTCAAATGTTTTCATAAATACATTTCTTTATGGGATGACATCATATTTGGTGAAATGCTGTATTTTTCCAACGCTGTTTTTGTATTTTTAGCGAAACTAGAATTGTATAATGGTAAGTTTGATTGAACTGTTAATTGAACTTTTTAACCTTGCCCTTGGCTAATACAATGAACAAGGACACATAATAAAACACACGAAAAAAACTTGTTTTACTAGCAGTGATTTTTATTGTCTTTCAATTTTTTTATAATAGGTTGTAATATATTAAATGTAATGATGGGTTTAATAAATGACTATCTTAGAATAAGCAGTCGTCTGTCAATTTATTAAACAAACAATAATAATTGTCAAGTGCAGTTTTAGCACGTGGTGGCTAATGATTTTGTGTGCGTTCATATAATATCCACAAATTTTACTTCAATCTATTTTTTGTTGAACATTTGGCATCGTGCTCATTAACATGTGCAACAACACTCAACCACTAACTTATAACATAAAAAAACCAACTCTACAATTTTTTAATCAAAGTTGTTCTATAATCTTTACTTGTAGTGTTTCTGCTGATGACTCACGTATTGATATATAGCACTCATCCATAGACTGTTCGGTCATATTGTCGAGAGACTTCTATTTTGCATCGTAAATTATTTTTTACAACAAAATTTTATAAAATTAAATTCTTCAAAAAATGGTGAGTCAAGAATCTACTGTGATCTTTTTTTTAGACCTCTGACAAGGGTCATTGATTTTTTCAGACGCTTCGCACTGGGGATATTGTCCTCGATGTTATTGCCAATAAAGAATGCGCAAATTGCGTCAATCGCTGAAAAGATAGGCGAGAAAAAACGTATTGATATATATAATACATTCATGTTTCACGTTCACAGTTATGTGACTATTTTTTTTTGTATGCGCTATTCGCAAGATCACCGGTTGGTCAGTGATGAAACCTGTTTTGTTATATCTACTTTATTAATAATATTTGAACTTTTATGAAACTGGTTTTGGCAGGTTGTTTCCTTCTGCGTCGCAAACGTAACAACAATAATACAAATAAGATGCTGTTTCTTAACACAGAGCTGCCATCATTCCAAAAGATGTTTTCCTCGTGACGTATGCTTAATATCCGGGAAAAATAATGATAATATTTCAATAGCAATGTATTTGAGTTCTACATTAAGATATAGTTGATAGTTGTTTCGGCTCACGCCACCGTCAGAACTGTGCTTAAATGAAATTTTCTTATCTATATATAGTTGTGTAGAAAAGGTACACAATACATCTTCTCTCCTGTTTTAACGACCCAGCTTATTTCTTGCCAGCAATAAAACTATATTTTTTTTATTTTAACAAAAAGTCAGATTATTTGTAATTTTGAAAATTAGTCGTCTGGCTTTTGTTTCAGATTCACTTCTAAGAAATCCGAAATATTGAACTAGAACTAGATATTTTGGAATTGCAAGTTAGTTTGAATATTTCCAAGGGTACTCGACGTTGTAAATCACCAATTGCCGCGGTTTGACATTCTACTTGTATGATGTATCCCGCGTTACTAACAACGCTATGTGTGCTTCGAATTTCTGTGAGAATATCCGAGAAAAAATTTCTAAAGACTTGGTATAACTAATTATTGTGATTTTATTCCGAATTTTAGTTTATTTTCGTTGATTTCCAATTGCTTTTCATATGATAACATAAACCCTTTGAATGCCTTGTTATTTGTTATTGATACAATGATTCAACTGATAATTTTAGTGTGTTGAGACATTATTTCAGTTCTTTGAAGTTATTCAGACATTCCTAAAAAGTGACATTAGCATCCTGAATCATATTGTCGTATTTACAAATGAGACTTTCAACTAGCTGACAAAACTTGAAGAGCTTAGCATCCAAGTCACCATGGCCAGTTATGAATTGACGAGTATAGAAATAAGAAGTCGAAACATTGATTATTTCCTGGCGCCACTTTATATTCGAAAAAAAAAGTTTACCAATTACCTTTGAAAGTGTTTCCCCATCGATTCTGCTATATTAACATTGCTGTTAGTTAGTTAACGTTACAACAAATATCGCATTATGTGACTCAAAAAAAAGGTCATATATTATAATTAACAATCATTGTTTCGTTGTGAATGCGACTTAATTTTGAAACTATAAACATTATACACAATAATGAAAAACATATTCTGAGAAACTTGTATATTTTTTTCGCAAAATGTTTTTTTTCAATATTGAGCGTGGATAAGATTTATTATTTTCTTGCCTTTACATTTTCCATGTCATGTAGGATTTCTGTCTGACATTCGCAGAGGTCTTAGGTTATTTTTATTTTCTGAAAGTAAGCCTTTCTTTATTCATATCAACGGTTTTTAAGATTTATATTTCATCTTGTTACTGTCGTGATATAATATTTACATTTATGTTACATTACACTATTAATTACTATTTCATTCATACGGATATTTTTTTGAAAAGCCGTGTACACCCAGTCCTTTTTTTATGCGACACATTGGTTCCAGAAAACGGCGCGTAAAAAAAAATCGCGTAAAAAAGTCACAACTTTCATATAATTTGATAAATTGGTTCCAAAAATTAAAATATCGCGTGAAAAAGTACTAAAAACGCATGAAAAACCAGAATTTGCTCTTTAAAATTCGTGAAAAAAAAAGATATATATTTTCATGTATTTATTGCTTATAAAAATATTTTTTTTTTTACTTATATGAATTATTTGCTGCTTGTTTTTCTAAAGTGTAGAATCAGTCTGCCAAGCGGGTTGTCAATGTTAAGATCATTCATAATGTTCAATAGTATTGTTTTAGATGACAACATATTTCATGTAGACGAGAGAGAGTTCAGATAAATAATATTTGTTTTTTTCTTTCCATCATTGTTTCTTTTCTTTCGTTATTTATTCCTTTAATTTTTAGCGTTGCAAAAGCAATAAACATGTAATAAGTAATTTTTTCAATGTATACGAATCAAATAAAACAATCATTATTAAAAAAAATCGTATAACATACACTCAAAAAATTGATACAATAAAGTGACTCGAATGAACATATACATCAATTCGAACAAATTAACGTAGATAATTTATTCACGAGTTCGCCCGAAGCTGTTTTTCGATTACTATAATATAACGCATGCATTGAAGAAAGACTATATTCTTCTAAAAAAAAATACAATGATGATTTCCGTGCACTCTGCTATTATGGTAAACAATTGGTAAATTTCTTTTTATAAAAACTTTCATGATTTTGTGAAATCGATTACTACATTGTATAATATATAATTCAGTGGCCAAAACTTGATTTTTTAGACAGATAAAATTCATTATCTTTGATTTTTTCACTTATCAACTTATCTGTTATAATAAATATAAAAAATTATTTAAATTTGACGTCACTGAAAAGGTATTGAAGATATCATAGTTTTCTTGAATAAATAATCGATAAATTTATCATTAACAAAAATTGAACTTTTAAATTCACTGTTATTTTTAAATTAATCTATATATTTTATTTTCTTTGTATGTAACTAATCCATTCTATTCAAATTTTGAAGAAATCTCATATTATCGTCGAAATATATATATTTTATCAAATATTTTTTGATTTTTTTCCACTCGAAACCTAAGTTTCACCTTCCAGCATTTTCATTCATCAGTGAACCGTTTCTATCACTAATATATAAAATTAATAAGATAAAAAAAATATGATCATAACCTAAGGAGACAAATATATATCTTGATTAATTTTAATAACTATTCGTTCAATAATAACGACATACGCGCATGGAAATGAAAATAACTGAATGATTTTGTAAAGAAAGGTTTTCACAATTATCAGCTAAAATTTAATTGAAAAATTATAGGTGGATTAAATACTACATGAAATCTTGTAAGAATATAATTTTTCTCATAAGTTTGATAATGTCAAAAGGCGAAACCTTGGTCGTGAGTGATAATATTTGTAAACTTTCACACAGCTTGAGCAAATTAATTTTGTTATTAAAATGCCATCGAGTAGCTTCAGTCGAATTTCCAGTCCAGAGACGCAGTTTTTCTTATTATGGTTGCCGAAAGCCGATTTATCGAATTTTAAGAACAAAAGAGTTGAACCAATGTATTGCAATTACTTCTTAATTTGCCTTTGGCGAAAAGCTGATTAAAGGTTTGAAAAAGGAACGATAAAATTGAATTTGAATGATAAAATATATAAATCGTTCCGTTTTTGAATTTGTTTTTAAAATAAACACATTATGTAAGCTGTTCGATACGCATAATATAGACAGGCCTGTGACGTATGTGTCACTTTTCTAATAACATGTCATCGCGGTATTTCTAACGGTGATTTGAGTGTAATAATTATTACTGTTAACATTCTCGTAACGGTAGGGTTACATGGATTTTGAAGAGAAAACGAATTTTTAATTAGTTTCTCGCACATATTTTCACGCTATACTATAAAAAGTGATAATCATTCTCTATATTATTATTTAAAGTACAAAAATGTTTTTTTATTTTAAAAAATATTTTTTGGAATGAAATGTATTAAAAAAAAGTGCATAGAGTTGTTATAATATGAGAGAGTAAAGCAGGGTTTTGTAGTCGTTAAAAAAAAACAAGACCTATTTCTTACTTTATTGATTGAATTGGCATTCACTTGGTAGAACTCCATTATAACACGGTGAAAAAATAGCAATGTATTTTAGTTCTACAAAATTATTTTTAACAAATATAGTTGATAGCTATTTCGGCTCACGCCATCGTCAGAACTACTATCACGACTACGTCAGAACTAGTTCTGACGATGGCGTGAGCCGAAATAGCTATCAAATATATTTGTTAAAAATAATTTTGTAGGACCTATTTCTTACCTTTCCTATTATCACTTTTAAGGTGTTAACTGTCAATTGTTGATCGAAAGGCATGATGTTTTAAATAATAATAACACATTTTTAGTACTTATTTTCAGAATGTATTTTATGATCAGGACCGGTTTCGCTTTATATCAAATGATAAAATATATTCTAGAAAGCACTTAAAAAATATATTATGGTATAAAATAATTTCTTTAGTCTTTAAGTATATAAGTACAGGGAATAAATATTGTTAGTCGTTTTATCTTTGTTGTTGTGTTTTTAATATTTAAAACATCGTGTATTTCTATCAAGATTTGACAGTTAACACCGTAAAAGTGCCATATGAAATTGATTGTGTAAAAAAGAGACACATGTCATAATCTTATCAAATTTATTGGAAAAAAATATTGTGTCATTAATCGTATGATATGTTGCTTTTAACCGTATTTCGTATCATATAATCTGCCATAACAAGAAAAATGGCAGATATTAATCCGAATATATAGTTCCTTATCAGTTGTCACAATTATTTGTATCACTCGAGTATTATGAATATCGTCTAAACTACCTCATTGAGAAACTTTATGTATAGCAAATATTTGCTCTTTGATTCTTAAAGAGCGGTAAGGTTTTCTTTTTACGTCATTAGCTATAATAAAGACAAAGGATTCTCAAGATATTAGTGTACATTGCCAGAGTATTTGTTTCCAATGCACATTAATGGTGTCATCAGTCTGCCAAAGTGGGTAATTAAATAACGATTGGGCTAGAAAGGGACTTGCAGTAAGCTAGTCATCGAAAGTGGACTAGTTTTCTCATTATTTAGTTTTCAGTATCAAAAATTCATTCAGTAAAGACGTATAAAAACTTTAAATATATCTTATTTATGATATCGACTGAAGTTGCTTGATAGAATTTCAATATTATATTTAAATTGCTTAAGCTTTGCACCCGTCGTTATCCAACAAATATAACTATAATTTATGATATCGACTGAAGGTTATCGATCGAATTTAAAAATGAAATTTGAATTGTTACAGTTTTGTACGATTCTACAGTATTGTCACAAGCGAGCCGGTTTTCGACTTTCGGCGACTTCAGGCATTGTATCACATGGATTAGTCAGTTTTGCATCCGTGTGATATATTGCCTGATTATGCTTAAAGAAAAAACCTGGGTCGTTAGTGATAAAACATGTGGAGTCGTACAAAGTTGTAACACTTCAAATTAGGTATATCTATAATTAGAACAAACCGATTGCATTTTAATAATAGTCGATTATTATTTGCTGTAAAATCGTATCATCGAAAACTCATAAACACTATGTAGTGATAATAAAAATTACTATGGGCAATTAATTGATAATCATTATAATCAAATGAATAGTTTAGAAAGTATATTTCAGTTGTATATTTGAATCTTAACCTTAGGGTCTATATTTTTCTTTTGTAATCAATTCCTCAAGTACAAAACCGATGCAAACTGTTTATTGTGTGTCAGTTCTGTTGATATCATAAATCTATACTAAATAAATGTGAACCGATATATTGTAAATTATGCCCCTTGCTTGGGGTTTGTATTACATAATGTTTACTGATATTCAGTTTAATCACATCCGTGTGATAGAATACCTGAAGACCCTGATAGGCGAAACCCGGATCGTTTGTGACAAAACATTTATTTATTTATTTATTTATTGCAACTATACGGTACAAAACTTACAAATAATCAATTCAATGCTTTTGCACCGTAACATATTAACATATTTAAATATAAGAATATAAAAATTCAACAAATACACTATAAAACAATCAATAAGGATTGCAAAAAAAGAAAGTCAACCAAGTAAGCTCATGAAATGTCTACTTTATCTGAAAAAATAGCATTGGTCCGAGCTCACCTTCGTCCACATGAAATATGTCAACATCCGAAGCAATACTGTTGAACATTGTTAATGCTCTTACCATTGGCATCCCCATTGGCAGACTGGATCTACACTTTGGAAGAACAAACAAATTATGTACATGATTTCTTAGAAAACTATCGGGAACATACAAATTTACATTATTAAGGATGGCAGAATTCTCATTTTGGCCTAGAATTAGTCGAAAGAAATATGTAGCTAGATATATTTCTCTTCGATTTTTTAAACTATTAAAAGTGAGCACACCTAAAAGAAAGTCAGTTGGATAAAGCCACGGATAGTATCCGTATGCCCTCAAGTAAAGAAGTCTCAAAAATTTCTTCTGAACCTTTTCCACCATAAGAGCATATTTCAAATCTCCTGGGGCCCAAACAATAGACCCACTCTCAAACCTACTTCGCACTAAGGTATTGTACAATAATATTAAAATTTGAACACCTGAAAAGGCTCTCGTAGTACTTAGGATAAAGCCCAACATTTGCAATGCTTTGTTGCAGGTAGTCCTAATGTGATTATTGAAGTTTAGTTTACTTTCGAATTGTACTCCAAGATTTGACTTTACTGATGAAATTCGCGAGAGAGTTCGGCCACTCATTGAATAGCGGAAAAAAAACACTTGCGACCGTCTAGTAAACGATAAAAGATTGCATTTGTCTATATTAAAATCGAGTTTATTACCCCATTCTACTATATTGACTATATCAGACTGGAGACGGAGACAATCATCAATTGCGGCAATTTGTAAAAACAGTTTCAAATCATCAGCAAATAATAAGAATTTAGCATTTTTTATGACGTTTACTATGTCATTTACAAATATAGTAAACAGCAATGGCCCCAAGTTCGAACCTTGTGGAACACCAGAATACGTGCAGAAGGCTTTGGATTCAAAGAGCCCATACGATACGTATTGTTTTCGGTTCCCAAAATAACTTCCAAACAATCTAACAAAGCTATATGACAAACCCATCATTTGGAGTTTTTCCAAAAGTGTGTCATGATTGACTCTGTCAAATGCCTTCGAAAAATCATTGTAGGAACAGTCAACTTGCAGGACTTTGTCCAATGCCGTCGACACGTAACTTGTGAACACCATCAAGTTTGTATTGGTTGATCTTCCGGTTCTAAATCCATGCTGTTCATTTATTATAAATGGCTCAAATTTTCTTAAAATCATTCCATGCATAATCATGTCGAGAACTTTAACTGGCGCTGAGAGAACAGCTACTGGTCTATAATTTTCTACTGATGATCCTGCACCACATTTAAAAATTGGAGTTATATTTGATATTTTCCATATATCCAGAAAAATTTCTGTTTTCATTATCAGATTAAATATGTAACATAAAGGACTCTTCATTAAATCAATATATCCCTTCAAAAAAGATGTTGGTACCCTGAATGTGGAATCGCACAAAATTTCGGTAATTAAAATTTGATATTGAAATTTCATCAAGCACCGTCAGTCGATACCATTCATAAATAAGACAAATTGTATGTTTTTATAGCTCTTCACTCAACGAATTTTCGATTCTAAAACAAAAAGTGAGTCTACTAGCGACGAATAGCTAACTGCAAATTTTTTGATATTGAGTCTCCTTTGTTTTAATATGGTGAAAAAATAGCATTGTATTTTAGTTCTAAAATTTTTTTTAACATATATTTGATAGCTATTTTGGCTCACGTCATTTTTAGAACTATCTGTATTGGAAATCAAACGAGTACGATTTATTCCCTCTTGTTCATTGAACTATTTTTCATAATCGTCTAGTGAGAAAAGTAGTTGAAATTGACAGTTTTTCATGACTTCAAGTCTGGCCAAAACACTGCGACGCCACGAATCCGACTTCTGACTTCAAAGCTCTAATAAAACTTCAATGTGTATTTGGTATTTGAGTAAAATTTTCATTAATATCTGTTTCATAAAATCACTTTATTGCAATTTGTTGAATCACTCTTCAAATTGACAATGTCATTCCTAATTTTTTTGTTATTACCTTAATAATATATCACGTTTTTTTTTTAAATTTTATATTAACACATGAGTAAATGACCATGAATGAATAACATGAAATTGACCTAAATTTGAATTAAACATTATCATTTTTTAAATAAAAAAATCATAAAAAGAAACCTCACGTTTTATAATATTTCAATATTACTAAGTGAAAAATGCAACGATCTTGAAACTGTTTTTTACAATATAAAGAAATAATATTTCCATGATTTATATTATAAGATTACCTTTTATAGGCATTGTTAAATTTTATTAATTTAATCGTGACACAAAAACAATATTATAAACGAACAAAATTTTCATATAAAAAATTAACCGTTGCAAATTCTATAATCTGCTTATCTTTTATACAGGTTTTTTATAATCGATTTTTCCAGTTATAAATAAAAGAAACAATAAAAAATAGTTACTTTTGTTAAATAATAGCTTGTAATTTTCAATTAATTTTCAGATTTATTTTTATTTCTTTTTACAGAGAAGTGTATTTTTTTATAAATTTAAGATAAGCAATAAAAAGACTTCATTGGTATTTTTACGATACAATTTTTATAGACAGTAAAACTGATTTATTAAATAAAACCATTGTGTCTGTTGTATAAAAGAAAAAAATCAGCCGCTCCTATAGAAACTGTAAATTATTCAAAATAAATTCCTTAAGTAATGAATGAAAAAAAGTGGCTATGTGTTTAATTTCAATAATTTAAAATATTATTAGCATAGGGCGTAATTGACTCATCTAAGGAATATATATATGTTAAGAATCATTTCATCAACAAAACCAATAATTTATTTTTCAATGTCAATTTTAAACGGTTCAAACTACAGTGAAACCTCGATTTTACGTTTTCCAAGGGACCCTGAAAAAATAACGGTAAATGCGGGAAACGGTGACTTCGGGAAAGCTTCAAATAATAATAAACAAGTAAAATCGTAAAAAATATTTATTTATTAGTTACTTGTACATAATGTATATAAAATTTATTTTTTAAAAAAGTCCTTTATGTTAGTTTGCTTCTTTGTTATTTGGCACTTTAATTGGAACAAAGACTTGTTACTAAGCTTGTGACTAAAAGTTTGTATGTACAGGAATCATTATTACCATGAATTTAAAACAACTCTACATTTGCATCATAAACAATAATACGCGTGTGGTGGATTTCAACCCAAAAAATAGAACATGCGTCCAATGCGTTACGTCTAACATGTACAGCGTATTCCAACTTGTCCAGACATCTGTTAACACCTGCACTCGGCTGTGTCAAACTTGCTTGTCGAGATACGGAGAAATGTGCAATAAAAACGGTCAATCGGGATAATATTTGTGACGGACCAAAATATTTAGACGGTTTATCGAGGAAATCGGGGAATCGGGAAACGGTCAATGCGGGATTATTTAACATTGTTCTTATGGGAGTTTGACGGGACTATAAAAATAAGCGTTCCATCCGGGAAAACGTATTATGCGAGAACGGTTGATCGAGGTTCCACTGTATCTACATTTTCACGAGTTTTGTGACTCGGAACTCTGGTTTCGCCTTTTTATATTTTCAGGTATTCTATCACATGGATGTGATTGTGGAGCTTAATTTACTATATAATATACCGGTTCAAATTCCATTAATATAGATTTATGATATCGATTAAGGGTGTGGTTTATTGAAATTTGAATTCAAATTTGAGTTGCTAAAACATTGTTTAATTCCTCATGTTTTTTCAACTAGGTTTATCTTACGTCATCTTCAGGTATTTTATTTCATAGATGCAATCAAACTGACAGTCAGTTTATGGAGATTTTATAGAAGAATATAACACAAATGTTTTAGCACGGTTAACATTCTTATATTTTTAAATATCAATAATCAATATATTTTAATCACCCTTCTCAATATTTGAGATTGTTGGAGTTTGATTAATCTATTGGTACAAACCTTTTCTTCAAACAAAAATGAAGTGTTTAAGTAGACAGATTAGCCCTATAAGGCTAAAAGGGTTTTAAATCCGATTAAAGGTAATTTTTTAATCTTTCTTCAACAAAAATTCCATCAGCATTCCATATCTAAATATAACCTTCATAAATAATTTTGTTTACTTGCTTCTATTATGAGAAAAATAAATGAATTCGAAATGAAAACAACCGATTAAGTTTTGTTGAACAGATCAGCATAAATTTACCAAATCATTCTGTCAGTTTACTATCAATAAAGTTTTCAAAGTTCCATCGTATAAACTAGCGATATTGACTTAGTTTGAGTCTGTTTGATTGAATTTCAATTTCAAATTTGAATAGCTGAAACAATATACGATTCCTCATGTCTTGTCACTGACGATCCAGGTTTTCCGTTTGGCAGTATGAGAACGCGGAATTAAATGAAGATCTCACAATAATTGTTTGTTTGACCAAAATGCCTGAATATGCCAAAACAAAACATATGGAATTGTACAGTTTCAACAATTCAAATTTCCCTTAATACCAGCTATCAATGTGATGTGACTCTTTTTTAATATTTTTCGATCTCTCTTCACACCGACCTTGGTCACATTTAACACGCATACTATTATTATTAAAATTACTTAATAATGTCAATTTTGTATACATACATTCTTTCGCCTCAACGTGAAATTGAGGTTAATTGAAAAATTATACTTTCTGTGCGACAAATAATTTTTGATACCGGTTTATATGTATGCGACTGAATATTTTTTTAATATTAAACCTGTCTAATTATCAAATATCGCTAAAAAAATAACTTTTAAACAACATTTCAACACTCTCTCTTGAAAGAGCGTAGGCAATCATTTTTTAATTTTATAACCATGAAGGAATATAGTCTATTTTAATTTTGATTTATCGGTTGAATGTAGCCCTATTGCTAAAGTAATGAGGCATACAAATATTATAATATAATATTTTAATTGTATAGGCTACTGAAACGATTTTTTTTCTTTTGTATTGAAACAAACAATTTATGTATGTTGTTAAAAATTATTTGTAAATCTAGGCTATCATTTGTCATAAAAAATATGCTTTGACAAAAAAATAAAAACAGTCTCATATGTGTGAATGAATAGATTTTTGTTTTTAATATATTTTTTATTTCGTTTTTCACTTTGCTGTCCGGTTGCGTTCATCGCAAACATTATGAACTGATGAGGGATAATCCGTGTGATAATGATTACGATAAGCAAGACCGGTCCTGATTTTAGTAATATAAATTTATAGAAAAAAGTGACTGTTGACAGATTAAAAGAGTATACCTACTACATTTTCGATTACACGATTTTGAAGAATATCTCAATGAAAAATTTTCATAGATTGGTTTTTGATCGACTTGATCGTCAATTTAATGTACATAAAAAAAAACTAACAAAAATATACTTTTTTAGTCGGAGTAGTGTTTTTGGTCAATGTCGACATACTGTATTGACGTTAAGTAATAACATAATGATTACAAAATTGACTAGTATTTAGTAAACCACTGTTTGATAATGGTGACTGAAAAGAAATAAAATCTTCATGGAAAATAATGATTTTGATAAACCAACATCTTCAACCACTCACACACGAAACCTTCGTAATGTAGATCCAATATTTGTACCATTTTATGGCTTTTTTGCGACCAATATAAATGGGCCACTAAACATATTGACGTGTACAGTTGAGTTGACCAAAACCAACGTAAATATTTATTTCCCAAAAAAAAATACTATAAATAAGACAAAAAACACAGATTTTTACGAGCCCGATTTGCGGACTTCTTTTACGGCGTTCTTTGAAAGCGTTCTCGTGTAATTTTACCCCCCCATAAATAAGGGATGATATGTTGGTGGGTATCGCTCTTTGCTGCCATTTTCATCCCTTTTGATATGTGCGCCCAATACATTTATATATAAAGCTTCCTTTTCGCAAATTCAAAATACGCTTTTTCTCCGAGATTTTGCCATTTCTGTAATGAAAATAGCTGCTGCCTGCGTACATGCATAATAAATTATTATCCTCATTGCTTGGCTTCTATTGGTTCTTTAGATCAGTGATTCTCAAACTGGGGGCCGAACTTTTTTTGTTCAGAGGAGTCTTTTATTAGATTTTCAATTTTCGGGAGCCACGACATGGAAATTTTGGGAACCCTTGATTTAAATCAGCAATTCTCAATGAGTTATCCATCGCTTCATCTTAATAGTTTCGAAAAATCATTGATCATCATGTAAAAACTTATTTTGGAAACAATTTTATATAGCCATGAAAAGCAAAAACCAATTTGTTTGTTCTACACTTTGATCAACTTAAAATCGAATTGTATGTACATTTTATGCCACATCTGACAATACCAGCACATTGCATAAATAGATTTTCAAACCTAAAAAAAGTATTATAAAATGAAATATTTTAACCTTTGGTGAAGCGCAATATCCGATATGTTAAAAAGCCTCAATCACACTGCGATGTGTCCAATTGAAGTATGTTTATATATATTATATTATCAGCGTTAGACTATCTACCTATTAGTGCTTAAATTGGAATTTATATGGTGGAGCTACATTACAATACAGTGAATAAACAGCTATCAACTATATACCTATGAATACATTATTATTTTTTTACAATTTTTAATTCCGTGTTTGAATTTGAAATAAAATATGTTATCGGTAAAAAGAAAACTTTCTTAATGACAATTATGCTAATACTTTAGAAATATTTATAAATGTACAGTAAAAAGGCTCCGCGTCTTAATATAATTGAGAAACGCTGGACGGTGTAGCTTTTGCATTAATGGTAACTGAATATTTGATAGTAATGCATACATGCCCCGTTTACTGATTTATATAATAATTGTGACAGGGGTGGCAAATAACCTGCTAAGGGAAATATTAATGCACTATTAATGGCAGAAAATTATGGTAAATTATGCTCGGAAAAAAATTGATATTGTGTGGCATTAAATTTTGTGGACAATACGTTGTCATTTTAATATTATGTCCTAATTAAAAGTATGATTTATGTCCACATGCGACATTTCCGCAAAACTATTGTTGCGTGGTACATTTGTGGTTAATAAACCAATCAGTAAACTCAAATAAACATTTTAAATATATCATAAGAACGCTTCAGTGTAACCAACAGACTTGCGTCTATTAGATAAACTAATACATAAAAATGCGATTTGTTCATTAGTTTAAGTGTACTTATGAGTGCTTTTAAATATAATTTCAATACTAAATTTGAATTGTTGAAGCTTTGTACGATTCCACACGTTTTGTCATTAACCGACTTGACGATTGATTGACTGTAAGTCTGTTGCATCCTTGTGATAGAATGCCTAAAAAAGCAGAAAAACATAACCTGCGTCGTTATTGCCAAGACATTTGAAATTGCTTTTAAATATCTTAGCACTACTGGCAAGAATACAACGAGTGAAAATGTACCGAAATAGTAATTCGTGTTACAGAAAAGGTCATTTCAGAATACAACTAACTTAAGCAATCATAATGCGGTGAAAAATTAGCAATGTATTTTAGTTTTAGGACAGACATGTAGAAGTATATCTACTCGAGCTAAGAAACATGTTAGATCATTCAACAGTAAAAAAACAGATTCACAATTTGCTAATCACGTTATTAAGGAATCACATAAATGTTTGCATCTTTGTAGTAAGGGTCGCAGAATGACGGCTTTGGAACAGCTGGAAATCAATAGACATCAATTATCACAAAGGATTCTTAACGAACAAACTAATATAATAGTATCCCCATTAGTCCAACCTATTACTGGGACGTGGTCTGATTTGCTTCCGTAATGACCACTTCCGTCCCACATGTAAACTTATTGTCATAGCCGCCTTGTGTTCCATTTAGAATTTTTGAAATTTAGTTTTATTGTGTGAAAGTAACAAGCTAGGCCGTAAAAACAGGAGAGATAATGTATTGTGTACCTTTTCTACACAGCTATAAATATATAAGCAAATATTAGTTTAAGCATAGTTCTGACGATGGCGTGAGCCGAAATAGCTATCAACTATATTTGTTAAAAATAATTTTGTAGAACTAAAATACATTGCTATTTTTTCACCGTGTATAATTAATATTACGCCGAAATAGCTATCAACTATATACACAATCATCTTTTTCGACTTAGCTTACCATTGTTAGTTACCATAGATATTACATATTCCATGGAAACCTGTTGCGTTTAGAAAATATTTTTTTTCTTTCTATAACTTTTTCTTATTCCAACGTTTTGGACTGCCAATGCAGTTTTTTTCGAGGCTTTTTAAAAAAACAAAAAAAAACTCCAAATGTTTTTTTATTTTGCTTTTAATTGCGTTATGGTGGACTGTTGCATACACAAAATGGGTAAAGGTGAGACAGACAATTTATTTACATTTTGAGAAACTCTGTAATATATAATGACATCGAACAGACGATCGTCATTTGACTGTACAAATTACTTATACAAATCGTATTTGAATTTATGTATAACCTGTATGTTACGAGTTATGAAATTCTCTTTCTGTCATTGATCTGTTTGTCAAATTGCTGTAATTATTGCTGACAGTTGCGAAGCGGCTGTCATATGTGATTACCGTTATTGTCAGTGCTGGAATGCACTCACAAAACAGAGAGCGTATTCCTTCCCAGAATCGATTAGGTATGATGTGGTAAAATGATTCATCTGTATATTTTATTTATGGGCTGTTTTCACGAAAACTATGCTTTTTAGCAAGGTTGATTATTGAAATTTATATTAATTTAAAAAAATCATTTAATATACAAAATATGATTTTTTTTAGTTTAGCATGGAGCATATTTTACGTCATATTGCGACGTCAATCAGGTTAGGTTGAAATATTCCCCACAAATCCACCAATTGCACGATTGCTTGACTGCACCCATACAGCCAGACGGCCGTCTGTGCGGTGCATACAATCAAATGTTGGCTGGCGTCTGTGCCAGGCTATACACGCACAGTCGGGTGACTGCCTGTGTACTGGATTTTGCGAGCGCTAAGTACTTTTCTGCGGCCCACAAGTAATATCATATCCTTGAAAAAGATTAAAAATAAGTATAACTTTAATGTCTTGTATTTCCACTATTTCGGGTCATGTTTAGCTTAAAAAAGAATTTTAAATCGTGCGTCAACTAAATCGTATTTAATATTTTTTGTCATGATAATAAATACTGTACATATAAAAATAGTATGTAACTATTATTTCTGTTTGTTAGTAAAACGTTTTAAATTTAAATCTTTTTTCCATGCGATAGAGACTTAGGTGTATTTATTGGAGAATACATAACTACATTAACTACGTTTTTGTTTGACTAGGAAGTTATTTTTTATGTATTTTTCTGGTTCGATCAAAATATGTTACTATCAAATAAAGATATTACTTTTCGGTACGATAAAGCCTTCTAAATCGTCTCTTTTTATTGTTTCAGGTATGCATCGCTTAAAGTTGAAGCTTTGATTAATGAGGGAAAGTGTGAGCTTCAAAAGTTGCTTGTAAGGTAAATAAATGAAAAATTTCAACCAAAGTGTTTAGTGACTTTATGGTGTTTTTTTTTCTTTTTTGGTTATATTTTCGTAATCTTGGAATAAAGTACTCAAACTTTAGTACCGTATCCAGGCAAATACCAAAACCATTGTTGACCATTTCTTGCCAAATATGTTTCAATAAGTCAGTTGGTAAGAATAAAAAAAATAGATAATTAAGTGTATTTAAAAATTTAAAAGGGTGTCAAAAATTTTATGATATAAGCAGTTCTTTATATTTTCACATTTTTTACAACAATTTATTTAAGTAATTTAAAACGTACATACTTAGACGTAGGGACATATTAATTACGTAAATATAAATTAAAAATACCCCTTTGAAAATAATTAATGTTATCGAATTGATGGAGTTTCAATATCAAACTTGATTTGTTGATATTATGAACGATTCCACTTGTCTTGACACTTAAGACCCAGGTTTCGCCATTCGATATCTCCACGCATTCTTTCATATGGAGGCGACAGAACTGACACAAGAAACAGTTTGGATCGGTCATGTCAGTTCAGTTGCGTTTGTGTGATTTTGTTTTTTTGATTGTGTTTTCCGAAAAGTGAATTCCGGGTCGTTAGTGACAAAACATGTGGAATCGTACAATGTTTCAACAATTCCAATTCTTCTGAAAATACTTGAATAATTTTTTCATTGGTATGATTTTAGATTTTTTATTTAGGTATTACGTCCCAAAAAAAGTGAAAAAATATAACTTAAACTGTAACAGACTTGTTTGTAACATCAAAAATAAAAATCACTGTCCTCTCACAGCTTATATGGTTGACAAACCGCTATAAATGTGTTCAATGCAAGAGTTAATCGTTTTGAAAATTATCAATTAAGAAGCTCAAGTCATTAGGTAGGAACTGAATTTGCATTTTTAGACAATAGCCATATATACACAGACGATCCACATGTGAATGCGAAATTCGTGTGCTTTAAAACGAGCATTTTTCGCCTTTAAATTAGTTATCGCATATACATTTTTACTCAGTAGCATTTGTTACATAAAAAAAAGGATTTAAACAATGAACAAAAATGTACTTCTCGTACCAATTATATTAAAAACTATATGGGACATTTGATAAATTGGTTCAATGATGATTATCAATTGATAATTTATAATAGAACTCAGTAAGTAATTTAACACCATAATACTCAAGGATGTTTATTCTATAGGGATTTTACTATTTACAATATAATGAGATGCTTTCGATAATTTTAAAGCGATAACAATGATTGCATATTAATTGACATCATATATACATACAAAATAATGTGTCATATTGTGATTTAATTATTAAATATTTCATATATATGCTTTATTGTGTAGATATACAATATATTATAACTATGCTGAAATCATTTTTTATATAGTGTCTTTTACTATCGAGTTTTTTTTATCAACAAAATGAACAATACAGCATTATCTTTTTTTATACAAGACATTTCTTACATAAACACTATCCGCACTGTGAAAAAATAGCAATGTGTTTTATTTCTACAAATACATTGTTATTTTTTCACCGTGTTTTAATAGAGTTCTACCCAAGTAAATGCCAATTCAATCAATTCAACGTTATAAATATAGAGTGACAGTGTGTTAATAGTAAAAATATTAAAAGATTACCTGTGTAAAACCTCATGTAATAACTTTTGTTTGTATCCAAATATAGCATGAGTTTTTTGTAATCTTCAAAATTTTGATCTATACCAACATTATCTAATTAGTTTTCTGTAATAATCGGTGATGAAATATTCTTAATGTCGTTCAGCAGGAAAAGGTTTAAAAAAATGCTGATTAAAATTTATATAAACATTAAGAAAAAACCCAACTAATATCTTCTAAGCATGTCATGCTTTTATCTCACTGAAAATAATTAAATAATTTTTCCATAGTATTTTGCTAGGCTATATATGTTGTTCATTTAAAAATTGTAATGTGGCCTAAAACTGCTGCGGTCACTTAAATAAACTTACGTGGTATGAACAAAAATCGAATTGGGCATCAGTTATTTCGGTTAAATTGACATAAGCTTTAAGATAAAATAATAACTAAATGTTGACCACAAGAGTAAACATTGAGCAAACAATTTGGATTCAGACTTCATGGCAAAAAACTTATTGTAGAAATAGTGCTAAAATTGTGTTTTTATTATTTAAATATGACACGTTTCCATCACGAATTGACAGTTAATATATTTTAAATAAAAAAATGATTAGAATATAATATATAGTTGACATAACTGGATAAAAATTATACCTAGTGTTGTAGTATAATAACGGTTGATTAGCCATTCAATGTCAATTTTATGAATGGTTTCACATGCAAATTTCGCAATGTATTATTCAGGCGGCAGAATAAGCCCGACACGTCCACTTAGCGGTTTTTTATTACAAAATAAATTTAAATTTATTTTTACCATCGATTTTTTGTTTTCAATAATATTTTTAAGTACTTATTTCCACAATATGTTTTTTGATCAGGACCGGTTTCGCATATTCATTTATCAGTCTATAATGCTCGCGATGAGCAAAACCGGTCCTGATCAAAAAATATATTGTGGAAATAAGTACTAAAAAATGTGTTTTTATTATTTAAAATATCATGCCTTTCCATCAAGAAGTGACAGTTAACACCTTAAAAGTGATACATAGTAGGGTTGATTTTTGGAATTTCAATATCAAATTTGAATATTTCAAGATTTGTATGAACAGCGTCACACGAATTGTTACCCACGACCCTGATTAATCATTTATTATCTAAAAAGTCATTCATAAGTGCGTATTTCTTGTTGCATTTCGAACAAACGTGGACTTATCAGGTCATGCTTTTGGACGCCTCAATTCTACTATATACCGACTGTGGTTAAGCCGTTTCAGGTGCATATCTATGCAATCTCGATAGCGGAACCGCAACTTCCGCAAATATTTTTTATTTGTACATTACTAACAAATATATGAATAGATTTTGAAATTTTATTTATAGTTTGATAAAAACACACAGAATAAAGAGCAGATTTCAATGCCAATATAATAAATTCGAGTGGAATCGTTAGAACACGGTGAAAAAATTGCAATGTAGATTATCTATACAATTTATAAAGTATATAATATAGTTGATAGCTATTTCGGTTCAGCTCTCATCAGAACTATAGTTTTTATACTTTATACTCTATAAGCCAACGACCATACCACGTTGAAAGCACCGGCTCTCGTGCGATCACCGAAGTTAAAGCAGCATTGGACGCGGATAGTGCTTGGATGGGTGACCGCTCGGGAACACCGCGTGACGTGTTCTTTTGGCTATGGGAAGGAAAACCCAGACAGAAAACCGAACACCAACCCGCCTGGGCAGCGTGGTGTTGCTATGTCCGAATAACCCCCCTGGAAAAAAAAGCAGGGGGAGGCCTTCATCCAGCAGTGGATCGACCCCGGCTGATGGTGATGATGATACCCTATAAATTTTGTAGAACTAAAATAAATTGTTAGTTTTTCACTGTGCTATAATTAAGTTCTTCCTAGTAAATTCTAATTCAATCAATTGAATCGTTAGAACTTTAAATTCAACAATATTTTATTTTTAAATCATTTTTATGTAATATACATTTAACTAAAATTTTGTATAAATAGACTGGCTTGTAAATTGTATCGATCATTTACATTTGATAATGCTTGCGATGAGCTAAACCGGTCCTGACCAAAAATATATCGTGGAAATAAATACTTGAAATGTGTTTTTATTATTTAAAATAAATATCATTCCTTTCCATTAAGAAGTGACAATTAACGAACAGTTAACCTTAAAGTGAAAATATAACGTAAGATATCATGACTTTAATCGAATAGTTAATTTTTTTGTCCCTAACAATCCGAGTTTTGCCTTTCGGCATCTTTCCACGAACACGCCCGGGTCCGTGCATATCTCTATTCCACGGAGGCTGTTGGCCACTGGACATGGCTGAAGGTTTTTTCTTGATATTGTCGCTTCTGTTGCATCCGTGTGATGGAATGCCTGAAGGTGCCAAAAGGTAAAACCTAGTTTGTTAGTGACATAACATGTAGAATGGTACAAGAATTCAAATTTAAAAATAACATAAAAAAATATAATGTCAAAGCTGTGTAGGGAAAATATTATGTAGAGGAAATTTAAGTTGATTTCCTATATTGATATATTATTCTCCGCTACCATAAATTGCGAACGAATTAAAAACGTAACATGTTTTTACATATGTGATATGATTGTTATGGTAACGAATTCAAAGCGATACATTAATTATTGACGATGATTGATTGACACATCCACAATTTTGACAGTAGTAGCCTTCGTATTCTTAAAATACAATTCATTGTATATGTATTAATGAATAATTTAACAACGAGAATAGAAAATATTTTTTTTTGAATTTCGAAAAACCGACAAAAAGTTAATTTAAGAGTTGAATGTGTTTGAATTTAGAATATTCGTCATACGATTTATTTTAGACAAATGTCAAAAAAGTATTTTTGAATTTCGAACTATCGACAAAATTTGGTGGTACATATATATTTTTTTGAATTTCGAACAAACGTCTAATATAGGTTGTTGATTTTTTTTCATGTCAAGATGTCATACTAACAAAACAAGCTTGATTATTTTTTTTTTGTATATATCCACAGTAGAACAAAACCACACCATATTCGGCCAGCCGGAGAGACTGTGTATATCTTGATTAAATTAACACCATCGGGATTAAAATCACGTATCTCCAAGAGTTAGTCAATATTTACCATTTTTTTTGTGATAAAGATAACGAATGAGGTTGGCAAATAACAAAGATTTTTGTGTTAATAAGCAGTAAAAATGATAGCCAGACTAAAAACCTAAAAATTATGTTCCATCAGTGTACTGATTTTTTCTTGTTTCTTAGTATAGATAGATACGTAAATAGACTAAAGAAAAAAAAATGATTATGAAACTACAATCTGTTGAAAATATATATTTTTTTAAGCGACCGTTGTGGTGCAGTGGTATTGCATACCCACCTATATATAATACTTGAAAATATTGAAGTCTATGCATATATTATATTTATTTGAGATTAAAATATTTTATTAAGAATTGTAACATATTTTGAGATTAAAGTTGTTTGATTGATCTCCAAAATTAATTTTGATCCATAAGATTTTTGTATACTTCAATAATGTTCAACACTCTTGACCCGAGTATCGCCTTCTGGCGTCTTCAGATATTATAGTACACGAATGCAATTGAATTGACAGTTAACAGTTTATAACTATTTGTTCTTCTTATATATAAAAGGTACATATACCAATGTGTTATCCGTTACTTCTTAGTTGAGATACATTATATTTTTAATTGACAAAAAAATATTTTTAGTTCTATTTTAATAGTGTTTTATGATCAGGATCGGTTTCTCTCATCGCGAGTAATAATTTGTAGTCATTTTATTTTCTGATAGCTTTGTTTGTAATTTGTATTTTACCAGTTGATAATACTCGCCATAAGCAAAATCAATCCTGATTATAAAATATTTTGTAGAAACAGTAATAAAAATATATGTTTTATTATTTAAAACATCATTTATATTGAACGATAGTAGATTCCATGTCTAGGAACCAAATTTATACTTGAATTAATTATTTAAACAACTGCTATTAGGAACATTTTGGTGCAAATATGAATCCAAACTGATATAATAAATTAATTATATTTTATACTTATAAGATCCAGGGGCTTTATGTTAATAAAAATCACAAATTTATGGAAACATTGTTCGAATGTTCTTACCCATGACTGTCTAGAACGTATACCCAATATTGTTGACCGAGTTGTAAACGACATTTAAATTAAATGTAATGTTTTATGCTAGAAACATTGATAATAAATATTTAAAAAAAAATCAGTATTCAATGAGCGTGTTGTTATTATAATATCAAAATTGATTGATAACTTAGTAACATCATTATACAAAGTTACACGTAGGGTTTTCAACGCCGTTATAACCGAAACTGGGGTCCCCGTATTTTGTGTATTTTTTTATTATCGGAATATCCATTTTGGAGAGTTAAGTACGCAATTATATGTTCAAAAATATTATTTATATTAAGGTCCCATTAAGATTACCATTTTTTAGCAGATATTAAGAAGTATTTTTAGGACATATTTCAATTAAGAGAAATCATTTATTATAATTATTTTTGAAGAAATATACTTTTGTGTCAATTTTTATAATTATAGTCTTGATAATTTCAATTCATGTATGCCCAGTATTATGTTATTTACGCTATTAATTCGATGTGATGACTTCAATTGAAGCCGATAAGAACTTCAATTTAAATATATATTAAATCAAAGGAAATAAAAATGTTTACATATACAATGTCATTCAATAAAATTAACAGATTCTTGCAGTCATTTCTTGGATTGAAAGGTATTATATGTAAAATAACAAAGACAAAGCTAAATAAAATAGCCAAACCGATGTAGCTGACAAATATTTTAAATTGTGAAAATAGTTCTAATAATGGTATTTAAGGTAGTGAAATACCGGTATTGGATTATTCATCCGGTATTGAAAACCCTGGTTATGTTATGTGATAACCGAGTGATTGTAAATAATTATCTGGCGAATGTTATTTGTACGTCTGTAATTTCATTGTATCATGGAGCCACTATCAGTTATTTATTATCCTCAAATATAATTCCGAGATGCGTTCGGCTTGCCGAAAATTCGAGACAGCTTGTTTGATTAGGAGAACGTTTCTTAAGGTACGTTGCTATATTATATGAATATAATTTTGGTAAAGAGATGTTCGCATTAACAGCAGTGATCTACAGATTGTTTTAGTGAAGGATTATTGTACACTTGTGTTCCTTTTCTCATAGTTCACTTCCTGATGTATCGTATTTTCATATATAATATGTGTGCGCTTGTATGCATATATATTCTTTTATGATATCTACTGAAGGTGTTTGATGTAATTTCAATCAAGTTTGAATTGTTACAACCAACAGTTCTGTTGCAACTGTGTGATAGAATGCCAGAATATGCCGAAATGCGAAACTCAGATCGTTAGTGATAAAACATGTGGAATCGTACAAAGTTGTAACAATTCAAATTTGCATACTTATTCGCGTGTAAATATATTATATATATGAGAATATAAATATACATATAATGCGTGCGGTGTCAACGTAAACCGGATTCACTGTGGATTGCTCAGCTCTGCAGCGAGTTACGTCTATCAAAAATGACTCAACTATTATACAAAAAATAGTTGAAATACAAAAGAGATGAAAGTGACTTGAAGAGCTCTGATGCTAACGCGTCATAGATCTTAACACTCCATAAATTTGATATTAAAAATAAATAAAACCACACAAGACGGTAACTGTTCTTTTAAAAAATTACCAGTTTTATATGCGCTTTAAAAAATACCTATCTTGCTGTCTTTTCGAGTCATTAAAGAGTCTTTCATCACCTAAGTGCTTTATGAATGTTTTTTCAATACAACGCTACTAAGTCTAAACGTAGCATTAGTTTGTTTATCTTTATAGACCGTTTAGAGACGACACAATAAACATAAAATATATATTGTGTAAACATAACTGTGTGTGTGTCTGATAAGATAATTGATAAGCTAAGTGCATATTTAAGTCGACGACAGTTGTCAAAGTGCTGTATTACGAATCGTCTCACGTACTTGTTGTATGCATAATACATTAAAGATGTCTTTTTTAAAGCCACTTAAAATATTTTATTGTATTGTCAAAAAAATCAACATTATTGTTAATGTAGCCGTCTTGTACAAATACATCCTTGAAAAGTAAAATGTTTATATTAGAAACAGATTTTGTGTGTTCTTTTATAAAAAAATAATTGTTCGTATTGTTTTGGTGGCACACAAAAATATTTTAAAGAAATTCCGTTCGACGCGGTGACAAACTAGCAATGTATATCACTTATACAAAATGTATACGGTATATATCAGATAGCTATTTCGGCTTACGCCCTCATCAGCTTAAGTCATCGAAGTGCATCTTATGAATTTGTAGAGCTAAAATCTCTTTTGCTCTCTCTACGCACCATAAACCCCGCGAGAAACTATCCACAGTTATAAAAACCCTTAGACAAAGGTCACAATCAAGTCACAGAATGGGTTCCTTTTAAATATGGAAAAAGCACTAAGCAGGCTAGATACACTTTTTCGATTATTAAACTCATTTTGGAAATAATGTTATATATCATTTAAAGGTTTGTTAAATGATTAATTATTTATGATATCAGCTGAAGATGCTTGGCGGAATTTCAATATCAAATTAGAATTGTCACAACTTTGTACGATTCCATATGTTTTGTCAGTTGTGCATCAGTCAGCATCCGTGTGATATAATGCCTGAAGATGCCGAAAGGCGAAACCCGAGTCGTTGGTGACAAAACATGTGGAATCGTAAAAAGTTGTAACAATTCAAAATTCATTAATAGTTTATTGATTTAATTGGCAATTATTTGGTAAAACTCCATTATAACACGGTGAAAAAATGGCGATGTATTTTAATTTTATAAAATTTATAAATTGTATAATTGACACCTATTTCGTCTTATGCCCTCGTCAGAACTATCGAACTTAAAATAATTCTGACGAGGGCGTACGCCGAAATAGTTATCAACTAAATATGTTATAATTTTTGTAAAACTTAAGAACGTTGCTATTCTTTCACTGTGTTATTAATTACTTAATTGAGATTTGAGTAACGACTTCAGAGCTTTTACAAAATGATGTATTATGTTTTTACTATTCATAATGGAGTATAATGTCTCGAAAAAACTTTCAATTCACTATGAAATAGCTTTATGATTTTGTATTGCAATTTATTCTACTCGAATAATATCTCCGAAATAAAAATGTGATCGAAGTATTTATACGTATTGTAATAAATGCACAGTCAACAATTTTTGTTTGAGCTTAAAGGCTTTATTTTTCTTGATAACGATTAGATATATATCGTACAATAATTCCAGCTTCAAATTTAATCCAAAATGGTATTTGACGTATGTACGCAATAGTCGATTGAATGACTTAAAAAATATCAATAAAATTACTATTAAAAGTACGACCATTACAAAAAGCTTACACACTAAATTAGGCTTCTTTTATTATGAGATAAGTATTTATTATTACAAGCATTTATTGTAAATTAATTTATTTTTGTTGTTTTTAGGGAAATTCCTTAAAATAAAATTTTAGGTGTATAGTATTTTGACTTGACTTTATATTCATCTAAGATAGAAATGAAGTAATGCTTGAGTTTACAATATCGACTAAAGATACTTGATGGAGTTTCGATATCAAATTTTGAATTGTTGAAATTTTGGACGATTCCACGAATTTTGTCAGTTTTATGGATCCGTATGATAAAAAGCCTGAAAATACCAAAATGTGAAACCCGGATCGTTAGTGACAAAAAATGTGGAATTGTTCAGTTTTTACAATTCAAATTTAATGCTTGAATATTATATAATATATGATATCGACTAAAGGTGCTTGATGGCATTTCAATATCAAATATTTTTTTTTAAATGCACAATTCCACTTACGATTCAAGTTTCACCTTTTGGCATCTTCAGACATTCTATCGCACGGACCCAACAGAACTAAGAGTAAAAAGTTTAAACAGTTCAAATTTGAAATTAAAATTGCATCAATCACCTTTAGTCGATATTATTGTATAAATTGATAGACTTATAAGCTGTTTACTGACTGTCAGTTAGAGTGAATCCATCTACAAGAATGCCTGAAGATGCCGAGAGGTGAAATCCAGTTGGTGAATGAAAAAACAAGTGTCCAATGTTTAAAATGTTCATAGTTGTATAATACTTAACTTGAAAAATCGAGCTTTCGTTAATGTTTCAATTATGTCTAATTTTCCCTTCAATTCAGATTCAATCTCTCAAAACGATTACATGTTGTGAATCTCTGTAGAATGCACACCATCATAAAACCCACAAACTAAACGTGTTATTATAATAATTTCTGTGAAAAAGAGCAAAAATTCTGCTCGTAAAACACAAAGCTAATTGAAATTTAATTCTCCCCTATTAAGCTATTTTTTATTTCTCTTACAGTAAATTAGCATACATATTGAATAAGACTACACAGTCGTGGTTCGCTTGGAAACACTGTGCAAACATAAACAAAATAAGCTTGCATTTTACTCAATCACGATAGAAAACTATCGAGACTGAGCGAGATTTTAAAACTAATTTAACTATGCTTACTTATTCAAAAAACTTAAATAAGTATGTATTGTAAATTGTTTGTTATACAATTGTGGAAAATAGATGCTTATTTATTACAACAAGACTACAATTTAAAAAATTGTGACATCGATTTAAGGTGCTTTATTGAATTTCAACTTAATTTCGTTTAAGTTGTCAACTGTCACTACTTGATGCAAAGGTATGATATTTTAAATAATAATAACACATTTTTGGTACTTATTTTCACTATATAGTTTATGATCTGGACCGGTTTCGCTCATCGCAAGGTCTCGATGAAATCAGTTTTTATTATTTAAAAAAAAATGAATTTTTGAACTTTTATAGGATTTCACATGTTTTCAATAATAACTCGGGTTCTACCTTTTGGGCATCTTCAAGCATTCTTTTGCACGGAACAGAACTGACAAAATAAAAAGTTTTTTAATACAATAAAGTAATTCCTATTTATAGATCCTAGCTAAAGGGTCTATGCTTTTTCTTTGTAATTATTATAATTTCTCTTATATATTATATAAATAAAACCGATGCTTATTGTGTGTATGGATCACATTTAATTTACCGATAAGGATATTTATCGTTGTATACAGAAGAGCTTTTTAAGCTCGAGGTTAGTCTTATATATTTCATGTATGCTTACAATAATCTGTAAAATAATGTGTTTACAATATTTTTTAACTGCTATTAATTTTAATATGAAGTCGAAATATTTGATCTAGTGATACAGTTTCACCTTAGCGCGCAGGGGAATTTAAAGTCTCAGCAAAGTGAATACTGTTGATTTGATAAAATTTGAGATCTTAGAAATAATTGTTTGAATGGCTTTTTCTTCCCGAGTTGATCTCGATTGTCCTGTCAATCTTTCGTTTCAGCAAAATCGGAGTTGATTTAAAATAAATATATTACGTGCGGTTATATCAAATATTTTTTTATCACTGAAATTTAAGTCATCTGTTGTATTGATTGAATTGGCATTTACTTGATAGAACTCCAACAAAATTTATACGATATACAGTTGATAGCTATTTCAGCTCACGTCTTCATCTGTCACCTGATTAGGAAGATAATATTTTCTGCTTTTCGCTTAATACAGGTTTCAAATTTGAATTTATATATTTTTAAGTGGAGAAAAGTTCCACGGATTACACATGTATATGAAATTACTGTTTTTTTTCATTAGTCTTTCAAAAATATTCAAATTGTCAGTCTCGTTTTATAATGAACGGATTAATTAAGCGAGAGTGCATTGTTGAAATATTTCCAAATGGTGAAGAAAATCGATTCAACAAATGCCCCATAATTTTAGTCTTGCATGCATTCTTAGTAACATTAGACTAGATTATTATTAGTGCATGATGTAATTTGAGTTTTTGAAATTGTCTGAACACAATGTCACTTTATTTTAAACACCAAGAATAACAAATTTGAATTTTTGCAACTTTGTACGATTCCATATGTATTGTAATATTATCACAAACGACCCGGGAATTTAAAAAAAATCTTTTTTACGTCAGTTCTGTTGCGAAGGGCGAAATCCGGGTCGTTTGTGATAATACATATGGAATCGTACAAAGTTGCAACAATTCAAATTTAATATTGAAGTTCCATCAAGCACCTTCAGTCGATATCATAAATTATATCAAGAATAACATTGTTTTCTAAAAAGATTAGATTAATATTTTTAGCTTTACGTTTGTATTTTATGTATGAAAATGGATATCTATATTGGATTATAATTTAAATGGTGAATCCCATAAATTTGGGGGAAATATCAATGTTTCTATAGTATTGTTTTTAATATTCAGTATTGGAAATTTATAACATGACAGTATGTCAAAAAATATTTTTATAGTATTCGGCTGTAGCTCAGTTAAAAATTGTTTTCGGTATAAAATAAAAATTGCCAAACCCTTAATTTATTGAATTGGTAACACCAAAGTATTTGGTTCTGATATATATATATTTATTACGAAGGCGACATCTGAAATAACTATTAACACCCACACGATTTTTGTAGAGCTTTAAAATTTATGAACTTATTCACTATGTTAAATGTCACTTCTTGATGAAAAGGCATGATATTTTAAATAAAAAAAAAAAAATATATGATTAGGATCGGTTTCACTCATTGTGAGCATAATGAAACGAAGATTTTCACGTGTAAACTGTCGCTCAACTACTCCTTTTGATATTATACAGTGTGGATAGAAGACTTACGACTAGAACATGATGCTTGGTAACCTTATCTGTCTCACAAATTAACTATTTATTACATATGAAATTATAAAGCCAGCAGGGCATTTGCACAGCTGACAGCGAAACCGGTCCTAATCATAAAATATACTGTGGAATGCGTACTAAAAATGTGTTTTTATAATTTGAAATTATGAGCTTATGTCAAAAAACAAAATATATTGGTTGTTACAACTTATGATCTGTGTTTCACTAGTTTGCATTTGAATTTTAAGATTCACTCTATCCTTCCCAATATATATATATATTTATTTACATAATGCTTAGTGAAAAATATTTTTTTATGACTTTTTGCGTTTCAACACAATCTTTTTTATATATTACAATATATTCGAAGAATACGTAAAGGTGAAAGTTAATCAATAAAACACTTTAAGAATACTTGTAGCGATTGCTTGATTGATCATTGAATTGAGTAGTTTTTTGCATTATGATTTTAAGGTACAAAAGTTACTTAATTGTGTTAGCCACTTACTAATTTCTTGAACAAGCCCAAGGCGATCGTGATGTGTGAAATTAAACAAAAACCTTTTTTTTTATCTATTTTTAAAGTTACTTTGCAGTAAACGTCAAAAATTTTATCATTTGTATTGTTTAAAGTTCCAGTATGGTGAAATGTAAAAAATATTATATACGCATTAAGCTACATTAAAAAATAAAAACGCCGTATGTAGCAAATTGTCAAAAAAATATTTACGCAACAATATAACCGGTCTTTTTTCGGATGTTTGTTCGCGCTGATTACAGCGGGATCAATTAAATAATTATCCCGTGGGTACAGTGAGTACAATCTGCGGAATTCCGCTCTTCAGGCAAATTAGCGGATTCGTTACGGCAATACGAGCCGAAATAAATTATTTGATTGCCTTTGATGAGCCAAACTTTTGTGGTAATAATTTATAATTATTACCGCCTATTGTACAACCGTCAAAATTGCTTGTAAATCAACATTGAAATAGCGGATCTGTATGAAATTATTCCAACGCGGTTATTATTTTATAATATTGCGTTACTTGTATAGGTCTAGTTTGTTATTCATTGTTTTGACATTTGTTTACGAAACGAATCCGGAATATTCAGTATAATGTGGAAAGTCTCCTGAAATATGTGATACTAATGTTAACAATTTGAATTATTTTAATATTATTTGAGAATCACTGTCAAATTTATTCAAAAGTAATCTGTGCCCTATAGCGTTAGTTTTATTATGATTTCTTGAATGAAATTAAAGAATTTGTAGCCAGCAGTTTGGTAGCCTAAACAGTCGTCTAATATTTGGTTTGAATTGGTTATATACAAAAAAAAACTCTTAAAAAAATAGATTCTTAGAGCTAAATATTGTATATATCTATAATAATTTTAATTACTACTGATTTGATTATCATGTCACTCAATTTGAAAAATGATAATTTAACAAACAACACAGCTGATGATTTTGTAATTTAAGGTTTTTACAATAATCAACAACCATGAAAATTCAATTGACTAATTTGATACTTATTTGAGACAATACCTACTTATTTAAAATTAGAGGTTATAATTAACAGTTATAAGTTTGAAAGGAACATTTTTGATATTGTTGACTCATTGAACTAATCTCAGGTAATACGAGATATAACAAAAAAGAATATGAAAGGATTACTTGATCGTTTAAAATAAACATTGAATTTAATTGAGCTATGTTTATTTCTAAATAATATGTCATTTTAGGAATAAACCAAGCTCAATATATTCAATGTTTATATTAAACGTTCAAAATAACCCTACTTATCCTCCTTGTTATATCCCTTACGTGAGATTAGTTTAATACGCCGAAATCTCACAAAATTGAAATCATAGTATTACGCCACTATATTTAATCCCACCGTATGTATCTCTAAGTTTTAAGTTAACCAATTGCATTTTAATGATTATTTATTATTACTTGTTGTAGAATCCTTTCATCAAAGTCTCAATTGATTATCATTACCATCGAATCAATAGTATTGGAATTTATTTCAGTTGTATATTTGGATCCAGCATTTTTGTGTGTCAGTTTTGTGATAAATTATATGAAGATGTCAAAAGGAAAATCCCATTAGAGACAAAACATCTGAAATCGTACAGAGTTTCAGCAATTAAAATTTGACACGTGTAATTACGTTCATATCTCTCGATAGTTTTATATGGAGTTATATTGACGACTTGAGGAATTTGTATGTAAAATCATTTTAAAATCCGTTATACCGTGTTCCTTTTTATTTACTGGATTTGTTTAGTCTTCTTGATTATGAGCTGAATGTTTCCGCTATGATCCATATTGCACTCGGTAAACATCTTTAGTACAAAGCTATTTTAAGTGGTTAATTCATACAGCTATAGTAGAATATTGTAAATGTATTTAGTGCACATTGCCCGTCATGTGATTGTGTATGTATATCGGTATTATTTCAGCCGGAAGCTATTTAGTTGCAAAAGTATACGGACGGTTATATATCCATACAGATTTCACTTTTTTTGTATTAACCATACACAGTCATACATGTTGGAATGCACATATGTATTACAATCAGTGTTCTAGAAGGAAGAGAGAATGAGCCAGAAGAAAATCATTTTAGGACTTTATTATGGTCAAAAAAATATTTTGTAGTATCACAATTAACACAATTATATTTATGCGATGCTCACCTATTTTTAAACGGTTTTAGCCACGTATATATATGAGTAAAACAAACAAAATCGTTAATTATCAAAGTGGGTGCTTGATGGAATTTTAATATTATAATGAGATCAGTTCTATTGTATTTGGTGGAAGAATGCTTGACGATAAAGTGAATGGCAAATTTTTTCAAATGTTCATCGTTTCAACAATTCAAATTTGATAGATTATTAATTTGACTAGGGAGAACCCCGGTATGCGTTGCAATGATTGAACTCAAACTGTGCTTCTTGCTACAATCAATGGTTTGCAAAATGTCATTAAAAATTCACTACCTCAAAGTGTGATAGTTTTGCAATGGTGGTACCTAGGTACCTATTTAAAATACCAATAGTTCTTCATTAGATTCAAAGTAATCAAATTAGGTGAGTACTTTTTAAAAACAAGATTTTATTCAGTGAAACGTTTACTCCAAAATCAAATTGAGTTTATGAACAATATGCGAAATGTCATTCTCTAAATATGAGATGGTTTTGTAAGAGTTTTTGTAATGGTTAAAAACTTTTCAGGTGTGTTTTAATGTAATTGTTGTAATTTATAAACGTTTGCGAGAGTAGAATGAAGATATTTTGAAAATTTCAAACATTTCCTATCCTTAACATAACAATATATAAAAGACATTCAAACAAACCGACACACATTCATTTACATTCATCCATATATAATATATATATTGGTATACTTTTAACGTGAATATATCGATAATCAGTTGATATTAAAGATTTTTTTTAATTTTTAACGAACTTTTCCTCTTTGAATTTTTTTTAATGTGTATTTCGTCATATTGTATAAGCATTTATTATAAAATTCAATCAATTTATCCTTAAAATATGTTTATAAAATATAATAATGTTCTTCAGATATTGTTATTTTCGTGTAAACATTTAATGCAAATCAAAGTCAAAAACAACAGCAAAAAAAAAAAAAAAAACATTGCACTGCACTATGCTGTTTTGCGAAAATGTGGTCTTTTTATGTTGTTGCATACTCGTTTAAATCACATGGACACGTTTTATAATTTGAATTCCCACATCTAACAATGCGAAAACTGGCTGTCTCACATGACATCTGTGAGAAATTCGTTTCTGCACAATTTACAGTTTTCAGATAACCCAAGTTATTTATATGCGAAGTCTACATTTTTCATAACACTGTACACATCAATATTTTTGGAAGAAACTGTTAGCATGTTGAGCATTTTATGCAATTGCAAAAGTTCCAAAAAAGGTCTTCAGCGCACCTAGATAACCTTTATCCCACAGAGATTTTTCCCAGATAAAAAAAAATATTATAGTTAACATGTTTTTTTACTTTAAGTATCGTCAGTTCTGTTGCATCCGTGTGATAGAATGCCTGAAGTTGCTGAAAGGTGGAGCCAGAGTCGTCAGTAACAAAAAATGTGGAGTCGTACAATGTTGAAACAATTTAAATTTGATATAAAAAATTCCATCAAGCACATTCAGTCGTTATCTTAAATTAAAGTGTTTATATAGATAAAAAAAACAATTAAATGTTATTTTCTCAATCAATATAGATTAGGGCTAGTTTCAATCATAGCAAGTCCTACCAATTGACACAATAATAAATAAACGAAAGCTATTGATTGAATGATTGAATTGGCATTTACTTGGTAGAACTCTATTGTAAAACCGTGAAAAAAATAGCAAAAGTATTTTAGTTGTATTAAATTTATTAGACATATAGTTAATAAATATTTCGTTTTACGCATTCATCAGAAAGCGTGGCTTTTTATTTATATCGAAAGCTGATATTTATCAGGTATACGAAACAAACGGTTTAACAACGCAGACATGAATTGACACGCAATTCTACAGCATATATCTAAGTGATGTTGATAATTCATATTTAAATCAAAAATGAAAAGTTCATTATACAATACTGAATAATTTTTCTTTTAAATGCATTTTTTATTTGCTTTGTCTCTCGTTGCGATGACCCATAAGTAGTCAATATAATAGTTTCTCAACCGGTGGTCCGTGGAAAATTTTGGGTGGTCCACGATGTAATATTATTTCAATAAAATGGATTTTTAAATCACATTTTTTTGTTCTGTTCTGTTTTAATATAGAATACTTAAATATTTTTATATCAGCATACGGTGTTGAAAATTAATTATTTTGAATTAAGGATTGTAAAAAGGTTGAGAAACTATGATCTATGTGACCCATTTTGGTAGCCAGTAATATGTATTAAAAAATATCATATTAATTAGGAATTTCATTTCCTTTTTTTGGTAATCGAACGTCTTCTTAAAAATACCCTTATGTCTTAACCATACCGCTTTAAGATCGCGAAAAGAATTATGTAGGCTTAAATTTTCGTATCTTGTTTGTTACAGCAAGATGCTTCTGTGATTCTCCTTATAGTGGTTTATTGTTACTTAATAATTTGTAAAGATATCCGTGTCTCCATTGTAGTTTGTGAAATACTATTCGAGAAGACATCACGATTTGTATTATTCTGATGACGCGCTCTTCGTCAACATTCGCGGTAAACATTTCATTATACAAAACAATTTTTATTATTTACATCTAGGATTGCGACAAAGCAAATTGAATATTTGATCGCTACAGGATTGAAATCTTCTCCTCTTTACGATTTTTTATGTTACAGTAAGCTCCTCTATAGCGTTCCCCTTTATAACAAAGTTTCTTATAGCGTAAGCGCTATTTCCCGTATAACGTTCCTCCCGATGGTGTATTTTTTTACAAAACGCCAAATTTTCAAATTCTAAGTAGATTTTTCATAAATATATTATATAATAAGTATATATACCCTATAAGTACGTGCATTGAAAATAAAATTAATCTATTGTATTGATTGAATTGGCATTTTCTTCGTAGAACTCCATTATAATACAGGAAAAAAATAGCAATGTATTTAAATTCAACAAAATTTATAAGGTATATATTTGATACCAATTTCGGCTGACGCCTTCATCAGATGCCTTCGTGAGATAGTTCTGATAAAAGGGTAAGCCGAAATAGCTGTCAACTATATAACAAATTTCGTAGATCTAAAATACATTGCAATTTTTTCATCGTGTTGTTTGTTTGTTGATTACGATATACGTATTCAAGATCAATAATAAATACTAATTCAGCTAATTTATAAAAATGGGGAAAATAAATTATGGAGTTTTATGGTACAATTGTAAGAACTTCAAATTTTGTACGAATGCCTAGTCTTCTATAACGTAGTATTCCTACAGCGAGTCTCAACCTCTACGCTATAGAAGGGTCGAGTGTACTGTTTAATTGATTTATAAGTCTGAGTCTATTTAATAAATGTCTGTGATTCTGACATATTCTCCCATAATTTCAGCAAAAACGATGGCGGCAATTAGTTTACTACTATTCATTTGAAATGTCAATCCTACTAGCCTTGCTATAGATAAAAATTTAATAAAATAAATAAAATGCTTAAATTTTTTTCACACAAAAAGAATTATTATGTCATATTAATCATTGCTTTTGCATCAGTAAACATATAAAGAGACTTTTTATGTATATATATAAATATATATATATATATATATTATTTGTGTTTACCATCAGATAAAACTTAAAATAAAATATTTTAATATATATATTTTTTTCTTCTCTTTATTAGATTAATATATCGTAAATGAATAAACATATATTATAAGCCAGTGATTGAAAAATAAAGTGGCAAAGCAGAACAGGAGAAAAATAAAATACAACATACGTGTCTTCTATGTTTTTTTTTTGTAAATAATTGTACATAATGTTTTGTACTGTTGCCACGGTTTTACTTATCGTGACAATGTTCATAAGATTCAAAAGCGTTTAAAAAAACAGTTAATAATACTCCCGATGAGCAAAACCGGTCCTGATTATATTATAGTAATATAAAATTGTTGTAAATTACTAAATATTGTGTGTAGTTAATTAAATATACTGCCTTTTATTTAACACATAAAAAGTGAATTTGTTTCATATACGAATGAAGTCAATATATTGATAAATTTTATATAATATTTTCAGTCCTGTTTTGTTACTTAACTATATAAATGTGTTAGTCGGCTTATTACAAACCGAATGAAAATCCTTGTTTCTTAACTCATTATTTGCGGGTGAGATTGTAATTACAACCTTAATTATTTTTTGCGTATTTTAATATTGATGTAAATATTTTGTTTTTGTAATAATTTTGTCATGCAATTGCGAAACAGTTTTGCTTCGCTGCGTTGCTGGGATGCTGTTTAATGAATTGAATGAACGCCGATGACACAATACCCTTTCGAGACTAACAAAAAATATTTTGTCATATCCTTATACAATTTGCTATACAAAGTAAGGTCAAAGGATTATGTACATATATAAAATAATGTTTTTTTGTATATCTATACCGTACAACATAATTCTGTCAGTCATTCTTGGGGTCATTTTATATTCATTATACAGAATTTGCAAAGCTATTCAACGGTGACCTTTCAAAACGTTTAATTTTTGTATTCATTTATGAATTGAATAAATTAAATGTTATTTATGTAATAAATGTAGAAGAGTTTTTACTGAACTTTCATGGACATTGCAAGAATAAATTATGTATAATAAAAACACATTAGTTTATATTAAATACATTTACATATACTACAATTATACATTATTAGTTTGGAAATATTGTTCCTAAATTCTCACTAGTAAATCAATCAAGTCTTTTTCTACATCTACAATTGCTTTTTTATAAAATTCTAGCTCATTTAAAAAGAGAGATTGAAAATAAATTGAATATTATTTATGTTTTAAATAATAAAAACACATTTTTTAGTACTTATTTCCACAATATATTTTTTGATCAGGACCGGTTTCGCTCATCGCGAGCATTATCAACTGATAGAATACAATTTACAAACAAGTCTATTTATACAAAACAAAAAAAATAATTTGAGTTAATGGTAGCAGGTGTACAAAACCATATTATTTAAAATATAATGCCTTTCCATCAAGAAGTGACAGTTAACACCTTAAAAGGTATTATTTATGTAACAATCGGAGAAGAGTTTGTAATGAACTTTCATGGATATTATATGAATACACTACATAAAGTGAAAAAATCGTTTTATATAATATAAAGCATATATGGTTACTAGATTATAAGTATAGATATATTGTTCATTAAGTCTTATTAGAAAATAGACCAAGTCTTTTCTTAGCCTTGCTTTTTACAAATTTCTAACTCACTGTAAAAGAGAGATTGAAAATATTTGGAAAAGAGTTTGAAAGGAACTTTAATGGATATTATAAAATATACAAAAATTGTTCAAATTAAAAATACATTGGTGCATATAAAATACATTTGCTCACTATTATATAAATTTTTCTTTGCATATATTGTTCGTTAACTTTTATTAGAAAATAAATCAAGTCTTTATCTTGCCCAAAATTTGCTTTTAAAAAAGTTCTAACTCATTTCAAAAAGAGAGATTGAGATTTTCTTATATTATTCGCTAATAAAACCCAACATATGCAACAATTATAGTTCGTATGCACATTTTAACTTTTGTAACTGAAAGAACTATTATACTAAAAAACAAGTTTTTCTCGCAAGTAGTAATAATTTATTCAGAAGCAGGAAGCATTAAACCTTTGAATATTTACAATTTCATAAGGGTTTTTTAGTGGTGTTGTAATCATATTAAACCAAGCCGTAGTATTAACATAATTGTTGCCATTTATTTTTTTACACAAGTCTTGCGGTTTTTTTGTTCAATTAAATATTATGAAAAGAGCAAAGTGTTTGTTAATCCTTACAATCTCATCAAAATATTTTGGTGTGGTACTGTATTTTGCAAATGCTGTAATCAGTTAGACGATTGAATTAAAAAAAATATTTTTGTCATTCAATGATAATTACTATGAACTGATGTAATTCAAAGTGTGCAAAGTGTGAATTTTTTTGCGAATACATGAAGTATACAAAACGGAAATAATTGAAAATCTGTAGAATGGATATATTGGGTTTCAATGTTTGAATATGTATATATTGAAAAATTTAATTTATTACATACAAAGAAAAACCAAGCCTACCTTCTTTATTAAGCTTCATGAATTATTGCAATCATCATATATGTTCTTATTAAAAAAATAGAAGAGTCTTAAAAAATGGCTCATTGAAAGAAAAAAAGTGAGGTCAAATTTATTTCAGATCTCTCTATCAGTTTAAAGTTGTGAACATTTTAAACAAAGCTCTCATTCGTAACACGGTATACGTAAAGAGGTTAAACAGTTGATTTGTCAATCCCTCTTTTACATTGAATTTAAGCCCTGAATAAGGTTGCCTGCAAATTGTTTTTCAGTTATTAAACCACTGGTTTTGTATGCCTGCTAATTTTTAAATCAAACATTTGTATAAATAGTCTTGTTTGTAATTTGTATTCCATCACTTTTGCTTGCGATGAGCGAAACCGGTCCTGATCATGATAAATATTATATATTTGGTAAATACGAATGTGTTTGTATTATTTAAAATATAATGCCTTCCCGCCAAGACGTGACATTTAACCCATTAAAAGATAATTTTAATATTTTTTTTAATTACATTTTTTTGTAGTATTTTTCAAATTTGAATTGTTAGAACTTTTCACGATTCCGCATGTTTTGTCACTAACGACACGGGTTTCGGCTTTCGGCATCTTCAGGCGCATTCCAGGCCGTTGGTGACAACCATGCGGAGTCGTATAAAGCTGTAACAATTCAAATTTGATATTGAAATTCCATCGACCACCTTCAGTCGATGTAATAAATTTAAATCAATTATTTTTCAATCGATTGTTGGATTTTTTTTAAATTATTGCATTCATTTTCAATCTTCTGTTCTCTGTTTGATGCTGCAAATAGGACAAACAGTATGTTATTAGGGGAATAAATTATATGTCTTGCTAATCATATTCTCCTATCTTCCGTTGGGTGACACACTTAGCAATTTTTTAATGAGCGGCTTTTGCACTACTGTGTATTACATAATGATCTCTTATATGCGCTTAAGCGAGCTCTTGCAACAAAGTCATTCAAATTGTTTCATTCATACCTAGCAACAAAGTCCCATTCATGAATTACTTACGCTATAAATATTTATATATTATATATCTGTTCAACACGGTGGATAATTTGTTATGGAATCTATTGTCTTTAAAACTCGAAGCAAGAGTGACCTAAATTAGGTTAATACGTATCACTATCGTCGCTTATCTCAGCAACAAAGAGACAACTTACATACTGAGATATTTTAATACTTAAATCAGATTTAATTTATGATATCGACTGATGGAATTTCAGTATCAAATTTGAATTGTTACAACTTTGTACGATTGCACATGTTTTATTACTAACAACCCGGGATTCGCACTTCGAAACAGCTAACACTAAATACCATATAAATTTTGTAGATCAAAAATATATTGCGGTTTTAACTGTGTTATAATAGAGTTCTACCTATTCAGTGCCAATTTACTCAATATATATATCATAAGATCACTTATTCTTATGAATAACTTAATTTTTTAAGCTATTTAATGTACCATGTTCTTTATAGAAATATTCTTATAGTAACGTAGCGTTATTCCGCACTTAACGTAAAATTAACAAAACTGGCGTAGCACTCATTAGTAGGCCAATTATGAATATTGTATGGTCACAAAAACGTTGGTATAATCCTCTTCGAATGTTTGCACAATTCTTATTGAGTGTCTAACGAACCGAGTGACGATTGCGTTGCATTGCGTGCAACGATGCACTCGCCAGATAACCTTTTCGCGAAGGTCAGAAAATGCAAGTCTGCCGTGAAACTGCATTTCATTGGGTTCATTTACGTAGACTTCAATCATAATCTATTGCTTCAACTATTTATTTATTCATTATTTTATACAAATCTTTTGAAATTTGATAATAATCAAATAAAGTCTAATACATAAATCATTAAGTTTTAAAATGAATGTATTTTAATTGGCAATGGCTTACTTAATAGAATTTCATTAAATATAGATAAAATATGAGGATTATCAGCTCTATATTTTATATATATATCGACTGAAGGTGCTTGATGGAATTTCATTATCAAATTTGAATGGCTGAAACTTTGTACGACCCCAAATGTTTTGACACTAACGGACCGGATTGACTTCGCCAGTTCTGCTGCATCCGTGTGATAAAATGCTCGAAGATGGCGAAATCAGGGTTGTTATTGACAAAACATGTGGAATCGTGCAAAGTTGTAACAATTCAAATTTGATAGACAATATATCGCTTCAAATAAGAATTCTTGAAATTTTGTACGATCCCACATGTTTTGTCACTAACGACCTCGATTTTGCCTTTTGGCATCTTCAGACATTATATGATACGGATGCAACAGAACTGACATAAAATAAACAGTTAGCGTCGGTTATATACCAAAGAAATTAATTACAAAGGAAATACACAGGTTCTAAGCTCAAGATCCAAATGAACAACATAAATTTAATTCAATATTATTGATTAAAAACAATAACACCTACTTACCTGGTATTAAGTTTTATTAACGCTAAATAATGTTAATGAATTATTCATGAAAGGATTCTACAACATATAGTAATTAATTATGATTAAAATGTAATTATATAGAATGCTTTGTGTATAGACTATACTAACAGTTAATTGTTAGTCAGTTTTGTTGCATCCTTGCCTGCCTGGAGATGTTGAAGAACGAAACCCGGTTCGTTAATGAAAAAAATCATCTGGAATCGTACAAAATATCAATTATAAATTAATTGAAAATGTTGGTTGTAAAGCGAGTGAGTTTTGTGCTCATAAATGATTTGACAAATTCACAAGCTCGAGACGATTTCGTAGCGTCTTGTGATTACAATCAACTGAAACATTGCGTATCCTCGGTATAATATTTCTTCATAAGTATTTATACTGGAACAAAAAAAATATAATATATTTCTTAAGAAAAAATCACAATTTACAATTTACTTTCGTATAATATTTCATGAGTTTCGTTTCAAAAGCTTCATTTAAATGTATCCTTTGAACCCGAAATGATAAAGTGTTTAGATGCCGAGAGGCGATGCACGGTTCAACACACCGTGAAAAGCCATGAAATAATTTTGTTGGAATATTGTTAATTCTCTAAAAATCATAAACAAACATTTATTTTTTAATATGAGTTAAACGTCTGACCGTTTCGACTATGATTTTTTTTTGTAAATATCGTCCAGTTCGTTAGATTTTG